>JAEQBH010002039.1:0-132723 GCA_016808115.1 Tetrastigma voinierianum | reverse complement strand
AAAACCACTCTAGGCTATCCTTTTGCCAGATATATCAGGTGATGCACCAGCGCTTCCCTAAAGTTTCCCTATCGATCCGGGAAATGCAAGTACCAACTATTAACTGAATTACTCACGCCTTCTTAAATGCTCCCACTGCAAGATATTTGGCCATAGTCAGTTGAAGTGCCTAGCTGTAAAGGAAAAGGTTGACTCAGGAAGAGCAACTTGTCCTGCTAATGTAGATATCGTCGTTCCTCTTCACTAGCCGTCTCCGCCTCGTAGCCACTGGGGATGACACCGTTAACTACATTACTACACCCGGCTATGCCAGAAAGGATACGGCTTGCCGCATCCCAGACCGTCAGTAATACCTGAGTGCCTTACATTCGCGGCTATTCCTGCTCTTAGAAGCTGGATGTTGGAGCATGGCCTCCAAAATTGGTCTCCAAACTAAGTGCGTGTTTTAGATACTTCCAATCTAAATGGAGTCGATCATTGATTCTTCCAATCCTCGTTTCTTCCCAATATTACTTACTACTCGCATACCTCCAAATTATGAAACGCCGCTGCCATCAAGAGAGTTGATGAATTAGATCATTGTCCTTGCCGTTGTCCAAGAAAAAGATCATGAAGCCGAAAAACAACAAACATTCGACAAGACGAAGCACCGTAAAGTCGACGATACCATTTCTCCATATTGTGGATATCGACTAATTGCTCTGGCAAGGAAAGTTCATGCCCGATGTTAGCGTGCCTTCGTATTATGTCTTCGCCCGCATGGGCTTATGTTCCGTCCTGGGTTGTCAGGTTTCGCTGCCTGCGTGTGGTTTGTACCGCTTTTACATGGGTATGGGGTTTGTATTGTCAGAGAGTTTGCGGCTTCTTCTGAAGTTGCTTTGTTTCATGTTGCCCCTTTTCCTAAGTGTTTAGGAGGTGATGTCTTCGTTTCTAAGATTTTAGATGCTTTCTGGCCAGATTTTTATTTGTTTGTTCTTTGTGGCTTTCACTTCTTTTGCACAAATTCTTAATATTATTATTCAAAAAAGAATTCGAAAATCGCTTTCAACAAAATATTGGTTATATGAGTGGTTAGTTATGCCTTTCTGATTAACTAATGCACCTAGGACTTTCATGAGACTAATGAAACCATGTTTTACGGCTTTCATCAGAAATTCTCAGGGTTGTCTATTTTGATTTATATCCTCATTTATAGCAAGAACTTGATGATCACTTGATTCATTTAAAATATGTTTTGGATGTGCTTCAGTAGTACATTGTTTCATAACCTTAAGAAGTGCACATTTTGCACTCTGATAAGCTGTGTTTTTGGTTTATGTTACTGAAGACGAGGGAGCATGGTGTCGACAGCTGGTGGTGTTCCAGCCATTCAAGACTCACTGTGGGGTTCAATGTTATGTAGTGAAAGTTCAAGTTTGCATGACTCTGCTAGTTTTACCTACGGTTTGGGGGTAAAGATTTTAGTAGTATTAGTTTGCACCTACAACCGGGTCATCAAGAAGATGTCGGGTTTATGGGCAAGAGCAAGAAAAGCATTCCAAGTTATCAAAGAAAACTAACTCATGCCTGATTTGCTTTACCTAACTTCGCACCTTATTGAATGTGATGCTTCGTGTCTAGGTATTGGTGTGCATTTATGCAAGAAGGACGAATTTATTGCATATTTTAGCGAAAGCTAAGTGTGGTGTACTTGAAACACCACTTGGCACAAAGTATGCGCTGTTCTGGCTTTGGAAACTCGCAACATTGTTATCTCGGGTCAAGGAATTTGCATTCACAATCGACCACTTAGTCATCAAGACCGGCGCCAACACAAGTCAATAAGCAGATACGCCTCGATGTATGAGTTTCAGGGAAACTTTTTCCATATGTCATCCGCTAGCAAACAAGGTAATAAAACATTGTCGACGACTTTCACGTATGATGTCCTAATATCTACATGACAAAGCAAATTGCTTGGTTTTGAACACATTAAAGAATCAGATCCTTTGGACCACAAGATTTTAAGAATCTAATATGCTTGTCAGGAAAAGGAGTCGCTGAAAAGTTCTTTATACATGAGGGTTCTGTTTCGGGAAAATATGTTGTGCATTCCTAATTGTTCCATTCGGGATTTATTATTTGTAGGTCCTGCAAGTGACATCAATGTGACATCGGCAAACAAGACTTTAGTGGGCCTTGTGTTAACATTTCTTGCCAATCTCACATGAAGCAGATGTTGAGAGGATTTTGTGGGAGGCAGGTCACATGTAAAAAGCAAATCTCGAGTGCAACCCCATGGCTTGTACACACTACTTCCTCATTCCCTAAGTGAACCTTGGGTTGATTCTTCAATGGACTTTCTCGTTAGGTCTACCTAGACTAGATAGCGGGTAGGGATTCTATTTTTGTGGTTGTGATAGGTTCTCAAAGATGGCACATTTTATCCCATGTCACAAAATGTATGATGCGGGTCTCTATGCTGCCAAATTTGTTCTTCAGCAGGCTGCGAGATTGCACAGATGCCTAGGAGACAATCGTCTTATAGAGATAAAATTCCTGAGTTACTTTGGAAGACTCAGGGTGCTAGGAACCAAGTTATTGTTTTCTACTACTTGTCATCCACAAACCGGCTTGGCTCCACTCCGAGGTAGTGAACTCGAGCCTTGTCTACTTTGTTGAGGGCTATCATTAAAGAACATTAAAACTCCGTAAGACTGCTTGCCACATGTTGAGTTTGCTTATAATCGTATCATACATTCCTGCTACCAAATTTTCGCCTTTGAGATTGTATATGGTTTTAACTATTAACCCCTTAGATTTATCTCCTTTACCTTTGTCTGAGCATGATAGATGGTAAAAAGAGAAAGCAAAATTTGTTAAGCAGATTCATGAGAAGGCAAGATCACTAATATTTATGGATCAATATGCAAAACAAGCCAACAAAGCTGGTGCCGCCACGTAGTCTTTGAACCCTGAGATCGTTTAGCTGCATTTATTTCGCACACAAGAGGCCAGCCTAAAATCAACAAAATGAGCAGCACTAAGTTTACTACCGCCGTAGTCGCCTACCAAGAAGATAGCCATTTCTGCAATAACACGTAATTTTTGCCATCCTTAAATGGCTTCGTACAAGCGCACGGCCATAGCGCTTTCTATTTTAATTTTCGAATTCGGTTTCAAAAAACAGCGGGAATGGCTTGAAATCGATAATTGTAAAAACTCAAAGTTAGCTTAAAAGTTAACTTTGAAGTTAATTAAATACTACGTAACTTGGCAAGTTGGGGTGGCAAACAAGCCCCTGGTTTTATCCTCAGACAAGCAACCTAAGGCCCCTATGATAACCGGATCTACGTTTAAGAAACCTCACCCATAAACAACTCTTGCCTAGCCACATATGTAGATGCAGCTTACGGCCCTTTACCGTTTAAAACCCAACATTTAATATCATCTCGTAGCGCCGTGTTACTCATCAGCAATCATGTACCAAAAGACGGAGAAAGATTGGCCAAATCAATAACCATTAAATGTGCCATGCAACCCTAATTTGAGAAACCTAACATATAAATATCATTTGTAAGGCCAAAGAAGATTCATCTGTTAATCACAGACTCCTCTCTCACTCGAATATGCACCTGATTCTGTGCCACAGGCAGTGATTTACCAAATTAATTACATTCAATGTTACGCAACTACGTTGCAGCATGGGCTTTATAAATACACTACACGTAAATTTTTAAGACAAGAGACAACATTTATACATGCCCTTCCACCACTCAAATCAAATTCTTCCTTCCTCTTCAAAGAAAGGAGCCACAAGATCTCAGCTGTCATCCTCAAGTTATGTGTTCACAGCCAGTGCTTTGGGAGAGAAAGTGAGAGAGAGGTTATAGACAGTGCAAACCCAAGCGCGCTATACATAACAAATAAAAAAATGAGACTTTATTTACAAAATGAAAACTTACAAAATATCTTCTCTCCCCCCAAATTGCTCTTGAATTGTTACTTAGGTTACAAACAAGAAAGAGATAGTGCCACCTTTAAGCGCACGAAAATACCAAAAACCCATTAAATTGGCTAAGTTATAGACAATTAAGCACACACCAAGCCGAGCTGGGCTAAGATTAATTACAAAGACGACGATAAGATCAATTTCTGCCAGGCTTAAGAATTTCGCACTGAGCCAATCACTGTGTCTAGCGAAACAAAGAATTTCACATGCATGCAAGAATTTCACAATAAATAAATTTCTACTGCTCTGGGGCCAAATTCTCACAGGTTTTAAATCAATTATTTTCACATGAACAAGCTAGCTAAATTTGAGTGGTCTAGCTTAAATTCAGATTTTCAAGTAGCCATGAATTTTAACCTAAGGCCATAAATTTTCAGACGAGCGAAAATTTTCTGCTTAGCGAAATTCCTCAGATTGCTGATCCTTCATCGTTTCATCCCGCTTCAATCGCATCGAATTTTCTTCACTTTGCCTTCGTTTTACCGATTCGCTTCATTGAATAATGGTATTTCAATTCCAACTTCACGATTCATCCTTTATATTGAGATCTAACTCCAAGAGCGCACAAATACCGCAAACAACCAAAAATACCCTTAAATTAAGATAGTCGCACATACTGTAACACTTCACCTGGTATAATGATAATACACGCAAGAAAAAGACTCAAAACCTATCTAATATAGTAGCTCAAAATCAAGACTCATTAATCAAGGCACATGCGCATAGCGAAAGATTTCCGCACAAAGGCGAATCGCTGCTCCCTAGGGCGATATCCATTTCAAGTCCCTGCCGCAACAATAACAATGCAAGGCTGCTAGATTTTTGCTCCCAAGGAATATACTCGGTAGTCATTTACTTTTAATCACAATGACTTGAGTCCTTTGAAGTAGTACTCCATTTGAGGACAATCCTTTCCAAAGAGGAGGGAACATGAAGCTGTATTAAGGAAGGGGAGTGTGGACCCACTTGAAGTCCCACTGGGCCCTATGACACGAGCTTTGGCCAAAGGTTCTAAATAGCTCTACGTTTTTAATCCCATGCAAGCTCGAAGTGTTCACCCAAAAGGGAAATCAAGATTTTTCATTCACATCATCAAATTAAACTGACTCGACCAAGAGCCAAGGAGTTTTTGACTTGTTGATTTGCCGCTATTTTATAGATTTTATATGTTGATTTGCCGCTGATTTGCCGCTATTTTGGAGTTCGATTCGTTCCCGATTTGTTCCCGATTTGTTTGCCATTTCGGTTCCTATTTGGTAGCCGATTGTTCTCGATTCACGCTTAATTTGCGTCGATTTGCTTTGATTTATTCCAGATTGCAGATTTGATTCCTGCCTTATCTAAGAATTATCTAGTTTTCTTTTTTAGTGTTACTTTAGGAAAAAGTATAGCTAGTTTTCTTCCTATTTTTCTTTACTAAATATTTATTTTCCTCGTTTCGAATATTTACTTATATCTTTCATATTTTTTTACTTACGAAAAGGCTGTTATCCCTATATTCTGCTTTACAAGATTAATGTGCACCTGGTAGCTTTCACTTTCGCGCTCTTTCAAGCAACTCCTCGAACTTACCTGCTATTCCGCTGCCACCGCACTTATCAATCTGATCTCCATCACCATCATGGCCCTCACCTATCACCCGCCGGCCTTTTGGCCTCCATATAAGCAATCTGGGTCAAGGTCATCCATCCAAGCCAATGCTAGAGCGTTCTTCCGACCTAATTGATCACGGTCCCTCATTGTTGACGGGTTCGATCAATTATACGAACCATTTTAAGATGAAAATCATCCTCATTGCTGATCTCTAGAGTCACCATACGTTAAAGAGTCATGCTACTACAGACGCAAATGCAGATAAATTTCATTTACCCAAAAACACCCGCTGCAAGACAAATAATCAACTACGCTAAGCTGCGACAAGCCAAAACTACGACGATGAAATACGGGTACTTATAATCCATATTGGCAAGACGCTTAATCTTCTAAACCTTTTCAAGATCATTGTTTAGAATTTCGTTTTTTACCGCAGAATCAATACGAGTTGTTTTTAGGCATATATCAGTCACTTTATTTTCGCCATCGCCGATCTTTAGCAAGCCCCGTTGTCGCTTCTCGCTGGTCTTTGTGTCAGCGATTTACGCATCACCGGCGAGGTATATCGTGCATTGCAAAGAGTTAGCACACCACCCGAATATGTTGCGAAGCCGTTGAACACGTTGAGCAAATGATCCTCCACCTAAAGAACAAAGAAATGCACAGGTGCCCCATGAATCCTAATGCGATATAAGCTGGGCCAGGTGACCACATACACCTCCCAGAGCGAGTGCACCTTCCCATCATACACCACCCGCCGATGACGTACGTTGAGACTTATCCGTGCCCCCGCTTCCCACTTTTCATAATTAATTAAAATTCATATACGCATATCCTAGCCATGGCCACTACTTTTAAAGAAGGTGTGTTTGACATGGACTCCGTTTGTCAAGGTATTCCTCTTTCTACATCAAAGATAAGCGCAAGATTCGGGGCTCAATTCACTGAGGCTGAGAACAATTAGAAATTGGGCCGATCTTCGAGCTGAATTTTTGAAGAAAATTTTCAATACAACCAAGACCAATAGTTTGAAGAGGCAAATCTACACTTACTAGGCCTACGATAATGAGAAGTTTTTATTTCGTTGTCGGGAGACATCTGAGGAGACCATCAAGGGCATGTCCACACCACAGTTTGAAACATGGACGCCAGAACCACTTTTATGATGGTATGTCTCCGGCCATGAAGCAACTACTGGAAACCATGTGTGGAGGGGAATTTCTGAACAAGAACCCAGATGAAGCCATGGACTTTTTGAACTATGTAGCCCAAACCTCCAAGGCATGGGATGAACCGAATCCAAGAGAAGCAGAAAGAATGAGGCCTTCGACCCATCAAAGGGGAGGAATTTATAGACTTTCTGAAGACACGAAGATCAAAGCAAACTGACCACTTAACTGGGGGGTAGTAGACAGAAGGTCGAGGAGCTTTGAAATGAGAAATCGCATGAAGTGCAAGCAATGAACGAATTGCCCGTATCTCAACCACCTTGTTATAATTGTCAAGAAAGTAGCTATCCAGAGCATTTGGTCTCCGTAGTTCCTTCGCCGAGGAACTTAATGCAAGAGCATGCACATGTCTTGGGCTAAAATAAGCCACCTACAAATTCTCCTTTGGCAAGAACACTTACAACCCACTCGGAGAACATCTAAACTATCACAGGCCAAAACCTCCTACATGCTCCCAAGGAGCACACAGCCAGCCTTAGGCTCACTTCAAAGACAAAGCACATTGAAGAATTTCTCCACCCTTCTCTCCTGTTGAGTCGGGCAATTATGAATTTAAGTAAGGTAGTGGGTACCTTGTAGAGTGAACAAGAGATGTTGAATCAACCAACTTAAAATTGAAACAGTGAGGAGAGCTCACTCAACAAGAGATTAGACAGTATGCATTCTGGAAGGTAAAGTTCCATTTCCAAAGTTGTCTAACCAAAGAAGAGGTCCCGGGGGTGCGGAAATTCCCTTCCCAGACACAGCAAAACCCTAGGGGAATTCATGAAATAAAGCCTACTAATGATCCAAATGCAAAACCCTGTGTGGGAATTCATAACAGCTCGCCTCAAAGGTAGGACTGATAGTGGTAAGAGATCCAGACCAAAAGAATCTTGAAGATCAACCAGATATCTACAATGGCTGATCCACCAGTAAGAACAACTGAAGAATGTGGGAATAGGTGAAATGATTAGCAGCCCCCTCCTTTTCCACAGCACTGGAAAAGGAAAATTCAACAAATTAAACTGAAATTAGAGAGACACGCTTAAGGTTAATATTCCTCTTTCGATACGACATGTCCCAAGCATGCAAATTTCAAGGACTTATGCATCGTGAAAAGAGGTTCAAATGTGAATAAAAAGGCCTTTTCAAGAGCAAGTGAGGCATTACTGAAAGTACAAGACTTCAGAAAGTATAAGGACCGCGGATGTCCTACAATCTCAAGCATCTAAGCACTAGTGTAGAAAAGCACTACTTCAGATCGTAATAAAGTGAACCCTCCCGCTATATTCTTGTACATGTACAATGCAGCCTTGGTTTCGAGAACTAAAGCCCACTTCCTACCATAATGCCTCTAGCCGATAGGTCTATTAAAATGGAAGGACACAGAGACATCATCAGATGGAGGTGATTTGAAGAATGTCCGACTACACCTGCCGTCCCGCATAGGTGTAATGAAAAGAACTCCGGTACTTAATCGAGAAATCTACTTTGAGGTGAACTACATCAGGTTGGGGCATGTCATTTTCCCAAACAGGAATAGAAGGACAAGGCAAAATTGAACTTTTGTTTCCAAACCGCCTTCTCCAACAAATGTAAAAAGTCGCAATTCGACATGCAGATTTTACAGAGATTTATCAAGGACTGAAGATTGTTAAACCCTATGTCGCCGAGAAAATGCTAAATTTGCTTCGTGGGTTTCCGGACTGGCAAAGAGCTTTGAAGAGCCGAGGTCCCATTTGACCACGCACCACAAGATGGGAAATCCAATCGGCAGCCTGCTGAGGTGATGTGCGATGCAAGCGATCTTCGCTGGCTGACAGCTTTGACAAACAGGGCGTGAAACTTTACGTAGTCATTATGCAAAGTTGTCTCAATGGAAGCACATGAACTATACTACGCTGCAGAAAGAATTGTTGGCAAAGTGGTCTATGCCTTAGACAAAATTCCCGAAAGATACTTGGTCATTCCACATACCTTTACATCATTCCGCTTGAAATATCTCCTAACCAAGCAAATGCCAGTGCAAGACTTATCCGATGTCTTTCGCCGTGGTCAATTTGTACCAGCATGTGCGGTAGAGAATGTTGTGCGCACTTCATCTTCGAGATTGACCTTAGTCCACAAATACCCCATAATTTATAATGATGAATTTCCTCACACTTAACAGAATCGAGCATGCTCTGACGTCATATCATAATTTTTGAAGAATGTTATGAACCCACTTATTTAAAGACATATAGAAGTATTTCTTTGCGAAGATCCATTCCTATTATTGGAAGAACCCTTTTTGTTTTAAATACTGCAGATCGATAATTAGTAAGTGTGTGCCTGGCATGAGCAACAGAACCCTGCACACGCTATGAGTGTCTGTGGTGGTCACTTTGCTTCAAGACAACAATGAAGGTGTCATAGCCTGTTTCTACCGGCCTTCTTCAAAGAAGCCTACCAAATGTGCCGAATATGTGATAGATGCCAAAAGCGTCGGAATGTCTTACTGGCCATATGATGCCCTAAACCCAATTTTAGTAGTTGAGCTATTTGATGTTAGCACCATTCTTACGGTAACTTTCCCTTAATACTTATGTAATTCATATACATACTACATGATGGATCTATATCTCTGAATTAATGAGGTAACTTCAACCCACTTCAGATCATGTAAGGTGTGCTCAAATCTCACAAAACATCTTTCCAGCTCAAATTTAAAACATTATAATACTGGTTCACACTTTTGCAATGTTTCCTCTAAAAACCTCATATTAACATTAAGAACACAACTTCATTACCTTTACCATCCCCAAATTATAATATAGCTCAATTGTGAGATAAAGACCATTCAATAAAGCGCTAACAACAATAAAAGATTAGTCCTCAAATTCATTGTTCGATTCATCGGGTCATAGATCGTTTTCAAACGACTCGGAATGTCCCCAGATTTGCTTAGCCTATGGCAAAAGCATGCCATCTCCATGAAACAAATAAAAGCACGCAGGGCAATCAATAGTTTAAATATGATTTGGCAGGCTCACCAGACTCGATTCAATGAGTTTGAGGAACCATCTGAAGATGCCTACTGAACTCGAAGATTGCAAGGAGCGACTAAAAATGCATGATCAGATGATAACTTGCAAGAACTTCAAAAAGGGGGACCAAGCCTCTAGATGATCTAAATTCACCCTTTTCTAAAACTTAAATCCATGATTCGACCATTCATCATTCATCGTGCATACCCCAATGGCTCCTGTGATTTCGTTCAACCAAAAGGATAATAGAGTGTTCAAGGTCAATGGCGTGAGGAGCAATTCCATACCGCGACAAACATTGACTGCGTAAATGAGAGGAGAGATTCTTCCTTGATCATCCACTCACAGATAGTCCCACCATCGAGCCGGGTTTACTTCCTACCTTCACAGGCCGGCCGCGATTTATCTATTATATTATGCGCCACATACCATTTTCTTGTGCGTGCCCCTTTGTGCATTCCCTAGGATCAGAGCAACACTCACTAGGGCGGGACCACCCGGTACCCGAAGGGTATCCGTCGGTCCCCGCCAAGGATGAAAGAAGAGCAAAACTAAAGAACAATGGATCACATGCAATGTTTTCCCCGCGAGCTGCTCATGCCTCAAGCGAAACACCGTTTCATCATGCACTTGCTTCAATACTATTTGTTTTTGTTGTTTTTGTTAAAATTTTTTCGCTTCTTCCCATTTTGTCCTTGTAATAAATTTCCTTAACAGCTTTTTTCAATTTTCCTTGTTCTATATAAACAAACTCCATTCATGCAAATCTGTAAATCAATCAATAAAAAGACTGGAAGCTTTCGTCTTCTCTGCCCCTTTCTTCTCGCTCTTCAGACTGGGTAATGTAAAACACCTCTATGATGACAACTCTTGAGGTATTAGCTGCTAAAAACCCTTCCTCCAAAGGCACATTGTCGGGTGCGTGATCCGGAGGCCACCCAGAGGTCCTCCCCGTTTTCCACGCAAGCAGTCACCGCCGGCCTCGTGTTCTCCTCATCGCAGAGATCAAAGCATGAATTCTAAAACATTTCACATACATAGCTACCTTTACTTTGGTTCTCCATCGAGAGTCCAACGATAATCATACTTCAGCAAAGATAAATGGATAAAATTGAGCTGGGATGCCAGAAAACGTGGTAAATGCGGTTTAGTGGACCCTTTCCGCACAACACCCCAAGACACACAGAGCAATCTTCACCAATTTTCCGCATATGTAACGAACAAAGTAAGATCTCCTAACTTTCATATATATGTTTCATTTCATCTTACAACCATGACGAACTATAATTCATGTGACTTTACGCAAGCAGTGCTAATGAGAATCGAAGATCGAACAAGAAAGACTTATACAAACGCCACAGACCCTTCCATTGGTTGCAGTACTTGAGACTATTACGATAGTACTTAATTCCAGATATTGACGTGTACCCACAGACATAGACAATATCACTGAATAAATACATCGTAGGGGACAAACATTACATAAACATGCTGTTGACAAGAGTACCTACTGTGACTTACAAATAAAATGAGGTTAATAGTTTACTCTGTTTTAGAGGGGTAGTTTTGGCATTGTTTGATAAATTATTCTTTGGTTCCTCAAAGATAATTTATTTTTTGTCAAATGTATTGATTCTACCCAATTGCCATTCTTTTACTTATTTTCTGCCTTCAAATAAACTCGCTCAATCATACTTCATTTGGCTTCCGATCGTTACATAAGATTGGGCAACCAAATCGTTGTCAACTATGACTATAGAGTATATTACTAAAGTGCTCTTTGTTATTGAACAGAAAAGACCCTTTAGATTGTCCTCCAAATGGCTAATGATTTCTCTAAATCCCGCCTCACATGTTTCTATTTAGCTGCTTTTACTTTTTCTCGAATTAACAAAGTCCTTATCCCCAAGTCGCAACCTGCAGGAATGCCGCTGTTCAAGTGCTTCGTTGGCTATTTTAAATACTTTTGTGGGTTTTCAAAAGCCCGAGTTTCGCTGAGTCCGATCTAGTTTCACGAAAGAAACCTAATCCAAGCTCCATGGGTTAAGCATGGTCAAAGTCCGATTTTAGAAATATCGTCGCGAGAGTTTATCTAGGCTTAGCCCTATAGGCTAAGCTCACCTACATATCCATCCATAAGTCTGCTTCGATGTTTCTGTTCATGTTTCACCTTAATATGTCTACCCTATTCTTATGCTATTTTTTAAAAATATATTATGTAACTATATTTATAATATGTATTTTATTAAAATTTTATTATATAAGTTAAATATATATACAATATAGTTAGTGAATTAAATTTTGTAAGAGAGGGTTAAATTAAACAAATATAGATTTAATTATCGCTCATTAAGTTCTGGCCCTAGATTTGTCCAATTAATCCATTCTAGTTTATTAAACCCTGCTCATCCTAGCTCCATCTCAAGCCTCGGATCGATCAAGTACAAAAAAAAAACTAATAGGCTAGATTACAGCATTGAAAACAACAAAGTTCACTGGTCTCGATGACACCATCAACAAAGCCTTATAACTTCTAGCCCCAAACTAGGTCGTGAGCCTCATTTATATGGGGACTGATCACTCCATAGAAACACGAAGACCCTTATAAATTATGCTGAGAATGTAGGGAATTTGAGTCACTTGGCACACATCAATATTGTTACATATCAATATAAAATCAATAAAATTTCTAAAACGGGAAAGGAGGGCAATTTGGTCATAAATTAAACGAAACGTTGTCACACCCCTCGAAAACAACTCCTTATCAAAGATTCTTAGTTCTTTCATCTTCGCCTAACCGTCTTTGTTTATTTGTAGAGAATCGACACGCTTCACGTAAGTCGGGCAACGCTGGCATTAACAAAAATGTCGCTGCTCGAGCCGAACTTTGAATATCTTCTTTTAATATCTTCAGCGCTTTGTTTTTTCTTTCTTCACACTCGATGGCCTCTCCCTTCTCGCAGATTGAAAAGCATGGTTCAAAGTTACTAGATTTGCCACCGACTTGACAAATTTCGAGACGATCAATCGCGACAGACGTCATGTGATCGATCGATACGTGAAAATAAGATGCATTAAAATACCTAAATATTTTAAATTTTATATAAATTATTAAAAATGTATATAATTAAGAACTAAAATTTAATAAAGCAATTTTTTTATATAAAAATGGGGTCGAAGGCCTTGATATGGAAAATACAAATTTAGGGATCAAAAGACGCCGTTTTTAAATGATCATAACTTCTTTTTTTTAATTTTTAAAACACTAATCAAACAAAGATCGCATTTTCTCAAAATTATTATAAATTATATAAATTATTAAAAAATGTATATAATTAAGCCGAAGTTAAAATAAAATAAAACAATTTCTTATATCTAACATGACTTTCTTTTTGTCAAAATTTTTATTAATATTAATTTTTCAATATATTTATCAAAATATAAAGTTATTAGCTTAAAAAAAACATTTATCTCTATATATATAATATTAAGATAACAAGGTAAATATATGGTAAATATCTTAAAGATAAAATATCACATACACATATGGTAAATATTCGTGGGTCTTTAAAATATTAAGATAATAGGATAAATATATGGTACATATCCTAAATATCAAATATCAAATATCAAATATCAAATACCAAATATCAAATATATTTTCTCAAAAAAAAAATCAAATATATGTATTCTTGGGTTTTTTGCTCGCTTCTTAAATGAGTATGATACATCTTTTCGTAAAAGAAGAAATGAGTACAATAAATATAGATGGTACTGGTCTGCTTGTCATAAAATACATGATAAATAAAATATCCTAATAGTATATTAACATGCAAAGGAGAGACCTAGTGGCTCGTTCCGTCCTTCTTTGCTCGCCTCTCGCTTTTTACTGTCTCCCGCCATTCGTCTTCTCCAGATGCCATTCAATTCAATCCAGTTGTTCCATCTCTCGGTGTACTAATGTAATCTCGTAAATCTCAAATTTCGCTTTACAAATGTGGCCTTTAAAATTCCACTTTTAATCTAATGCTTTTATGGTAATCTCAAATTTTTTTTTTTTTTTTTTTTTTGTGATTTGAAATTCCATATCAAATTTACGTCAGGGTTGTGATTTAATCTCGCCTGCATTTACGGGTAATAGGGAGGAATTAATCTTTGAATTTTTTTCATCTTTTGGTTGTGATTTGAAATCTCATTCACGGATTGGGTTTTTGGGTGGAATACATATTGAAATTCTCTGCAGAGATTCTCTGTAAAGTAGTCATTTTTTACCGAGTCACCGAGTCATCTCAAGAACTTGGCCGATTCATTCAAGCGTATCGTATCTAGTTTCAAAGACGACTGTGACATACAAGGCGCAGAGATCAGGCGAGTCGTACGACTTCCGGCCGATTTGAACACCGGGGGATTAAAGCAACCGTAGTTAACAATCTGACGGGGGTCCTTTGCTCATGGTCGAGTCTATTGGAAACAAACCAGAGATCAATGTTAGCAAAATATCAACTAATACAAAGAAATAACAGGAAAAATAAATGACAATGCTGATTTCACGTTAAAAACTCTTTATCTGAGAAAATCATTGATGGATCAAGATAAAATTCACTATATAATAAAATTGTACAATTATATAGATTTTCACCACTTACCCTATAAGAAACTCGATACCAATACAAGATAAAATATAAACCCGGAATAACCAAGTGGTTACCACTATCTAAAGATATCTACACTATAAATCTCGAATTAAACCCGATAAATAACCCCTTGCTCTTTCTCTTAATCTTCTCTCTCACATTCTTGGATGATTTTTCTACTAAAAAAGAAACTGCATATTTATAGGCAGAATACCAAAGGGTGAAGAAAAGAATGGGCGCTTACTCCCCTTTCATTGTGACTCAAAGGGCCCCCTTTACTCTCCTTTCTTCAACCCTTTACTCTCATTTTTCCACTTACTGCTGCAGGCCCTACGCGAGTAACCCCTACTCAACAATCTCTACCATCAGACTTCACTGAGGGCATCACCAATCTTGGTATATTTCTTCAACACTCTAACTTTCTTCTTAAAGTGGGAATCTTCTAAAACTTTAGCAGGATTTCAGATTTTTTCTAATAAATACTACATTCTATTAAACTGAGAACCATACTCCACCATAACAAGTATACAAAACACTTATAACTTTTACTAATTCCAAGCACTTTCTTGTCAAGACACGTCGATCGCCTGGCTGACCATACAAGAATTCCACTGCTTCGCTTCTCGAGTCTTCAACCATCAACATCTTCTCTCACCTGCACAAATTTGCGAAAAACCAGCCGCCTATGTGCAAATGTGGACCCGCTAACACTGACATCCTCTTTTCCACAGAATCATCAGACATGCCACTGACGATATCTCTTTCCTTAGAGAATTTCATCATCAAATGTTACTGCACTGAAATGAAGCCATTCATTTCTGAACCGTGATCCACCTGGATATTTTTCTTAATGTGCCCAGATTGTCCACACACCAAACAAACTATTTTTCCGAATTTCTTCTTCTTCCTTTCCTTGACCACCAGTTCATTTTCAACTGTTGAAGCATTCTTGTCACTAACAAGCCTTCTTTCGGCACAGAGTTTGGGCGGTGATTTTCGAATAAATCATCGTATCTTTCCCATACATCAAGATAAGCTTCACGTTCATAAGAGATCAAAAGATACTCAAATAAGACGCAGCCTTAGTCTCTCTTCATTAGAAATCACAACTCTAATAGCCTCGAAATCTGAAATGATGTCATTGAGAGTACTCATGTGGTCCAAGATCCTCGTACCTTCCTCCATCAAACCGCTCCTTCAGGTACAATCGATTTGAAAGACTCTTTACTTAATACATGCTCAAGCTTTTCCCAAAGTCCCTTGGCAAAATAAAAATCTCAGCATCGCCATAGAATATTCGCCGCCAAACACAATCTTATAGCATTCGGCAATAAATCTAAGCCTTCCTAATCTTCATCACTTACAACAGAGTTATAAGTCTCAGGTCTTCGTAGCACACAAGAGGTAGGTAGGCTTGCCCTTCAACGCCTTATGTAACCGAGACTGAATCAATAAATCCTTGACTTGCACTTGCCACAAGCCAAAATTTATTCTCCCATCAAATTTCTCAACATCAAACTTCATCACGAGCATTTTTGTTGCCATGAACCACCGCCCGATATCACTGGAGGGAAATGTCGACCTAGTATTCAAATATATTAAAATTAGCCAGTTGAAATTTCGCGAAACATGCAAACTGTTTCAAAACAAGAATAAGTAAATGTGAAACAATGAGATAAGATACACGAAAAAAATAAATTGTTATACGAAAGCGTTACAATTTAATGGGCTTTCTAATATATGCAACTAGATACTCAACCTGACGCATATCAGAAACTATGATGTAACTTTGTGCATCAAGGCCAGTGTCGACACTATGTCCCAAGACAGATTTCGCCCCACTTTGCGCATATTACTTCCAGGATTCCGCCCTGCGATACAACGATTCACACAGTGGCAAAGATTACAATTTATCCGCCCAAATAACCAAACTATGTTGTGTACTCTTCAATGCACTACCTAATCTAAAAATAATGCATTAAAGCTCGAATGACTGAAGATTTTTTGTTGCGTACTGGGCACTATTAATGAACTCGGTGATTTATGTGACCTTTTACGACTTCTTCGAGAGTCACCATCCTAAAAGACACAACTCAAAATGAAGACACAACTCAAACGGTAAGATTATCAACTAAACTCGAAAGTCCAAACAACACCTTTCTTGGGCTGAACTCGACAACTTAAACCTAAAGTCCAAACAACACCTTTCAAGAGGTCGGCTAGGAGCCTATTTTCATTCATTTCTTACTCGATTAAGCAAATGAATATACTAAATTATTCTCCTCACATGCAGAATACGAACCTACCAAATATCGCTCAAAATAACAAATCAGCCCCACTTTAATTTAGCCAAAGTCAACCAACAACCCGCCTTACACTTAAAAAAATATTTCGTCCAATAATCCCCACATGAATGGAAAATTGGCTGTTAGTATGCAAATGATAATGCTGACACACTATGAGCATATCTTTGGAAAGATCGTGGCACGAGATAGGTAGCCTTTATTCTCAACCTTCCCTAGTGAAAAGCCCATCTGATTTATCTACTTAAATAGTGAACATGATGTCTTGAACTATTCAGCTGTTTGATAAATCATATCGAATAGACTTCACACGCCCTTTCCTAACACAATTGGTTCTCATGATTGTGTTCATTTCTGGGCCCCGAACAACTCCCGGTTTTCATGAGTTGTTTGCAGGAACTCAAATTCCTTTATAAATTCTCACGGTATGTACTCTTCCACACCCATATAGGTGACTCCTATTAGAATATCCTATAATATCCCACTCGATTTTCCAAGCTTATAAGAATCATTAAGCTATTGTGATTACCCTAATAAACTCTACAGCAACACTAGTTTATCATAGGAATAGTAGGAGAGATTATCTCCTACAGTTTTTGAATCAATGCAGACAATTCCGGCTGTCCCTTGAACCTAGATCTCGGGATCTATAGCCAACTAGGTTGGGCTGCCATTAAGGTGATTCTTTTCATAGGCTTTAATCCCATTCCTCGATGTAGTTTACTTGCTCACTGGCCAAACCTTGGTGTTGATCCACTAGATTATCCTTCGACCTTTATATACAAATAGAAATAATCCCATTTGAGTATAAATTTCCTATCATTATGCCTACGACGATATGTCTGTGACTTATCGTTATACATGTCATTTTGTGCCCTACCAATTTTAGATTGGCTATCACAATGTATACAAATTGTTGGCACAGGTTTGGGCCATATTGGAATATCCTCTAGAAATTGACAAAGCCACTCTGCTTCCTCTCCCGCTTTATCTAAAGCAATAAATTCAGATTCCATTGTGGATCTGGCAATACACATTTGCTTTGATGATTTCCAAGATACAGCTGCCCCATTAAGTGTAAAAACATAACCACTTGTAGATTTTGTATCCTTCATATCAGATATCCAGTTTGCATCATTATACCCTTCTAGTATTGTCGGATATCTTGTATAATGCAATCCATAATTCTGGGTATATCTTAGGTATCTAAGAACCCTAATACCGCTTCCAAAGGGTCTACCTTGATTACTTCATATATCTACTCGCTTACTAAAGGAGTATGCTATATCCGGGCTCCAAGCAGCTCATAACATACATTAGATCCAAATGACATGGAGAATATTCCAATCATGGATATGCTTCACCAATATTTTTAAACAAATGAGATTTATATCAACTGGTGTTCTAGCAATGTTGCTTTCATCTTTATCGAACTTGTCAAGTAATTTCTCAATATAATGTGATTGAGATAATATAAGTCCACCAGATGTTCTAGAAATTTTAATTCCTAGTATAACATCTGCAACACCCAAATCCTTCATGTTAAATTTACTAGACAACATTTTCGTAGTTGTAATAATATAATTATTACTTTACCCAAAAATAAGCATATCATCCACATATAGGCAAACAATGACATATCCATTATTCGTGTCTTAACATAGACACATTTATCACATTCATTAATTGTGAAACCATTCGACATCATTACCTTGTCAAATTTCATGTCATTGTTTCTTGCTTTTAAACCATAAAGTCGTTTAACAAGCCTACATACTTTCTTCTCTTGTCCCAAAGAAATAAACCCTTCGGGGTTGGTCCATATAAATTTCCTCATTTAAGTCACCATTTAGGGGAAACACATCCATTTGGTGTATCTCAAGATTATTCAATGCTGCAATAGCTATGAACATACGAATAGATGTTATTCTCGTGACAGAGAATATATCAAAGTAATCAAGACCTTCTTTGTTTATAGCCTTTGCCATGTAGCCTCAGACTTATCAAATGATTCATCGCTTTCATTTTCCTCTGAAAACTACTACAATCTCTAATGGTTTACTCCTCGAGGAAGATCAACCAACTCCTGTGTGATTTCGCATGATGGATTCAATCTCACTATTTACGCCTTCTTTCCACATAGGTGATTTGTGAGGTACATTGCTTCATTAAAGCTTTGAGGCTCTTTTTCTAACAAATATGTTAGAAAATCGATCAAAAGCGATCAAAGTACTTCGCCTTTATCAAGGCCTATGCCTCTTCACTTTCATCATTTATGTAATTACGGTCTATTATATCACTAGTCACAGACGCGAGTTCTTTTAAGAAAACTCCCATCATATGCATTTTTACTAGGAAATATAGTTTCAAAGAATGACGATTACTCAATTATTGTATTGACATGTATATCGTGAATATCATATTTACGCATTGTAACGATATGCACTACTATTTATCGTATAAATCCACAATATACACCGATAGTCTTAGGTCCTATTTTAACTTTCTGGGAATAGAACCATCACCTTAGCCATATACACCCCCACACCTTTAAATATTTCAGAGGGAAGGACTCCAACTTTTCCATAATTCATATGGGATTTTGTCTAACTTCTTTGCGGGTAATCTATTTAAATAGTAATTCTGCCGGAAGCAAAGCTTCCCCCCACAAGTTATGAGGTAATCTTTAACTAATCAACATGGCATTCATCATCTCTTTCAATGTTCTATTTTTACGTTCAACAATTCCATTTTTCTGAGATGTATAAGGCGTAGAAGCTCGTGAATAATACCATGTTCCCGATGTAACCGATCGAACAATGCGTCATATTCACCACCTCGATCACTTCTTATTGCCTTAATCTTTCTACCAAGTTGATTCTCAACCTCATTCTTATAATGCATAAATTTTTCCAATGCTTCATCTTTACTCCTTATAAAATATACATAGCAATATCTTGTGCAATCATCAATAAAAGTCACAAAGTATTTCTTTCCACCTCTAGCTCGAACATATTTCAAATCACATG
The DNA here is from genome assembly GCA_016808115.1 of Tetrastigma voinierianum. Lineage (NCBI taxonomy): Eukaryota > Viridiplantae > Streptophyta > Magnoliopsida > Vitales > Vitaceae > Tetrastigma > Tetrastigma voinierianum. Next base: position 112,936 of record JAEQBH010002039.1, on the reverse strand, counting down.
TATCAATTAAGAATTAACTCTAGAGGTTCAATACTTCTTTCAATATATTATGAAACCCATGCTCTAGTTAATTTTTGATCTTCAACTGGATGCACGGTAAATCGGAGCAAATGAAACCCCCCGAGAATCTCCTCTCTCAAATCGCCTCAACTGGGGAACCAATACCCGTCCCTATATCAAGCATCAACATCCGCGCAACGGTTCACCCTCGCCACCCGTACCGACCGTGACTCATTCCTCGATGGACACTATCTCTACGCCCTTCCAACGACTCAATCACCGCCAAAGAGACTGCGGTAGGCCAACAACTCCCTTTACAGACTTCGAAGCTCCGCGTTGTATCAGAGCTCCAACCGTGGTCCTACGCCTTCGGCATCCGCCAATTCCCGAGAAGCCATACTAGATAACGCCTCCTCGTGACTTCCGACCGGAAGGCATCCGGGCCAATTGCATTTGCCTACAGGATGGCACGCAAAGTCGCTCATAATCCTCTGCGAATTCCATCCATCCGTGTTGCCTCATATCGGCGCCCCGCCATACGGGAAATATACTTCGACTTTTATATTCGAAAGATACCCTCGAACTCCTCGCCAGAGGCATGGCGCCAAATCTTCAAGCGCAAGACTACTACCGCCAACTCCATGTCGTGTGTGGGGTAATTTCACTCGTGGATTCTTCAACCGACGGGAACCATAAGCCACTACCCTCCCGATCGCATCAAACACATCCCGCCCGCCCCCCGAGGCATCACAATACACCTGTACCCCCGTCCCGTCCGAACTATCAAGATGGGAGCCGGGCGGTCTCCTTCAACCCGAACAGCTCCGCATCGGTCATCCCACTCAAACTTGACCTCCTTCCCACAACCTACCATAAAAGGCTGCTTATCCCTGAGAATCCTCCATGAATCTCCGTAATACCCGTACCAATCCCAAGAACTACGTATCTCGGCACTAACCCCCTCTCCCAACCCATCACCCGCCTCGACCTTCTCCCGGCCGACGTGACACTCCCGATGCCGACACCGACGTGTCCCAAAAATCTCACCTCAAGAAGCCGTAACTCGCATTTACTAAACTTAGCGCATACCTGATGGTCTCTCAACAACTCAGAAACGATCCCCTCGGGCGATACTCATGCTCCCACTCCGATCGGGAGTAGACTGCACCCCATCCACGAAGACTACAACAACTCCATCTAAATGCGCCAACATCCCCATGACGTAGATCCATTTAACGCCACGAAAGATTCGCTTAATCCAGCCGCATCATCATGGAACTCAAAGTGCCCATAACGCGTCCTAAACGCTGTCTTAGGGATATCTACATCCCTAACCTCACCGATGGTAACCAAAGTAGAAGGTCTATCTTGGAGTAGACTCACGCCCTCTCAATCGATCAAACAAATCACAATCCTCGAGCAACGCCGCATCGATTCTCGATCGTGAACCCGCTCAATCGTTTAATCACGCACACTGGCCGGTTCATTCTTCGCAACAACCTGAGCGCCTCACGGTGAAGTGCTTCTGCCTTATGAACCCCGTCTGCAAGAGTCTCTTTATAGGCCGGACTCGAGTCTCATAACCAACCTGCCATCCTACGCTGAACATGTAGACAATGTAAGACTGTGCACAGAATCGGGATACCAAAGTCTACTACCCTCCGTGTGGATCGTAAATTCGTAGCTCATCCGGAAAACATCCACATACCGCATACTACTCGGAGCAGCAGATTCAGCCCTGGTCTCTCCTCATTCTCTAGCGGCGTCGTTACCCAACCCGCTAACCCGGTCCCTCACACTCCTGACTCGTGATAATCGCCCGCAAAATATCGCCATTCCCCCGAAATATCATACGAGTATCGGGCCCCCGTGACAGGCACTCTCCTACGCTCTCAAAATCGATAACGATCCCGTGTTATCACCCATCCATCCTCAGATTTACATCGAACTCGACATGTCCATGATCCTCAGGTGCATTATGAGTAGAGTCCCCGAGATCTCCTACTCGCAACCTCGACACATCATCCCAATTCTCGCCCTAACTCGAGAACTCATACAAAGGCTCCTTCGTCCCAACCTCTGCTCAACTCTCTACTGGCCGTGGTCGTCTCCAACCATGGAGTCCATATCCCGTAGCGGTCCTACAATCTCCTGCCTTGAATGGACAACTCACCATTCTCAAATCTCCTAACCTCAAGCAAGTTTGCGGCCACGTAATCATCAACAAATCGGGCTAGCTCAGAACCTAGTCACATAATCCATCACAGCTCATCGCCCTCAAGCCAAATTTAGGAACCCCGAGCCTTCAGCCTCGGAAAGCACGTGCACTACGGCCGCCTCCCGAAATTTACCCATGTCATCGCCCAGGTCTCAGAGGTCCTGCCCATTTCCACCATATTCAGTCTTACCCTCTAGTCAGGACGCCAGCCTAGTCTAATAATCCGGTCGCGGCGAGGTAATTCCATAGCCTCTAACACTTTCTCGATCCGTGACGAACCAGTCTGGCCCATTACCTTCCGGTTTCCTCCTTATGAACGCCTGAGGACACGCTCTAAATCTCCTCTGGAGGTTACCGACCTTCCCCGACCATCACTATGCTCGTCGAGCACAGCGTACCGCCACGACACCTACTTCACCAACAAAGGCCCGGCTGATCAACACCTACGGCCGGTCAAATTGCTCCGTGGTGTCCGACCAACATCGTGATCGACCCTGGCCCCCGCCCCACTAGCCATCTACACAATCAACATGGCAGTCAATATACAATACAGTACCTCCAAGGCATGAACACAAATGTAGACACTAATCATACACATAACCCATGCCTTTCAGATATGTATCGGGTCTCGTATTCACAAGTGCACGCAAAGGCGATCAATTAAGATTAAGATATTTTTATCAACAAAATTTCATTTTTGAAAATTTTATTTTTTTTGAAAATTTTATTTTTCGAAAATTTTGTCTAATTTTATTTGATTTTATTTTATTTTATTTTTCAAATATTTTTTTTTTTGAAAAATTTTGTGTTGAACAGTGTTCATGAACCGGCCATTTAACACAACCAAAAAATTTGACTCAGAAAATACCGAGTCAAACTGGCCAAACAGCCGAGTGCACCGAAAAGTAATAATTGTCTGCCGTGGCACGCCAGCCGCGCCCCAGCCGCCCCGCGCCCGTGCCGCCCCCCGCGCGCTTCGTCGCGCCTTAGTAGATACAAGGGAAATGCTAGATCCAAATTATTCATCCACCACCACCAACCCCCACTCCAAATAGGATATGAAGATTAGTGAAACTCAAGAAAGTATTCCATAACACACCTCATATAAAAGTTGATCAGAACAAACCCCAAGTGTCCTCATTAGCTGCCGCACTATGAATTCACCACTGCCTAAATCTAGCACTTCATTTCGCTGTATCACATCTCGTATTGTTCAACTTCAAGAGCAAATACAACCCACTCAACCGCCACTCTAAAATTCATCTTAGAATCAGGAGAAACAAAACACGTAAATCGTGGGAAGAAAGGGGACCCACCACCACCTCGTAAATGATCTTGTGAATTGCTCAACCATGAAGCAATTATATAAAGGTCAATAACAAAATAAAAGTGATGATGTAGATCTCTCCACTCATTTTATCTCCATTTTGCTCCTAAGAAGGTTGGTTCTCAAGCAGAGAATGTGATAATTGAAATTTGCAATATATAATAGAGTAGATAAAAAATGTAAAAATGTGACAATATTCATATCATGATTAAAAACTAGTGTCCGACAACTCCTGGTCAACATCAGATTAACGCTACTCCATGTAATGAATAGATGTGTGGGCTAAAATGCATCAAAATATTGGAAAATTGTTAACCTCGCACATCAAGTGTAAGCAACTCCCGATCAAGTTCCGAGATTATTTGGAAACCTCTAATTGCATTGACATCACAAGCAATGCAAAATACAATTAATTAAAGGTGAAAATACACCAAACCAATGAATGTGCGAAGAAAAAACCCGATATCTCCTACAAGGAAAAACTCAACATCTAATTAATGGACAAACCCCGTAAGGAATTTCAAGACCTCAACAAGAGGAGTGTAATGATGTATTTACTACATATTCAATAGAATCCTGACCAAATAGACTTAAAAGAAAAGCATAACACCATTTAAGCAATGGAACATAATTTCAATGCATTCTTCTCATTCTAAAACCCAATGGAACCTTCGCAAATCTAATTATTTCCATGCCTCAAAGCTAATTATTTCCTCAAATTTATACATACAGAATTTTAAGTCATGAAATCCTCATGATGCCCTCGCTTTTCCTTCTTTCTTCATGGAATACTATTTCCTTATCCTATACCAAACAGATCAAGAATGGAGAAACACCCAGCCTAAGAGATCATGGCAAGCAAAGCAGCTATAACGAATTTTACTTGGAAAATAGCAAGCCCATTATAACATTCCTTGGCTAGCCGTGCCTCACTCGCTACAAATATGCAACCATATTTCTCTCTAGATCGTCCGAACATCCTGATCTCAATCAATCATCTAACCATCTGAGCGCGATGATACCCAAACCCTGTACTCCCTGGTGACCGTGATACCCAAGCCTCCGATACTGCTCGTGACGCCCCAAAAACCGGGCTGATCACCCGTCAACTACGAATAGTTTTCGCGAACGCTCGTAACCCGACACACGAAAACGCAGGTACTCCCTTCTTTGTACGGGAGTTTCTACCAAAATACAAACCCGCATATCCCGTCCCAAACAAAGAATATAATCCAATATATCCAATCACACGAGTAATACGTCACTGGGGCCCATAAACAATACCAATATACATACTAACTACATGAATCCAACTATATAACCAATGGGGCCATGCGCTTAATGATGCTTACTCTTTATACAACACATATCAAACTTATAAAGTTCTAACATGTTTAAATCAGAACCAAAGCCACAACTCCTAGCTTCTTCTAACTTCGCCCTAGACGAGCCGGTCCCCGCACGCTCCTCAGATTGTGAAATAATATCCTCGATTGCGCTGAAGCACGCCGCACTGACCGCCCTGCCGCTACTCACCACCTGGGCAGTAAAGGCAATGTTTCAACGAAAAACACACATTCAGTTAGAACGACGATCCTACTAACGCTCACGACTAACTCGGGATCCCGAAACTCACCGACGCATCACACCGCCTAAGTCTCGTGATGAAAATTATTTTGCTTTGCTCGCTGACAACCCTCCTACGATATATATATCAATCGCCGTCCGACGACCGGGATATATTATCTGCTTCGCGCCATCTGACAATATTATCAATCGGGTCACCCTTAACGATTGGATATTTTTACCTGCTTATAATTACCTCGACGAATATCACCCGAAGCCCGACGATCGATATTTTTAATTCTGACTACCCTCCGAGCACTAATATTTTTAGACAACCCTTCGAACCGTTTTCTTCTTAGACCATCTCACGCACTCACTTCTATAAATCCTGGGTGTCTCCAAAGGCATACGAATCGCATATACGTCAATTCCAATACAGTTTAATTCACATGTAAATATATTATGACACGCATATATTTACAAAACAATCAATTCACACAATCACGTTGCCATGTAAATTCTCATTTCATACATCAAAAATTAGCCTCACTCGTACTTAATTCATCAAACACAAAGAATTTTAATATAAATCACTCGACCAAACACAGATTTTCACAAAAATATATTTTTGAGAACACTGTTTCGGGAATAATAAAACCCTCGGTTACTATTCCCGAAAATTCACAATTCATCGGTTCACCCTGTGAACCCGCATTTCACGGCCATTCCCGGCCCAACTTCAATCAAAGCATGATTTATCACAAAAGCACAATTAAATCAACCCAAAACAGCCATGGAGTAGTCACGGGCAGTAAACAATTTCTAAAAAATTCCAACACCCTATCCTGCTCGACCGATCGTGATACCACTCGCCTCATTCACTCAAACATCGAAAAAGTACTTAAAGTTATGAATAAAACTCAAGTAGAGAAACCCTACCTCACTGGAGTTTGTCAAAACTCCCTCAAACCCTGTCTTCGTGCAGCTCGCCTCCGCGCAAAGAAATTCTTCCTTCGTCTCAAGATCAAGCCGGGCATCTGATCGCAAGGAGTATTTTAGAGAGAAGTTTATCTCTAAAGGAAATCTTCAAAAAATCCTGGCTTCCCAAGTTTCGCGCTCCATTTCACGCTACTTTATTTCAATTTGGAGTGATTTAAGACTATTCACTTTTCGGCATTAGTGACTTAAACAATTTTCTATAACGCCAATTTTGTCCCTCTTTTCCCCGCTACATCTCTACTACCTCCTACCATCCATTTTCCTCTATTTCCTCTAATCATGCCACTTATGACACACGAAGATAAGCTATATGTGACTCACAGATCGAAGTCGCTTTATCTGGGCACCCGAACTGGGCGACGCCGAAAAACGCCGCGACCGACCGTCCCTAGACCGACAAAATTTCCACGCGCTAGCCAGATTTCATGAGACCTGCTCCAATCTGCAAATCCGCTTCTCACATCCGGCATCTGCACAGTACATTACGTATTTTTTAACCGAAATTAACAATTTTGTAATCGAAATTACGATTTTGCTCCTTTTTCCAAAAAATTGAAATTTCTGTGCCCTTGCTGCATCTGGGGCCTTTGCTTTTTGCCTATATTTTAAAGACGCTATCGCATTTATCATAAGACTTCATTCCGCTTTTAATCCCGTTTTGGGCTTACGTCTTAGGCCTACGCACCTATTATTTCAAACCTCATCAATAGGATTTCATGAAATGGCTGAATTTTCTTTGATTTTCTTTTGCCATGGGAACAGAAAGAAAATACCAAAAAAAAATAGTTCTTAGTTCATTTCAATAGAACCGATAATGTCAGTTTTCTCCATTTTTTCGCCTTTCTTATCTATATTTATGCTTTCTAAGCTTTCGGAAGCCTCGTGGGCATATCCTTATTTATATTTGTATGATATTATCCACTTTACACCTAAGCTTTTATGGTTTTGTTTTGGGTTTTTTTCTTAAAAGGCCTCATAATCGGGATATTATCTATACTTCTATACTCATGTAAGCCTCCTCCAATAAAGTTTCATCGAGCCTCTTTAAATCAGATTTTCTTCATCAGACTGAAAGACACGCCTTTACGTAAAACACCATTTGTTAGAGGGGCTCACCACATCATTTTGTTCAGCTTCTATTCACACGATTAAGCATCCGATACCACTTATTGAAAGTCTCACATCTATCCGCATCCATATTTGCATGATATTATCCACCTGCCTCTGGGTCTCTATGATTTTGATTTTGGGCTTTTTCCCGAAAGGACGTCATACTAATTGAATATCACGCTATATACTCATGCTCTCACATTCCTAATCGATATGTGATATTACGGTATTCTGTATCACACACCCAATAAGATGACACCCTGATATCAAATCTGGGACATGTGTATGTCTTGTGAGCCACTTATTGCAAGCTTTACATATTTCTTTGTCTTCATTCTCAGTTCTGATTTCACACTGAAAGACCTTTTCTTTTTCTATCCTTCCATTATTTCTTTAAAGAACTCATTTGTCCCACCTTCATACTGAATGTTATACTTTCTATCAACCATTTTTTAATATACTTTCTTGGAAATTTTCTATAAAAACATATTAAGGGATAGTAGTTTTGTAGTATCTATGAAAATGAAAACATATTTAGTAAACATAAATTGTTTTCTATTTTTTATTCTTAAAAATAAAAACCATGATACTTTCATAAAACAATTTTTTTTATGATTATTTGTAAATTAGTTATACAAATATTTTGTGATGAATATGTCATAAAAATTATTTTAAAATACTATGAATATGTTATAAATATTTTAGATTCTGAAATTGTTGTTTGTTTTATAAAACATTAATAATTAGTTTTCAAATATGATTTTCAAATATGATTTTTTTCCTTTCTAAAACTAAATGTATGGGACACTCTGAATACCGAATCGATCCGAAAAACCGAACCGAAATTATCCCGAACTGAAAATACCGTTGACTTTTTGACTTTATCCGAACCGAACCGTACCGGAAAAAATTTTTGGTACGGTTTTGGATCTTACATGTTATCCATACCGAGAACCGTACCGAACTGTACCGAACTGTACCGAACTGAAGAACCGAAATTAGAACCGATAATTTTATATATATATATATATATATATATATATTAGTTTATAGTATTTATCTTTTTTTAATTAATAGTTGATATTTATATTGTTATGTTTATAATTGTATTTATAATTTATACTTATAATATTAAATAATTATAATGTAATAATTATTTATATATAAAATTTATAATATTTAACGAATTCTCGTGAATTGAATTAAAAAATAAAATAATATAATATACAATTAAAATAATATTTTAACTTAGTCCAAAACTACGTGAGTTTTAGACCAAAATGAAGCAGTTTTGATATGAAACAAAGCGCAAACCCTACTTTACCCACTATATCTCGTTGGCCATCATTTTCTTAACTTCTTTATTTAGCCACGCCACTTACCAGAGCTCCTCGCCATTCATTTTCTCCACTTTTCTTCTATTTTTCTTTCCCTTTACTAGCACTAACAAGATTGATTTCGGAAGAGCAAAAATCACTCCTCAAGGTTGACATTTACTACTTTACACGCTCACTGGGGCGATATTTTTTCACAAGCAAGGTTACCCGATTTGCTTGAGTCCGAAACCCATATACACATTTGAGGTAATTTCCCTTCACATTATTATTTATTTATTTTCGTTGTTGTGCATAAGGAACTAATTATTAATATTCATGACGATTATATTATGAGTAGATTTTTTTAAAGAAATAATTAAGGATCTTTTGAATGTTCATGAAAAATTATAAAATTTGAATGCCAGTGTTCTCCATTTGAGGATTTTTTTTTTTTTTTTTTTTAAGAAAAGTTGGCGATCTTTGAATAAAAATAAGAATTGATAAAATCTGTTTCTCAATTTTTTAAAATTAAAAATTAAAGATTTTGTTTATATTGTATAATGGTTGATGGACTCTACATGTGTGTGGATTTTTTCTTTCTTTTCACTTTGATTTTTGTTCGCTTATCATTCATCTAATTTATTTTTTATTTTTTTCCTTTCGTAGAAATTGCTATAGTGTTTCATGGCCTCAAATTCCAACAGAGAATTTTTCTTCTAATTCCTCGTGAGTTTTTATTTGCATTTATATGAAAAACATATTATATATTATATATGTTTTTAAATAAATATTTATAATTTTACATCTGCAGATTATTATTTTACGCCTCGATGAGAATTTAGTGGCAATCTCAACAAGAAGAGAAAAGCAATTTCTGAAACTGATGGAAGTAGATCAAACTCACCACCTTCAAGAGAAAATTTGAATTTCCAAGAGCCTCAGCTTCACGAATACACAAACCGTTGTTTCTAATTTTGTTTCAAATGAAGGTACCAAATGAAGTGTATCCTTCACCTACTTCAATTTGCCAAAGTAGCAAAAGCAGATCTCGAGGTTTGGGGTACATTTTGTCAAACTAAAGGGCAGACCAAGGCAATGAGACAGTGAGGGCTAAATGTGTATCAGGAGTATGATTATCTCACACAGCGAGAAGGACTCGTGGTTATGAAAACATTCGAGGGATACTTGCAAAAAGTTTCCAACAAAAAGCAATTTGTCGGTGCATACAAGAGTCAGATAAAATGTAAAAGATATAAATTTAAAGGCAATTCAAAAGTAAATTATCTTGTCGCAGCCATCAACAAGCCAGAGACGCTTGGGCTTAAATGGGATGCAGGTGCAGCCAACACTTTTCTGGGCTTGTCAGCGGAATGGCTTGGTGAATTTATATGCTTAGTCTTCTCCCATGTTTCAAATTCCATCTAGGTATACTATCACAGAGATTGTTACTATTTGTTTGTTCAAGAAAAGAAGAAATTGCATTTATTGCTTACGCCCAATGTCGAGGGTTTACTGATTACTGATACTTGACAAGTATCCAAAATGTTTCTTATTTATGCTTGACTCCGCTCATTTTATTGATTCAGATGGAATTTGCATAAAAGAATTCTGAATTTTTGTGTAGTTAAGAGTCATAAAGGAATTAACAATATGGGAATGCTATAGATTTCTTTGTACGATGAATGGGGTTTGAACAAAGTTAAGGTGTATCACCGTTGATAAGCAAGTTCTAATGACACCGTCGTTCAACACTAAAGAAAAATACAAAAAAGAATGTTTGTTTGGGGAAGCTGATATGAGGTGTTTTGCTCATATTCTCCAATTAGTAGTCAAGGGATGGCCTCTAAAGTACCAATACTCTATTAGAGAATTAGGATGCTGTTATATGAGGGGGAGTCCACAGAGGCTAGAAATGTGTTTAAAAGTAAGTTAATCAACATAAGTCTGTGAAGCATCTTTTGCAATTAGATCAGTCTCTACTAGATGGAATTCAACTTATTTGATGCAGAATTCACTGTGGTTTATCAAAAGCCTCGTATAAGTTAAGACAAGATAGTAAATTCTTGTGGCTTAATTTGGGAATGATATGCCTAGTGAGTGTTGATTGACAAAAAGCTAGAAATCTTACTAGATTTTTGAAAAGGTTTTATGATGTTACTGTTGTAAGATTTCTAGTTCTTTGTACTCTATCAAATCAGATTTTCCTAAATTATGCGTGTTTTGAAAGATTTGCAAGCTTTTCAAAGTAGTAAATGACTGAATCCTCGCTGAAATGGGTAGAATGATGAGAGAAAATTTGACAAGTATCAGCTCCATCCAAAAGATGAATGTTATATGCTTTTTATTGTTGTTTGTTGGATCTCAGATATAAAATGGACTATTTGGCAACAAATATAAAAGCTTTTATTCGAAAATGATGCAAAATGATTTGGTGACTGGTAACTAATTCTTCGAGAGCATTAATGGATGAGTACAAGGGAAATGAGCAAGTGGGGATTAAAGTGAGTCATTGGCCAACCTTCCAATGATGTAGAAGATAGTGGTGAGATTTTCAAAGAATTAGATGACTATTTTATAGAAAGGGAGAAAAGAGCAAAGTCCTGCTTCCAAAGGAGTTGGATGGTAGATAGTTTTGCAACCCTCCAAAAGTGACATACCACAGACTTCGATCTCTTAAATTGGTGGAGTCAATGTCGTTAGATACCCAATATTGTCTAAAGTTGCCAAGGATGTTTTTGGTACCCAATCTTCTATCAGGCTTCTAGTCCGCCTTAGCAATTCGAGGTAGAACTTAGACAAGATTTAGGAGTTCTTTAATTCTACTACAAATTTCGAGGTACTAATTTGCCGCCAAGATTGGTTGAGATCGTCAAGTAAACCTATCCAACTTGAAGAAACCATTGAAGACTTGGAAAGTTTGGATCGTATGATTCTTTATAAATTTGATTGATTTTTTTTTTTCTATGGAATATATTCGATTTTTGAAATATATTTTTCTGTAATTTTTTGATTGTAGAAATCACTCAAGATCCGGAAATTGTAGAGAGTGTTATGCCAAGAGCGCGTGTTGATTGTTGAACTTCCTTTTAGAAATGTAAGAAAATATATATTAAGTTATTTTGGTTCTGTTTTATTAAGAAAAATTAAGTTAGACTTTAAATTATTTTTGTTTATTGGTTAATTTGAATCCTATTTCTCGTTTATAGGAACGAAGAGTCGAGAATCAAGATGTTCCATATGAGACGCTAAATTTTCCTTTTATTGATATTTTTGAAGAATTGCTTTTTTTTTTATATATTTTTTGTTTGTAATTTGTATTGATGCTCATATGGGACAACTTGAAGTTTTGTATTTTGTTTGTGAATTTTTTAATATGAAGTGATGTAATTTGCACTCCAACGATAGGTTCTCAACTTCATTGTAATGGAAAGAATACTCTAGCAATGGCCACTTCACAGAATGGAAAGAATGCGAGCAAATGGCCACTGTCCCGTTTGGCATCCTCCATGGAAAAACCGCATAGTAAGAATTTCCTGCTGTGGATAGTCGGCAGCATTATGTCGGTGGCAAATACTAGAAAATTAAAATTGATAAATTTTGTTACACCTTTGTTTCTCTATTTTTCGTTGTATGCTTGTATCTATAGTGCATGCTTTTTTTCTTTTTCCTATTACTATATGGTATAGTGGTCTCCAGATCATTTAATCGTCACTTAGATTTTTTATGATCATCGACTTTACTGGCTCTCACCGGTAACTTAAGTCTCTTGTGTCATAATTTTCCTTTGGATTTTTCTATTTTCTTTGGTCAAGTTGATCTACTAAGCCCTATCAATAGGGAGGGTGGAGTAAACTGTCCTTCTTAAAATTACGCCTGCCTGCTGCACTTCTTACAGCTCTTTCTTTGTGATATTAATTGACGCTATCGCACAAATGTTACGCCGATCAGAATAAACTTTTCTACGAATAATTTTCTTTAAAGCTTTAATATTTTATCCGAATATCCGGTCTGGCCTCAGTCCGACGAAATTTCCACTAATCGAATCAACCGCTATTCCGAAATATTTAGACAAAACTGAATCTGAGATTTTTTTTGTGATCCGACCTGATCTTGGAATTTTAAAAATCCCGAACACTGAACTATCCGATATTTGCAAATCCTCGATCCAATCTGCATCATGCACACCCCTACTTAAAACTGTTTTTCTCAAAATTATCCACGAAAAACATGGAAAGAAAGAACATATTATTACAAACAATTGTTTTAGTAGAGTAGATATTCTGATATTCTAAAGCAAGAGGGAAAAAAGGATGGAAAACAAATGAAATTAAAAGAAAAAACATAAATGTCATCAAATTATTTGAAGAATGGAATTTAAAACTTTTTGAAACGATGTCTCCTACTCTTTTATCTTTTGTTAAATATTGGATACTTGCCTGAGATTAAATCAAACTAGTCCGCTTATAATATCGATATCGATGGGATTTAAAATAGCACTCATCCACCGGGCCATTAAAGAGAGGCAGCCCAACAAAGCGTACCAACCCAAGTGTCGGCCAAGGCCCAGTTCGCCCGCTCCAGGGGCCTATGACGTGAATAATTAAGGAGGCCCAAGTCCTATAATTAAATCACATTATGAGAATAATCCTCAGTAACCAATTATCCTATAAACTAGTCTCTTCAACAGAGTATAATCCTTGGTAACCGCTTCCTCAATATCTGCTGATAAAGGCAAGAAATCTCATCCAATAGGGAGTAGAACTCGCAAACCTCAAATCGTAACAATATACATTATAAATACAAAAGCCTACCCCAACCGACACACAAAAATCCTGACGCCAACACTAAGCAATTCCAAGATTCTCTTTTCTCTCTCCTGAAGACCGACTTATCGGGAGCGCCACCCGCAGCCTCACGGCACCCTTCTTCCTTGGTTCTTCCAGGCAGAGAGCCGCCACATCCAGAGCTCCGTCGATCAAAGAAGAAGCAGCTAGCCCCACCCCCACCCCGACGCATCCAATAGTCCGTATCCCCAACCGGGCCTAAGAACTGGTCCTACCAACACCCCCACGCCTCTGCACCCTGGGGCTCATTAAAAAAGATCATCGATACTTTTCCGTTAAAAATGCCAAAATTAAACCAACTACAAAAATCCCTTAATTACAGAATAAAAATAATATATATATATATATATATATATATCAATTTTAATTGGATTGAGTATCTAATTAATTATTATATCATTGAATTCTCTTTTACGGTAAACATATTTTTATACGTATGTTTGATTCACTTTTTTTTTCTAAAAAACATAGAAACACTAAATTCATAAAAGAATAATTTGCAGAGAACATCATTTTGGTGTTCATTGTATTTTCAAAATCGATCTCCTTCAAAAAAACAGAACAAGAATCGTGATTGGCAAAACATACCCTTTCCACCAAACCAACTTGTCATTCAATTAATATAGTGTAAAAGTTGTTTTAATAGTAATTCTAATTATTTCATTGAAATTTTTTAAAAAGTCTTTTTTATATAGTTTATATATAACTTAAATTTATTAAATTTAAAAATTGTTTTACATTATTCCATAAATTTAACTTAATTAAATTAGAATTCCAATATTAATATTTCATTTCTTCCATTAATGCTTTTATTAAAAAATTACTATCACTTTATTTTTTATTTTTTTCACATTAATATTGTTAATTTTTTAAAATACTCACATAAATAGATAGTTAAAAATTAATAATTTATAAATTAAGATAAAAGCATATATATATATATATATATATATATATATATATATATATATATAAGAATATAGTATATATATATATATATATATATATATATATATATATATATATATATATATATATATATATATATATATATATATATATATATATATATATATATATATATATATATATATATATATAATTTTCTAATAATATAAAGATTAAAAACATTGGTTTTTTAAGATAAATCAATTATTAGGATAAACTAATGCACATAAAAATAAATATTAAATATATATTAATTTTAAATAATTTCAGATTTATCAATATTTAAAAAAAAATCCATTAATATACTTTCTATATATCCATAAAATTCAAGTACATCCATCAAAACTTGCTTCCACCTCACCAAAAACCGGATTTACGGCATCAGAAGCATACATATACAATCATTAGGTGGTGTGATGGTATCGAAGAATGGCCCATTACAACTCGAAATGTACCCAATTCAGGCCTTTCTGGCTATAAGTTGTCTAAATTTCGTGACCTAAAAGACTGTACGCCGCTTCGAGTAACTCACACGACAATAATTTTCTCTTCTTTTATAGCATGTAGAAATAAAATTTTTCATAAAACACACAATTTCTTTTCAAATCAAAATATATATTTTTCTTAGAAATATATATATTTTTGTCTACTCTTTTTTATATTTGAATTTTCAAATAAAATGTAATTTCCAAGAGTAGCTAATAATTATTTTTTTTAAACTATTCTCAATGTTTAGTTATAAAAAGATATCTACCCATAAAGGTTTTCCCCCTAAGTGTAGAGGATCATCAAAGACCATCAAGTCATAAAGTCTCTGTGATATACATTGAATGTTGATACTGCCGATAATTTCGAATCAATGTTAAGTATGTTATCTATTCAATATAAAATTATATGTTTTATTGTCAATAAAGTATTATTTTGCATTATATTTATTTGTCATTTGATTATTGATCATTTATTTTTATATCAATAAATACTTTGTTTTTATAAATACCAACAATAGGTATCATAGCACCTTTAATTGATATTGAAGTTGTTACCTTATTTTATTTTTTGTTTTCTAGGTTTGTACAAAGTGACTCCCTGATCAACCATATTATGGAAAATTTTAGAAAGAGTTCTTTATTTTTCAAATGAATCAAGCCCGAAGAACCGCTTAATTTCCTAGATTTTTCTTTTCTTCCTCCCTTTCTCAGTTCCAATGGCACCAATGATTTTATTGACTGAAATTTCACCATAGCCTGTAACTTTTTTGTCAACTCGATCATGTTTCATATGAAGACGCTTTTACAAAAATCAAGAAATTGAAATTATCTTGAAATATGGAATTTGTATTTTAATCAGATTGATTATGTCAAACGATTCACGTTTGAAATTGAAAAGAATAAAGAATTGGGACCCAAACATTTGGATCCCAAATTATGTCACATTTTGATCCCTATTTGCCATAGAAACCTAAACACGTCTCCCATAATGAGGGTTTTGACTATTGATAATTTGGTTGATGTTTTCCTTTAACCATTTATTTTATATTAATTGAAAATTGAAGGAATACTTGAATAAATTAAATAAAAATCAATACCATTTAAAAATTATAATAATAATAAATAAAGGAATGAAATTTAAGTATTAAGTGAGACACCCATATGTCATTTTATATACATAATTAAATAGTCAATCAATATTAGGGCCTTGCGTTTCAAGTTCGAAATTTTTCGAAAATCAAACCTTTTGGAAAATTTTTACCCTATTAAAACGTTAAATTTGATCTTAGGACACAATTGAATATTTTACCCAATTTTACGATAATTTAATTTTTTTTTTTCACTTATTGCTTTTGCAATTTATGTTCATGTTATTTGGATTATTTATAACATTATGTTGTTAATAAAATTGTTTTCTTTCATTTAGGTAAAATTGAGAAATATTTAATGTTTATGAACTTGTCTCTCATAAGTCTGAGCATGTCGGATGTTCTTGAAATTGATGTTGCAACTGTTATTTCTTCCGTATTTCGCATCAATTTTGTTAAGATCCATACTGATAATAAATCATTTCTATCGACGACTTCATTATTTAAGAGAGGACGCTTAGTTTGGCTGAAGATATTTCATTAAGTGTCATGAACCACGAATTTTACTACTCTATCAATGGGAATTGACGTGATTGGCTGTGACGGCTAGTGAATTGCTTTTACTTGTGTATGAGTCTTTTTGTATTTTATAGACTTTAGCATTTGGTCACTACTTTGTGGGGTCATTTGCAAGTCAAGAATTGGAGCAATTTGCATGTCTTTTTGTTTTACATGTATTTTTAACATCGCTTCTTGTTTATTCTTCACCTTTAGCTTTTCTCGCCTCTCATCATTTAAACTTAATGACTAATTACAAGCAATGTTAAATCTCCTATGATGAAGTCTAATTACTATGAAATTGAACTTGACTTTAAAAGTTAAACCTCCTCCAAAACCCATTGGTTAGAGTTCAGAAGTTGAAAATCTTGCGAGACTATGAGTATTCTTACAAATAAGGTTCGACGATCATAGAGAACCATATGGAGGACTCTATTTTATTAAAGCATTTTACAAGAATGAGAATGCAACGAAGTTCTCCTTGGATGTCACATAAGAAATACACAAAGTTCTCAAAAAATGAGAAGAATGAACTTCTGAATACTCTTCATCCACTTTCTATGATGGGACAAGTGGGATTCGAGGACACATTGATAAAATATTAAGTAGTTACAACAAGATTAAGACCATTGGTATGGAGTTTGATTCATATTATGTTGTTTTCCTGATCATGGGGACTTTGTCTTCGCAGTTTGATAGTATTAGATCCAGTTACAATGCTCAGAATGAGCAATGGACCATTGAAGATATGACTGCAATCCTCGCAAAGGAGGAGGAGAATATGAAGAAGAGAAGGTCCAAGAGTATTTCTATGGTGACTACCCAAGGCAGTGGGGGTCATAAGAGAAAGTATCCTTATAATACAATTTCTAATGATAAGAAGTATGCCAAGAAGCAGAATACTGGTGTCATGGGTAATGACAAGAATGTGACTTCTACTTCTAATGCCCCCAAGAATGAGGACTTTAAGGGATAATGCAACTATTGCCGCAAGTTTGGGCATAAGAAGACAGATTGCAAGAAGTTGAAGGTGGTTCAAGAAAATAAAGGTGATGATAAGCAGGAGTCCAACTAGTCATAAGTAGAATGTGTTCATGGGAAACGGCACAAGAGTTCAAGTTGTTTCTTTAGGAATTATTAGATTGCGCTTCTAATATAGAATGTACTATTTTTGCAAAATGTGTATGCTCATATCCTCTATTAGAAGAAATTAATATATGTACTCTATTTTGGATAGACTTGACATAATTTTCCTTTGGAATTGAAAAAGTAATTTATATCGAGACTCTTTTGTACTGATTGACAATGGAAATTATTTTATGAGAATCTTTATCGATTAGAGTCAGAGTAGTTTGGGTTTTCTTTTTTCTCCTACTATTAATACTGTTAGAAGGACCAAACGTTTGAGATTGAAAGAAAAGTCTTATATTCTTTAACACAAACAGTGAGTCATATTTCCAAAAGAATTGGGAGATTAATTAAGGATGAGATTCTTCCGGATCTTGATTTCTCAGTTGTTGACACCTGTGCCTAGTAAGTTTGTTCCTAAGACTCCATATGAGCTATGGTCAACAAAAGAAGCAGTAAGAGTCCAACTAATCAGGAGCAGTACGTGTTCATGGGAAACGGCACAAGAGTTCAAGTTGTTTCTTTAGGAATTATTAGATTACATCTTAATATAGAAAAAAAATTATTTGTTTTGCAAAATGTGGTGTTCATATCCTCTATTAGAAGAAATTTAATATATATACTATTTCGATAGAAGACTTTGATATAATTTTCTTTTGGAACTGGAAAAGTTAATTTATATTGAGACTCTTTATTGATTGACAATGGAGCACTTTATGAAAATCTTTACTAATTAGAGTTGTATAGTTTGCTTTCTTTTTCTCCTACTATTAATACTGTTAGTAAGACCAAACGTTTGAGATTGAAAGAAAAGTCGTCTATTCTTTGACACAAGAAGTGAGTCATATTTTCAGAAGAATTGAGATATTAATTAAGAATGAGATTCTTCCAGATCTTGATTTCTCAGTTTTTGACACCTGTGCCTAGTAAGTCTGTTCCTAAGACTCCATATGAGTTATGGTCAACAGAAGAAGCAGTAAGAGTCCAACTAGTTAGGAGCAATACGTGTTAATGGGAAACAGCACAAGAGTTCAAGTTGTTTCTTTAGGAATTATTAGATTGCATCTTAATATAGAAAAAAATTTATTTTTTTTCAAAATGTGGTGTTCATATCCTCTATTAGAAGAAATTTAATATATGTACCTATTTTGGATAGACTTGGATATAATTTTCTTTTGGAACTGGAAAAGTTAATTTATATCGAGACTCTTTATTGATTGACAATGGAACACTTTATGAGAATCTTTACTGATTAGAATTGTATAGTTTGCTTTTTTTTTCTCCTATTATGAATACTGTTAGTAGGACCAAGCGTTTTGAAGGAAAAACACACAGCGGAAGCATGGATCTAGCAATATGATTAAACATGCAACTGTATCTAAAATTCAATATTAAATAAAATTACCTATGTAGATTTGCAGATCCGTCAACTAGACTTCTAGATCGCCCACCAACTAGCAATCTACACCGTCGATCTACAAAGAATAAAGACGCAACCAACGATCTACACCGTCCAACTCCACACGCAACTGCACCGTCCGATCTTCCGCATCTACCTGTGTGGTGTGGTATGGATGTGTGTGGGCACAATGAATCGACGTAGAATCGAATCTTAGAACACTTAGAGAAAAAACCAAGAATAGAAAATTCTTCTTTCTCGCTCGTATTCTCAAAATGTATGAAAAAAAAAAAAAAAACTCAAAGAGAAAACCTTAAAACCCATTACATCAAGGAATAATCGCTCATATAATAAATTATATTTATTATAAATAACTGCTCATATAATAAATTATATTAATATAGAAACCGCTCATAATAAATTATATTTATTATAAATTTATAATTTATACATATATTCGGCAATACTAAGCACCCAAGAGCATAATTACAACAATCTCCCACTTGTTTCGAAAGCAAACTGAAAAGCATAAGCCCAAAACCATGTAACTCCAACTTTTGTGTTCTATAGTTCCATTATCGACATGAAAGCTCCCACATTTTCCCGAATACTCGGGATCCAAATTCACTTATTATTAATTAAGGTTCCTTATAATTGAAAAGCAATTATCTAATCCTAAGTGTCACTCCACTAAAGGCCCGCAGTCAACTCCAAAATTAATAATGATATATATATTAATTTCCTCCATCGAAATATCGATAATTAATTGATTATATTTTCGGTCATCAATTAATTATTTTAATCTCTGGATTTAACAATAATGGATCAAATGCACCGGCCGACTTCATTACATCCAAGTACCGAAACATATCAAGAGGATATTTCCATACAATTTCCATTTTTTGTTTATTTCATAACACCGGTAATTAAACAATCACGCTCAAATCATCTAGGTATTGGGTCACAAAATAGGCCTCACATATTGACAATTCAAAGACCGATAATTATTCAATTACCTATTTAAAATAAACTCGTGGATCGAGAGAAAATAATAATCAAATATCACTTGAGATTTAATTCTTTCTACGTAAATTTAACTTTTAATCAAATCTTTCTTCGATCCTATCAATGCAAACATAATCTCGCACCAATATTTTATAATAACCAAGACATTATTTCATAAAATATTGCAAATTAAATAAAGCATCCAACTTTATTCAATAATCGGATCTTATTCATTAATTATGAGAACTTATGATCATGTCTTCCATGGACGTATCCATATGACCATATACGCATAATTAATTCGACCTTAATACGAAAATACTAAGTGCGCACAAGGTGAAATTAATACCTCATTGAAATTTTATTAACATTTAAAAATACAATAATTTTATTTGTCTTGCTACAAAAGCTCAAATAAAACTCCCACTAGTCCTAAAATAAGTCCGTAATCTCCTTAACACCCATAGAATCTACATGTCTTTCAAAAAACTCGAATGTGCAGAGCCTTATGGGAATGGGTCCGCTAGGTTTTCTCCTTATCGCTATTTTGAGAACCACGCGCTTCCTCGCTCAATGATGTTCCCATCAAGTGGTACTCAATGTTTTTGTTTCTCAGATACCTTGTTCTTTTGATCATAATACCTACCGTTGTCACAAAGAAAGGGTAATGGGCCGACCAAGACCGGTGGTATCACCCGAAGATCCATAATGAACTTCTTCACCAATACAGCCTTGGCTGCCTTGGCTAAAGAACATATTCAAATCTTCTCGTGGTGGAATCCGCTTACACACGCCCGTTTAATACTCCTCCAATGCATACCACCATATAGTGTAAACACATAACCAGAGGTAGATTTCCTTTGAGTCAATATCCCTTGAAGTCTGAAAGTTCTGTGGAAACCAATGGTTTCTAAACCCCACTGGAATATACTAGCATATAATCTCGTTCTCCCAGATACTTAAGTATATGCTTTATCGCAATCCATGTTCTTCACCGGATCGATTGATACCTGGCCATACAACTCCCATCGCATAAATGATATCCGCCCGGTACATAACATGGCATACATGAGACACCTGCTGTACCGAGGCATAAGGTATCCTACTCATACGTTCTTTCAGAGGTTTTGGTGATTGCTCCTTAGAAAGATGAATTCCATGTCTAAAGTGCTGCAAGGGATCCCCTTTGGAATTTTCCATGTTAAACCCGACAAGAATTTTATCAATATAAGAGGGCTTGAGATAGTGCCAACAACTTATTCTTCCGGTCTCGTATAAGTTTGATTCCAAGAATATAGCTGGCTTCTCCCAAGTCTTTCATTTATATCAAACTGCTTATGCAACTAATCTTTTACACTCCGACAACACTTGTTTGTCGCTTCCGATTAAAATATGTCATCTAAGTAAAGGACTAGAAAACTACCTTCTCGTGCTTGGATTCGAAACACAAGGTTCATCGTAGTGGCTTTTCTCAAAACCATGAAGTAATGGCCTGATCAAACCCGATGTTCCATGATCCGGGACCTTTGGTAACTCGCGATACCATGTGTTCTTCGCTTTAGCTTTGAACCTTTCCGGTTGCCGTATTTAGATGTCCTCATTTAAATTGCCATTTAAAAGGCCGTTTGACATCCATCTCGCCAAATCTCGTAATCGAGACAGCGTACTACAAATCTAAAAGAACTGGATAGATTTAAGCATGGCTACTCGGCGAAAAGGTTTCTTTCATAATCTATCCCCTCTGGGTATACCACTAATCTAGCTTTGAAGGTTTCCACCTTCCCATTCTGGATCCTCTTTTCTCTTGTAAATCCACTTACACCCTATTGGTTTTACCCCTTGGGTGCCTCTACAAGAGACTAAGACCGAATTGGAATACATAGATTCCATTTCACCTGGCCCACGGCTTTTCACACTCCGTACATCCACATCTTCCGCTTCTTTGTACTGATGGGATCATCTTCAATCACAATAGCAATAACTCTTGGTAAGACTCGCCTAGCAAAGACATATCTCGCTGTGCTCCGCCTCTTTACTCTATCACTACGACGAAGCTCCACTCGGTCAGGTTCATTGTTCCGGTCCCGTAAAGGTACCAGTTCCTCTTGTACCGCCTTTCCGGTTCCGGTTCCACATGTATAACTTGTTCCACTGGTTCCACCCGGTGCTTGTTCACCTTCGTGCACATTTTCCCCTCTTGAACATGCATAGAACTGCTGGTGGCTGGTGCCAAGACACCGGTGGTTCGGGCTGTTTCGAAATGAGTCAAGCTCCTCAAGAATTATTTTACTCTCGGGTTTGAAATTGCTTATATAGTCTCCTCCAAAAAGTCAGGTGAGTACTCACAATAACCTTTATCCGAAGGACTATAAAATAGTCCACCCTCTCGCTCTTAGTAAGTGTGCCCAACAAACATGCAAACCTCTCGCACGCGATTCCAACTTATTTCGATCCTTCTAAGACATGTGCAGGAGCACCCCATATCTCGGATATGGCTTAAACTAGGGCTCTCGCGCCTTCCACAATTCTATGGGTGTCTTAGGAACCGCTTTTAGAAGGAACTAAATCTGTAAGATACATCATAGCTTCTAGCGGCATATCCCCAAACGACATAGTAGTGAATAACTAAGCATCGACCTCACCATATCCCGAAGAGTTCTATTTCTTCTTTCGCAACTCCATTTTGTCGGGGTGTTCCAGCCGATAGTCGTGAAACTATCCCCCCGAGTCAAGTAAGACTTAAACTCTCCAGATAGACATTCACCAATTCTGGCCGTGACCGTTTTTCTTGATACGTGGAGTCCCCACTGCTTTTCGCCTCACTTTATATCACCGAAATTTAGTGAAAGTTTCGTGACTTTGGCGCGCATTAGGTAAATATATCCATATCTTGAGTAGTCATCTCAGAAGGTGACAAAATACTCATACCTCCTCCGGCTTGACATTTATCGTCCGCACACACGCATGCACCAATTCCAAATTTCTGGCTGTCATACGATATCCTTTGGTTTTTTAAAGGCCTTTGGTCATTTTACCTTCCAAACAAGATTCACCGGTATAGGTTCAAAGTCTGGTGGTGCTAAGATCCCACTTTTTACCAAACCATGAATCCTATTAGGATTAACATGACCTAATCGCAAATGCCAAAGGTACGCTTTCATTTGAAACTTTCCTTTCTTGGCTAGGTGATCATGCTTATCAACAATTTCCTATGAATTAAAACATCATAGGACACAGGACTTAAATAAGAAAGACCATCTATCAAATCACCTAAGATAAATAACCGGTTGAACTCTTATTATAATAAAGGAATTAAATTCCACCTGTTAAACCTTGTTCACAAATAAACAACTAAACGTAAATTAAAATTCCTTTTAAAACTGCATTACAAACAAATTAATAAACATAAAGTCCTACCATTATTGAAAAATACCCTCCTACTTGTCCTATCGCTTTAACTAGAGACATACCTCCATTTCAAGCCTCAAAACTCTCTGCCTGCCCAACCGTTAGCTCAGTTCGAACCACGCAAAGAGTAACAAGTATACGGTTAGTGGCTCCTCGAATCAATGATCCATTTATCATTATAATTCTCCTACCTAAACAAGCTTCAACCACATTTAAATTACCCATACCTTGCTTTTTGGCAATCTCGAGGGCAATTCTGCCTGGGGCTGATCTCTTCTGATCTCGCATCAAGCACTTCGCTTTCGCTTTCTTCATACGTGGTTTTGGTAATCGGTACTGAATCTCCTTCGTTTGTTCTTATTCTTTTTCCCACCCTTAGGTTTCCTTTGGGCTTGAAAGTAGAACTCCCGCCATAGCGAACACCGCCTCGACTTTCCGAAAGCCCTTTCTGCACTTTCAAGTTCATGCATCAACTCAGAGAGCTAGATCCATCTCTTGCTCATATTATAATTAACTTTAAACTCGAGTAAAACGATCAGGTAGGATTCAAATATGAAATCAATTTGGGACCTTGCTCCATCTTCATCCCCAACACTTCACCTTGATCGAGATGTGACATCATTTTCGTACAATGATCCTCACACTTCCCCAAAATTATTCTAGTGTTCATTATAAATTCCCTAACTCCGCAAATTTCGCCTTAAAGAACTTGTTGATCAGGCAAACATCTTATCGGTAGCCTGATCATTTCTCGGCCTCCACTCGAGACGAGATATCTGGCCCTTTCAAATGACTAGCAACACCGCAAGAATATAGCAAATGAACCGATATATTTGCCTCTTGTCCCAGCTCATAGTCTTTTCTCTCGACTGCCGATGCATTTGCCGCGGGCTCATTGGGCTTTGTGTGGTTAAATAAACTTCGCTTTTCTCAAATCCGTAACAATGTACAGTTGGTTTTCCATTCACTATAATTATTTCCATCCATAGGCTTTTGACTCAAAATCATTGCAAGGGTTAAATGATGCCATTTTCTCGAAAAAAATACACACTAGTATTAAAAACGTAATATCTTACAATAAAACATAATCTTAAAATTTAGTTAATCCCAAAAAACTATTTTCTGCTTATTGTAAACAATTATTTGGTTTCCATTATAAACACTTACGCTAAAGATATTTATAACAAACTGGGCCTTGATCATGAAATGATTAGTATCCTACTGTTGGTTCCCGTGAAAGATGGGGAGTCACAGTTTTAATTACTTAAATCCCACCTTCTTAGACAGAACTTTCCTAGATAATACATAATCATTTCACTCTAATTGTTTCCAAAATCCCTTGGGCACTTAATAAAAAATTATCATAGCCTCGTTGGGAGGGTAATAATTAAATTAAGTTTGAATGTTTTTAACCATTGTTTTAATTTCAAATTATTTTAATATCCAAGATTGCTTCGACGTTGGTCGATCAATCTTATTAAAATTTTGAAATCTTAATTGAGGTCTAATCCAACAAATCCAACCATGTTTATCCGTTGGGGCATCACATGATCATTTTATTATTAGACCCAATAATGGAGCTTCTCCTTAGGTTTAAAATTAATTAAATTAATTAAAACCTTCACCATTCAATATTTTAAATAATAGATTTTCTAAAATTATTTCAAAAAATAAAATAATTTTTCCATAATAATTATTAAACTAGATAATAGAATCATAATAATTATTATGCATATGTAATTATCATTGATGCAAATTTATATGGCACCACTCTATTCTATATGGCATGTTATCACATAAAACATGTTATAAGCATATAATTTAAACCATTCACAAAAGCATTAATTAAATAACCCTAATCCATGGTTTTCCTAAAAATTAAAATTGGGCCTATTATTAAAATATCTGCTGCTCGGGGCCTAATTATTTTAATTTACAAAGGCATAAAGGCCCAAAACTGTACCAAATTAAAACCCTAAAACCCTAACATGTTCTAATTTGAAGGGTAGTAGGTCCCGCCAGCCCACCAAATCAAAACCGGCCCAGTGGAAGAACCACCACGCACGACGAAATAAATCACGGGCGAGCCGCAAAACGACCAAGACGCCCTACGCGCCCAAAGACTATCGGGCCGAGCGAGACCACGCTGCAAACTTCCACCGGAAGCGCAGCGTTGACGACGTTCGGGCACCGCCGATCCCGCCCGACGCGCCTCCTCCTCCTCTCTAACGCTTCACTGGTCACGCTCGATGGTGTCCAGATCTTCTCCGGCTTTCCAAATAATGAAGGGTGTACAGATTTACAGGATTTGAAATTTAAAATTACAACTATTTTTAATTAAAAAAATGTAAATAATAAATAAAACCAGGAAGGAAACCTGATCTTATGACCAGCCTCCCTGTTACAAACCCAAAAAAAAAATTAATACAATCAAAAATCTACCATGGATCTAGGGCAAAACCATTAAAATAATACATCCATTCATGAACAAAACTATGGGGAATTAATGCATCTAATCATGCGATCTAACAACAAATAGAACCTAGGGTGCCATATACTAAATCAACATCAAAATTACATGCATTATTGAATACCTAGAGGACACATATCTAATCATAGCATGCTCGATACCAATTGGCTGAAAAACACACAATGAAGCATGGATCTAGCAATATGATTAAACATGCAACTCAGATCTAAAATTCAGTATTAAATAAAATTACCTATGTAGATTTGCGTATCCTCACAACTAGACTTCTAGACGCCCACCAACCAAAGAATCTACACCACAGATCTACAAACACAAAGACGCAACCAACGATCTACACCGCCCAATCTACGCATCAACAATCAAGATCATCCGATCTTCCAAGATTTATCCCCGTGGGTGGTATGGATGTGTGGGCACAATGAATCGACGTAGAACTCGAATCTAGAACACTTGTAGAAAAACCAAAAGCAATAAAATTCTTCTTTTCTTGTTCACAGATTCTCAAAAAATGTATGAAAAAAAAAAAAAAAAAAACTCAAAGAGAAACCTTAAACCCATTACATCAAGGAATAATCGTTCATATAATAAATTATATTTATTATAAATAATCGCTCATATAATAAATTATATTTATTATAAAACCGTCATATAATAAATTACTTATTATAAATTTATAATTTATACATATATTTGAGAATACTAAGTGGGACCCAAGAGCACATAATTGCTAACACGTTTAAGATTGAAATAAAATTCTTCTATTCTTTTACACAAGTAGTGAGTTATATGTCCAGAAGAATTGAGAGATTAATTAAGGATGATATTCTTCTGGATCTCGATTTCTCAGTTTTTGACACCTATTCCTAGTAAGTCTGTTCCTAAGACTCCATATGAGCCATGGTCAATAGAAGAATTTTAGTCTTCGTCACTTCCATGTTTGGGGCTGTAAGGTGGAAGTGAGATTGTAGAATCCGCAATCCAAGAAACTTGATCTAAAGACCATTAGTGGATACTTTATTGGTTATTGTGTAGGATCAAGAGGTTCTAGGTTTTATTGCTCATCACACACCACTAGAGTGATTGAGCTATCTATTTTAAGGATGATATTGGTACAAAACCATGACAAGAGAAATCAGGTCAAGGAACATCCAGCTTTATTTTGCGCTCTATCGGGCTCGCTTGATTCTTAGCCCCGTTGTTTGGCACAAAGATCTAATATCCACTCTTGATAATGAACCAATTGAGGAAGTAAACCTAGAAGCTCCAGAAATCCATTTATAGTTTAAAGCAGGCTTCCAAACAGTGGTATCTCAAGTTTGATGAAGTTGTCACCGCCAATGGTTTTAAGGAGAACATCTTCAATCAATGCATGATAAGGAAGAAGTGGAAGAAAATACATATTCTCTGCTTTATATGTCGATGATATTTTCGTCAAGTAACGACGATACTGACCTATTGGTTGAGACAAAGCAGATATTGTTTAGCCATTTTTTATATGGAGGATCTTAGGAAAGCATCTTATGTCTTAGGCATATAGATACCTCACGATAGACCTAGTGGAATTTTGAGATTGTCTCAACAGATGTATATTGAACGCATTTTGAAAAAGTTCAATATGCAATTATGTTCTTCTGGTAAGGCAACAATTATAAAGGGTGACATAATTTCCAACGGCCAATGTCCTCATAATGATATTGAGAGAGATCATATGAAAGCAGTCCCTTATTCTTCAATTATGGGCAGCCTGATGCACGCTCAAGTATACACACGCCCTAATATTGCTTTTGTTGTTGACGTGTTGGGTACGTACTTGAATGATCCCCGGGTCAAAACCATCGAAAGCCATTAAGAAAAAAGTTCGAGGTATCTCAGGTACCAAGGATCCTATGTTGACATATCAAAGATACCGACACTCTTGAGGTGGTTAGTTTTAGTGATTCCGATTATGCATGTCACGTGGATGATAAAAATTCACTTCTTAGTTATATCTTATGATGGTTGAAGGAGTTGTTTCATGGAAAAGTGTCGTCGACACTTACAAATTTCTTCATTACAGAAGTGCAGGCGTGGCATGTTATGAACCCATTTGTCATGCAACATGGTTACTTTAACTTCATTTCATGGAGGTTGTTCACTCCATTTCTAGACCACTGAAATTGTTTTTTATAATTCCGCAACTGTATCTTTCTCTAGGAACACTAGAAGCACTTCTCGCTCCAAGCACATTGATGTGAAGTTCTTTTTTGTTAAAGAGAAAGTTGCAAAGTCTCTCATTTTAGTTGAGCACACGCCTCATGACTATATGTCAAGTGTAACCACTCTTAACCAAAGGCTTACCTATTTTTATGTTTCAAGAACACGTCACCCGCATGGGATTGTTAAGAGCCTCAACTCTTTGTTTTAGTGGGAGCTTTTCCTTTCCATGTATTTTGTAAGGAAAGCTCATGTTTTTCATTATTATATGCACATTTTGACATTTGTCATTATCTTATGATTTTGTATCATTTTGACAAGAGAAATGACAAAATTATGTTTTTCTTTCTATTGAATCAATGCCCTTGTCATTGTAATGCTTCTAGATTAGTAGCGCCTAATTATGTATAATTTATGCATCCTTTTAGTGTATTAATTGTACATGATTGGTTATGACTATGTAAGTCTTTTGTGGAAGCATTTGAGTTATGATTTTTTATTAGTAACGCTTGATTATGTACATTTTATATATCATCTCGGTATGTTAATTGTATATGATTGGTTATGGTTATGTAAATCTATTGAGAAAAGAATTTATTATGATTACAAAGTCAGCCTAAGTCGAGAATATTGGGGATTAATCTATTAACCATGGACTAAGCATAATCATATTATAATTTTAGTTGTGTAATTGTGCATGCTAATTATGGGTCATTTATGGAATGGTTTAATATTAACGAGCTATAGGCCCATGGTTCTATCTTCTCTCTTGATTTGATAGGCCCATTTGACCAAAACCATATTATTCCCTTATGCTCTATATATATGAGTAAATAAAGCCATATAATTTTACAAGGATTTGGTAGAACACGCTTTAGGAAGAAGGAAAGACATATCTTCAACCCTACCCTTTCTTTGATTTGATCCCTTGCAGATTTAGGAGACTAATGACAACCAACAATTCTGAATTCATGTCATGTATGTTATTTATCCAGTACGAATTGATATGTTTCATTATTTCAATAAAGTTATTATTTTATAATATATTTATTTGGTCATTGATTATTGATCAATTGTTTTTGGGATCAATAAATACTCTTACTTTTTACAAAATAATTTAGCAGGATAGCCATATACTTTTCTGAACCAAAATGGAATTTGAGAAAATTGACAGAAATGTGGACCTTGTTCCATGCTTATCAGAAATAGGAGAGGATAAATCGCAGACGATTATGGCCTGCATTTATGATATATCCATTCAAAAGGAAATCCAGATTGTAACAAAGCAAACAAAGGGGCAAAAAAAAGCTGACTTCTATAGTAGTTAAAGCATAGAGTGTTCCATGTTTTTATATTATGAATCATCTCAATCAATTATTTCGTACATGAAGAAGTGTAAACTGAATGAATGACCTTCTAAGTTGAGATGGTTTGGTGTCCAAATGACATGTCAGTTGTGTAAAGGAGTTGGACACAACATCCAAAATTTCATGGAGAAAATAATACGAACTTTGTAAAGGTAAGTTAACAACTTCATATTCATATAATTTTCATGCCATTTTATAATAGAATATCATATTTAAATCATAATTTAATGTCTTACTCATTGGTTTAGGGAAAGAGAGGAAGACCAAAGAAGAATATTTCAATAAGTGTTCCAAATAATCAAGTGAGAAGAAGTTAGGAGAACTAAATCAGCCCAAGTCAATGATGTTGTTTATGAAAACCTTCCTTGCCACCTTTAGATCTACCTCCACCTCATAAAGTAATGTGGATGAACTAAATCTGTCTTCATCCTTCTTGAAAGTTGGTACCATATGGGGTACCTCTCTTATTGTTGGATATAGTGAATGAAATGGATGACATTAGCTGGATAATTCTTTGGATTTCAGTTATAAGAAGTTAATGACACTCAATGAATGAGATTAATGACGTTTCAGTTATAAGAAGTTAATGACACTCAATGAATGAGATTAATGACGCTCGAAGATAAGAAGTTAATGACACTCAATGAAATGAGATTAATGACATTAATTAATAATTTATTTCGAATTCTAAACGCTTCGGGAAGCCAAAAGGTTCGGCATTCCAAAAGGTCAAGTCTCTCCTCTATATAAAGGTTGTCGGGGTATTTCTGAAATGACAATCAATAAAGGATATATCGAGTTTCGAGTTTTCCTTCCTTTCGTTCTTTGCTCCAGCGATAGAAAGCAAACACATCATCACCGTCAAGTGGCTAAGAAAGTGTTTTCTTTGTCAGCATTCGACGCTTTATCCTCGGCATAAACGCCTTGAGAATCTCAAAGCACCAACGAGAAGCGCGACTTGTCTTAAGGAAATTGTGAATTCACAAGACTCCTATTGTTTCTCCAACTTGTTATATTCCCTCCTTTCTTATTGATTTAATTTATTTTGGTTTTTCTCAATAACCATTATTTTCGCAAAGATTATGTGTATGTTGCCGAATGTCCAAACACCGTATGTGTTCCTGTGTTTCTACAACAAGGAGACAATGTTCTAATTAATCTAAGACAAACCTGACTCACAAGAAGGCTGTTTGGTTTGGTTGTGGACATGAAAAAAAAAGAAAAAAGGAAAACTCCTTTTGGTTTGGTAAACAAACGATTTGGTTTTGCTAATTGTGGGAAAAAGCCCTTCTTAACCGGATCTGTACCTACAGGTTCGAATCCCGACAAGGAATCGAGAGAGCGCAGCGGAGGATTTATATGTACCAATAGTGATGACTGGGTCTCATCACCACTGTCTGATTTATCGGATGACAATGAACCAAGTTTCAGGTAAACAAACGATTTGGTTTGTTACTTGTGTGAGAAAAAAAAAAAAAAAAAAACCAAAACCAAGTTTTTCAGGTTGTGCCTCTATTGTTGAAACAATTCTTTTGTTTCTTTAAAAGGGAAAAGTAGTGGAAAACCTTTTGAAAACCAACAAACATACGGTTTGAGCTTTTGTGGGGAAAACAAAACCAAGAATCAGGATTGCATCAATGGCTCTTCTCTAACAAGAAAAAGAGAAAGGACAAGTATCAAACTTGAGACCTTTTGTAAAAGATCCTAATTGCCATCTAGAACCTAAACCCTCCTTTAGGCTATAATTATGATTGTGTTGAATTATTGAATTGACATTTCTTGAATGTTCGAAATGATCTTTGAATCCAATCACTAGACAGGACTCGACCCTTACCCAAGTAGTTATGTGTTTGCTTACTTGAAATCCTCAAAATGTGATTACATATTGCCGATCCACAATGGAATCCGAGTTTATAGCACTAGACAAATGTGGGGAAAGAGGGCGTAATGGCTACGCCACTTCCTGTGAGGACATTCCAAGGTTGCCAAAGCCGTTGCTCCAATATGCATACATCGCTGACAAATTAATCATATCGGGTAGAGTTACTAAAACAAGATGTATAATGGTAAGTCTAGACATATTCACGTAGACATAATACCATTAAACAACAATCCTCAACTCAAGGTCTCTCAGATTTGAAAATCTAAGGATAACATTGCGGATCCGCTAACCAAAGGGTTAAAACAGAGAGTCAAGCGTTGAAAAGTCATCGGCGGGAATCGACTAAAGCCCGTAAAAGAATAAGTCGATGCAATGGATACCCAACCTACCGACCGAGATCCCAAGATCTAGGTTCAAAGGGACAACCAAATTGTAAAGCACTCGTTATATCATCGCTGGGATCTTTCCTTATCCATTCCTATGATGAAACAAGTTGATGCTCATACGAAATAGGTTGCTTACGCTTTAATGATCTCTATATTGGAAAGTATAACTCAGCTACTCTTAATTTAAAGAGATCACCATGTAAGAGTGAAGTGGGGTCAGCTTCGCAGGAATTGAATAGGGCACAATTCCTATTAAACTCAGAATCAAAGATGTCCATGGCCAAATGGACAGGTAAAAGTGAGAACTCGAAATGCGTTCTCAGTGATTCTCGTGTGAGATATGTCATCGCTTTTACACAAATGGCGTAATAGTTCAAGGACATCGTGTCTACTGTTTAGCTAGTAGAGTAAACATATTTTCACAAGGGAAGGTTCAAAGGGTAACACCTACCTATCCTATGCAAGTTTCAACCGTTGCTTCTATCACCATGTCTGTCTCGCCTTTAGTCATCAATTTCGTTCATGTGGGGAATTGTTGGATATAGTGAATGAAATGGATGACATTCACTGGATAATTCTGATTTCGCTATAAGAAGTTAATGACAATTTTGAATGAATGAGATTAATGACGTTTCAGCTTATAAGAAATTAATGACACTCAATGAATGAGATTAATGACATTAATTAATAATTTATTTTTAATTTAAACGCTTGGGGGAAGCCAAAAGGTTCGGGCATTCCAAAAGGTCAAGTCTCTCCTATATAAAGGCTCAGGGTATTTCGTAAAATGATGTCAATAAAGGATATATCTAGAATCTCAGTTTTCCTTCCTTTCGCTCTTTGTCGATGATAGCAAACATCATCGTCACGAGGGCGGCAGAAGTGCTTTTGGCTTCTAATTTCTCGACGTGCTGCTTTTATCCTAGAGACAAACGCCTTGGGAATCTCAAAGCACCAACTGAGTAGCGAATTTGTCTTAATAAATCGTGGAATTTCACAAGACTCCGCTGTCCCAACTTGTTATATTCCCTCCTTCTTATTGATTTAATTTATTTTGGTTTTTCTTGAATCCATTATTTTGGCAAAGACATGCGGTATGTTGCTCGAATGTCCAAACAATTGGTATATGTGTTCCCAGGTTTCTACAACAAGGAGACAATGTTCTAACAAAGAACACATTCACTACAAATTCATTCAATGGATCATCATTCCATGTGAAGAAGTTACACCAATTTCCCCACTAAAAAAATTGCATTAATGTATTTTACCTCTACAATCAATCACAATAAAATATTTGAGCTTCATAGCATAGCATAACATAACCGGAATGCCAATCATGACTACCTTCAGAACAACATTAAATACTTGAACTTCTTGGATTGAAACCACAATCAACACAAATAAAATACATGTATTCTCAACTCGACAACTAGCATAAGAAAAATGAATGCACCTAACCAATGTACTATAACATGATTACGGCTTACCCCTTATTGAGAGCAATTCCAAAAACGTCTCGCTGGATTTTTCCTCGTCCATGACGTCCTCAGTCGAGAGGGTCTCCCACATTTACAAAATATCAAACCAAGACGGCTTACCACCTCTGAGTTTACGTGTGATAATGAACTCATCAAGTAATGAGGAACTCTAGTCCCCAATACCGATTCCAATATGGAGAGAAACCCTAATCCCTAATCTTCTTTCAATTTAGACGAACCCTAATTCCCAATAACGAAACAATTGAAATTTCTAAAGTATCGAATCAACATGAGTGCAAGAAGAATAGAGGATTGAAAGAACAAAAAAACCCTACTCCCCTAATCAGATCGATAATTTCCCCAAAATTAAAGCATCGAATCATATCGAAATTACATGTTGAAAGAAGATTGCACAAACAACATCGAAAATGTCGAAATTACCCATTCAATCCCCATTTAGGAACGAACAACATCGAATTTGATCGCACAAACCCAATCTGGACAAACAAAACGACGCTATTAATACTACAAAAGCCTAACTTTCTCGCGAATTAGATTGACAAACCTGGATCGGATCGGTTTAACCCTAATCCCCACTCCCGCGATGATCAAAGACGACATTACATTTAATTGAACCAAAGAGAATGACCTCATTGCAAGGATCAAAGCCCCTAAAATGACATCATTTTGAATAACCTGGCTTGGTTATTCCAAGTTGACAAAACGACGTCGTTTTATAGTTTGCCACGTAAGCTTGTTTTTGCCACGTATGAAGCCAGCTAGGTTCGAGTTATCCAAAACTAGAAAATCAATTAAAATGAAAGTTGGTATATTTAAATAGCAACTTTTTTTGTTCATAACATATTTACAAAGTTCAAAAAGATCAGGATTTAAACAATATTTTTCCCTTATAATAAATATAAATGACATTATTTTAGAAATGACAATACCAGTATCATTCAATTTTTTTTTTTTTTGAGAGCACCAGTATCATTGAATTAAATAAATAAATATTAGTATTAAATATAGAAGAAATGAAAATTTTATTATATGATAAATTAAATAATAAAAACAAGCTCAAATTTTATTTAAATTTATTAAAATTTTAATTAATATTTACAAAAAAAAAAATAAAGTATAGTAAGAAATTTGTTCACAATATTTTTAATAATTTTTAGAATCAAATTTTAGAAGAGAACTTTTAGGGGAAAAAATTAACAAATGCACTAAAACTCTTTTCTTTTGGATTTTTTTTTAATTAGTTAAACGTAAATAACTTCTTTTTTTTTTTTTTTTTGGAGAAAAGTTCAATGTAAAAAACTTGATAGTAATAAAACTTTTATTTAAGAGTTAAATTAAAGATTAGGGGTTTAATTTTAACATTTTAAAGTATATGGATAAAATGTCAAAAAGGGTGTAGCTGCGTAAATCGAAAAATGCATTTTTGCTAAAGTATTTCAATAAAATTTTAATAATTGGATGTAACTATGGAATGTATAGTTAAGATTAAAAACAAATTAAAAATGTTTGTTTTGGAAGTTAAAATATTGAAAATAGTTTTTAGAAATTATTTTATAATTATGCTTAAAATAGTATTTTAAAAGTTCATAGTTAAATCATATTAATACCGATTGTATATGGCATTATTAAATTTTGAAGTTAATATATCCAAATAGTTTCTAGAAATCGGCCAATTTCTAAAATCAATTGAAAATCCATTCTAAATAAGGTTCGAGAATCAAAATAATTGCCAAATAGATCCATAGTCCCTTACAAAACCAAATTGAGCAGAGATTTAAATGCAATGCAATGACCCAATCATATTCATTTTAAGTCATTGAAACTAAACAAAAGGATATAGACCACTTCTAACCATTATTTTGTGTTCATGCATTTCAATTTCGAAGGAGCTTCTCCATAACTCACTGTGTACAATATTCCACCAAAAACAAGTTTTTTTTTTTTTTTTTTTTTTTTTGCACTATTGACTTCGTGTTGTAGAAAGTGTTCACAGTTCACACGCCCATTTTAAATTGAACAGTCTGACACAAAATGGTTAGTTCCAACTTTAATTACAACAGAACCAAGTGCAAACAAGAAAAACAAGTGATACCAATTGTTTCCATTTGTTCCCAGAAAGATGATATCTATTTTTGATGCAGATGCCTGCAAAGAAGACAAACAGGATTAGAACACTTCAGGAGGGGAGACACCCATCCTATTTAGGATGAAAGGATGGATTCCACTTCAAAATCTAAACTAATATACCCATGTCTATTCCCCCACAGGATACAAGGAGTATATGGTTTAACTCTCTGGGAGGACTACACTGCTAGGGCTGGAGGCTACCCAATAAATCTGAAAAGTAGCCGTAGTTTCTGGGGAAATCAATAAAGAGCAAACTGAGCGAGCAACAACGTGGCTTAAGATTTTATCAATTGTCTTTCACTGTATACAAGCATGTGCACAATCATTTTGGGAACTCGATGGGCGGGATCTAATTAGAGCATTTATAGAGTGTTTTGCACGTATTTTTGCAACATAAAATGCTATATTCACACCTATATTTCTAAAGATTACACTCCACCTCCCATTTGCTTATGTTTCTCAGTAGAATAGAAAATAAAGCAAGCAAAAAGGGGGCAAAAAGAAGAAAGCAAACCCGCCTGTAGGCATAGCCGCCCTGCGGCTAAAGACTAAAGAAAGATAAGCTCCTGCCCGCTACATGGTAAGAAGGCCTCTGCTGCGACCACCTCTCGCCAAGGCAAGGGGAACATCCCGCAGCACCACTCCTGCCCACTGGCATGAATCCATCCTTCACGATGTGCAAGACAAGGCCAACTGAAGACACGTGGCTTCACCAAGGCAAAGAAGCCTAAATGTATATGTTTGAGACATTATTAGTGTTCGGTTTTTGGAGGAAGAACACCCTCCTTAGGGTTTCTCCTCTCTTCTTCTTGAACCACCATTTTTAGGGTTTTAGTTTTTGTTCATTTTACTTTGTATTTGGTGTAATATTGAAGAACCCATCAACTAGAGGGCCTCATTCAACCTTGGAGCTGAGTTTGGAGCATTTCTCATCTCATATTCGTTTTGTATCTCTAACTCTCACTCTCTTCTCATCTCTTTCATTATTATGGATGTAATAGACATGATTTTGATAGATTTGTGGGTTGTAATGAGTGGCTAAACTTTCCTTTCTCTATGGTTGATCGCTTAAATTGATGTTTGATTGTATATCTTTAGAATGGTTTCGTGAATTTGTGCCTTTATTGATGTTGGTTGCGAGTGCTTGGGATTACTAAGGTTGTGATTAATTAATGCATAGCCGAGAGTCGGGTCTTCAATCCCCATACTAGGCATCTCGTGACGCTTCGATTACGCCGATAAAATTTCGTCTCAACTCCCTTAAGGTGAACTACTTACTGGGAATGCCACTCAACCTAATCAAATAAGTCTAAGGAATTAGGAATGCCTAGTACTAAATGATTTGAAGAGGAAAATCATCTCGAGATTATGTAAGGATCATATGGACCGAGAGGTGATCGATCCGAACATAGTCCGAGTAGTCCTATTGTATGAACCAAGAGATGACCAATAGGATTCCTAAGGAAAGAACCGCCTTAGAAAAATATCGCATTTAATGACCTAGATGGTCCGAAAGAAAAATAGGGAGTTGGTGTAAGAAAATTGAGGGGAGACACGAAAGTGTAAATTCATACCGAGTTCCGACGTGCATGAGTATATACTCACTAATAGTACTTCATAAATATAAATCAACGCATCAACGAAAGCAATCAACCCTAGTATCTTTCCTTGATCGCTTCCTTTCGAGATTAACCAATTTTTGTAAGTGAGCATTGATCATAAATTTACTTTGTTTTGTTTTATTTTGTTTTTAAAATCTTTTTCTACCAACCATTGACTCGCTCAAATAGTGAACGACTTAAATAGCCAGGATACTCAATCCTCGCTAAAATCATACCTTCCCTGTGGGATTGATATCTAAACTTGTTAGTCCACTATATTACTTGTGCGACCCGTGCGCCATGAAAATCACTAGTACTTGTCGCTTTACCCAGACTTAACACAATCTTTGGTGAATACGCAATTACCAAACAAGTTTTGGCACTGGCCAAGCCGGATTGAAAAGTCTTCGCAGCGCCCAACAACCGAACAAGAATTCTGGTTTAACCATTGTTTCAAGTTCTACTCCGACAAAATCAGGGACCGTATGCTCGCTCTTCACATGAAAGAAATTAGTTAAGTGGTTTGTGTAGATGAAGTACATACATAAGAATACCCACTGTATTGGTGGATATCATGAAAAGAATAAAAGTATGCCAAAGAAAAGGAAACACTATAAGATCAGTACAATAACAACAAATCACCCAAAATATAAAAAGCACACCTCTTTATTCCATTTTAATAGAGCCGCCTTAATTAGATTGAGACTTGGCAGCTTGGAGCATTTCCACTATAAGAGTCTTCACATCCCTGGCCCCAAAAAAAAAAAAAAAAAAACAAAACAAGAAGATACAAATCGATAAGATAAAGAAAATAATCCAACTTTATAATGCACAATATAATAAGACATTTACTTAATGCAGCCAAATGCAAATACCAAAACAAAGAGACTAATCAAATTATCTTTCTTTGAAGACAAATTTCTCACATCAAACAAAAATGTCACTAATAAATTGTTAATGAAATCTTAGTGCTATGGGAAGATTTTCTAATATCAAATAAATTCTATCAACTTGGGCAAGAAGGGTTCCTACACATCATCATTTGAAACACTAGAATTTCAAGAGAACCTATGACAGAGTGAAGTGTTTCCTCCTAAAATACTTGCATCCGAAGTGACAACCAAAGTAGCGAACCCGGGCAAAATGTCGTTTACACCTCCATGACACGCGAATGGAAAGGAGAAATTCCCATATGAATACTTTGCTCATATCTCAAGCCAAACATGATTTCCAAAGTTTTCCTTCGTTGTTCAAATATTGACTTCTAAAAGTACCAATGAATATGGCGTAAATGTGTGCATCCTCATTAGATAGGAAATTAACTAAATAAAGATCCATTACACTTTGATAACATAGAGGATTTTAGAAAACTAAGAAATCGTTCCGCAAAGATGTGCGTATATATATATATATATATATATATGAAGATTCAAATATTCAGAGAAAAAATTAAATAAAAGTAAATATATGAAGATTCAAATATCTTCAATGAGGATTTAAAAATCATTTGAAATAAGATGCCTCATTTTCTATCCTCAAAGACGTCTAGGAAAGGGAATCTGCTTGAAAAGTATTCCCTTTGTAAGTAGCCTTAGAAAGAATTTAAACAATGCCTAACAACTTCATGTTGATATCAAAAATATTTGTTTAAACCAAATAGAGAGTAAGACTAAACTCATAAATAGTAGCAAGAGATCCTTTAATAAATGAGGATCTGTCTATTTTTCTTTCTTTCTTTTTTTTTTTTTTGTAATTATATTTTTATTCTCTCCCCCTCCTTTGACAAACGATGAAAGTTCATTCTACACTGATCAAAGCATGACATACTCCCGTAGCATATTCGTCTAATTAGAAATGCATGCACGGTACAAGAAAAAATTTAAGAAATGAAAATTGCTAACAATGTCATGGTTAAACATCAGCATTACCTTAACATAGAAACCAAGACTATCCAAATCGAGCATGTAAGCAGAGTCCACCTAAAGAGGATTAAAAAAAATTGGAACTGCATTAAAATCTCCCACACCCAAGTTCATGAACAAACACATGCATAAAAAAAAGGCCAGACAATACCAAGGAGCAAATTTATAGTCTTGACACCTATGTGTGTTAGCAATTATGTGCTCTTGGGTCCCACTTAGTATTCTCAAATATATGTATAAATTATAAATTTATTAATTCTTTGGTTTTTTCTCTCTAAGTGTTCTAAGATTCAGTTCTACGTCTGATTCATTGTGCCCACACACATCCATACCACCCCTGAGGATAGATCCGAAGATCTGACGGCGCATTGCCGATCCTCAGAGATCGACTGCAGATCGTTGGTTGCGTGCTGTTGTCGATCCGACTTGTAGATTGCTGGTTGGTGGCTGATCTAGAAGTCTAGTTGATCTGACTAGCAAATCTACATGTAATTTTATTTAATATTGAATTTTAGATACAAGCCGCATGTGTTTAATCACATATTGCTAGATCCATGCTTCCGCTCGTGTTTTTTCCTTCAATTGGTATCGAGCATGCTATGATTAGATATGTGTATCTAGGTATTCAATAATGCATAATTTTGATGTTGATTTAGTATATGGTACCTAGGTTCTATTTGTTGTTAGACGCATGATTAGATTCGTTAATTTTATGATTTTGCTCATGAACGGATGTATTATTTTAATGGTTTCGCCTAGATCTACATGGTAGATTTTTGATTGTATTAATTTTTGGGTTTGTAACAGAGGCCGGTCATAAGATCGTTTCTTCCCGGTTTTATTTATTATTTACATTTTTTTTTTAATTAAAATAGTTGTAATTTTAAATTTCAATCTCAGAACTGCACACCCCCTTCATTATTTAAAGCCTGAGAAGATCTCGGGACACCATCTCGTAACGTGACCACCGTGGAAACGTTAGAGGAGGAGGAGACGCCGACGGATCGGGCGTGCTCCGAGAACGCCGTTTACACGCGCCAAGGGAGTTTCGCGTACCCTACTCGCCGATAGTCTTGGGGCGCTGCAGGGCGTGCGGAGTCGCTGGCGCCTACTTCCGCGACCTGGCCGTGCAAAGGTGGTTCTTCCCGGGCCGGTTTTTGATTTGGTGGACGGCGGGACTCCACTACTCCTTCAAATTATAACATGTTAGGTTTTAGGTTTTAATTTATTTTAGTTTTGGGCCTTTATGCCTTTGTAAATCCAAAACACTGGGGCCCAAGAACCTTAGGATATTTTGTAATAGGCCCAATTTTAATTTTTAGGAAAACCATGGATTAGGGTTATTTAATTACCGCTTTGCATGGTTTAAATTATATGCTTATAACATGTTTTATGTGATAACATGCCATATAGAATAGGTGGTGCCATATACTCGCATCAATGATAATTACATGTGCATAATAATTATTATGATTCTATTATCTAGTTTAATAATTATTATGGAAAAATTATTTTATTTCTTTTGAAATAATTTTAGAAAATCCCTATTATTTAAAATATTGAATGGTGAAGGTTTAATTAATTTAATTAATTTTAAACCTAGGCTCCATTAGGGTCTAATAACAAAATGATCATGTGATGCCCCAACTGGGACAAAACATGGTCGATTTTTATCGATTAGACTCACTAAGTTTCAAATTTTAATAAGATTGATCGCCCAACCGGCAATCTTGGATATTAAAGATAATTTTGAAATTAAAACAATGGTTAAAAAACATTCAAACTTAATTAATTATTACCTCCCAACGGCGCTTATGATATATTTTTTATTGTCGCCCAAAGTTTTCAAAACAATTAGAGTGAAATGATTATGTATTATCTAGGAAAGTTCTGTCTAAGAAGGTGTGATTTAAGTAGTCCGCTTGTGACTCCCCATCTTTCCTGGGAACCAACTTAGTAGGATACTAATCATTTCATGATCAAATTTAGTTTGTTATAAATATTCGCCCAACGTGAAGTGTTTATAATGGAAACCATTAATTGTTTACAATAAACGTAGTAAATAGTTTTTGATTCAAATTTGGTGACATGCTTATTGTAAGATATTACGCTTTTACTAGTGTATTTTTTCTTAAAAATGGCATCATTTAACCCACTTGCAATGATTTCGAGTCAAAGCCTATGGATGGAAATAATTATGAATGGAAAACCAACCTCGCATATCGTTTCGGGATTTTGAAAAACCGCTTGTCCTAACCACACCAAAGCCCAATGAGCCCGCAAAGAAATGCATCTCGACCAAGCTCTAAAAGACCCATGAGAACTGACAAGGCAAATATATCGGGCCTCACGCTATATTCTTGCCGTTGCTGCTAGTCATTTGAAAGGACAGATATCTCATCTCAGAGAGGAGCGTAAATGATCCGTACTCGATAAGATGTTTGCACAATCAACAAGTTCTTTTAAGGCAAAGGCGCTAGGGCTATAATGAACACTAGAATGACTCGGGGAAGTGTGTGAGGGATCATTGTCCGAAAATGATGTCACATCTCAACTGTCAAGTGTTTGGGATTTAAGATGAGCAAAGGTCCCAAATTGATTTCATATTCAATCCCTACCGATCGCTTTACTCGCTTTAAAGTTAATTATAATATGAACAAGATGGATCTAACTCCTGCACGTAGCTGATGCATGAACTTGAAAGTGCCGAAAGGGCTTCTTCTGAAAGTCGCGGTGTTCATATGATCGAGGGTTCTACTTTCAAGCCCAAAGGAAACCTAAGGGTGGGAAAAAGAAATAAGAACAAGGGTATGGGTCAGTACCGCTAATAAAACCACCGCTATGAAGAAGCCAGAAAGTGCTTTCAAGTGATGTATGGGTCACTGGAAGCGTAATTGCCTCGATTGCCAAAAGCAAGGTACGGGTGGATTTAAATGTGTCAGTTTGCTTTAGCGGGAGAATTATAATGATAAATGGATCATTGATTCAGAGCCACTTCAACCATGTCCGTTACTTTGCGGGTTCGTATAAACTAGCTTTCGTCAGACAGAACAGGTTTTTGAGGCTTGAAATGGAGAACAGTTCCGTTAAAGCATTAGGACAAGTAGAATTATTTTTCTAATAATGATGTGGACTTTTATGTTTAGTACATCGTTTATATGTACGTGATTTTAAAAGGGAATTTAATTTCAAGTAGCTGTTTATTCGAACAAGGTTTAACAAAGGAATTTACCTTTATTACAATAAGAAGTTCAACTCGCTTATTTGTACCTAAGTGATTTGATAGATGGTCTTTATTATTTAAGTCCTATGTCCTATGATGTTTTAATTATCAAATTACATAAGCATGATCACCTAGCCAAGAAAAGGAAAGTTTCAAATGAAACGCACTCACATTTGCGATTAGGGTCATATTAATCCTAATAGATTCATGGTTTGGTAAAAAGTGGATCTTAACTTCCTAGACTTCAACTCCATAAATTTCAAGATGTGAATCTTGTTCGAAGGTAAAGACCAAAAGGCCCTTTAAAGCCAAAGGATATCGCGCAACTAAACCGCCGAATTGGTGCATAAATGATGTGTATGCACTAACAAATGCCAAGCCGCAGGAGGGTATGGAGTATTTTGTCACCTTTACTGCATGACTACCAAGATATGGATATATTTACCTAATGCGCCCAAAAAGTCCGAAACTTTCACTAAATTTCGAGAGTATAAGGCTGGAGGCGTAAAAGCAATTAGGACTCATATCAAAGAGCTTGGCCCGACCGAGTGTGGTGAATACCTATCCGGAGAGTTTAAGTCTTACTTCGACTTCAAGAGTGATAGCTTTCACAACTATCACACTTTAACACCCCAAAGAAACGGAGTCGCAAAAAGTTAAGAAATAGAACTCTTCGTGATATGGTGAGGTCAATGCTTAGTTATTCATCTCTACCTATATCGTTAGGATATGCCATAAACTCGCAATGTATCTTCTTCAATTGGGCTCCTTCTAAAACGTTCCCAAGACACCCAATGCACTGTGAGTGGCGCAGCTCAGTTTAAGCCATATCCGAATACGTGCCCCGCACATGTCTTAAGAAAGGATCCAAATAAGTTGGAATCGCGTACAGAGGTTTGCATGTTTGTCGCTACCCTAAAGGAACGAGAGGTGGACTATTTTATAGTCCTTCGGATAAAAAGGTTATTGTAGCATCACGCAATCCTTTTTTTCGTGAGGAAGACTATATAAGCAATTTCAAACCCAAGAGTAAAATAATTTTGAGGAGCTTGACTCAAATTCAAGAACAAATCGAATCATCAAAGGTTCGTTCTAATACCACCTAGATTCCTATGCATGTTCAAAGAGGGGAAAATGTACCCGGGTTGGTGAACAAAGCACGTGGAACCGCGAACAAGATCCAATACATGTGAACCAGAACCAGAAGAGCCAAAGATAAGAGGAACTAGTACTTTACAGTCGTAACAAATGAATCACAAACTGGGCGAGCTTCGTCAGAGCGATAGAAAGCAGAAGTGGCTTCCTGCGAGATATGTCTTGCTAGGGCGAGTCTACCAAGTTATTGCTATCGACAGCCAAGATGATCCCATCAATTACAAAGAAGCACTGAAGATGTGGATTTATTGCAGGAGGGCAAAGCCATGGGACCGTGAATGGAATCTATGTATTCCAATTCCGCCTCGGGTTCAGAGAGGCACCTGGGGGCAAGGGGTAAAACCAATGTGCAGGCGGATTTACAAGAGAAAAAGAGGATCGATGGGAAGGTGGAAACTTTCAAAGCTAGATTGGTGGCAAAAGGCTATACCCAAAAAGAG
Source organism: Tetrastigma voinierianum (assembly GCA_016808115.1). Taxonomy (NCBI): domain Eukaryota; kingdom Viridiplantae; phylum Streptophyta; class Magnoliopsida; order Vitales; family Vitaceae; genus Tetrastigma; species Tetrastigma voinierianum. The sequence goes on along the minus strand of JAEQBH010002039.1, from coordinate 69,248 downwards.
GATAGATTACGAAGAAACCTTTCGCGCAGCCATGCTTAAATCTATCCTGATTCTTTTTAGTCAGAGCCGCTAGTCTCGATTACGAGATTTGCGATGGATGTCAAACAAACTTTAAATGGCAATTTAGATGAGGACATCTACATGCAAAGAAATCCGTAAGGGTTCAAAGCTAAAGGCAAAGAACACATGGTATGCAAGTCGTCCATTTATGGACTCAAGCAAGCATCCGCATCATGGAATGAACAGTTTGATCAAAGCATTTCTTTTTTGGTTTTGAGAAAAGCCCCGATGAACCTCAGGTTTGGCAAAAAAAGAATCCAAGCACGTAAGGTAGTTTTTCTAAATTTCACGTAGATGACATATTGTTAATCTAAACGACAAACAAGTGTTGTCAAAAGATCGGGTCGCGATAAACAAAGCTTGATATGAAAGACTCGAGAAGCCAACTATATTCTCGAATCAAACTTATACGAGACCTAAGAATGCTGCTGCACTATCTCAAGCCTCTTTATATTGATAAAATTTCGCCAGTTTAACATGGAAAATCTCCAAAAGGGGATCCTCTTACCCTTAGACATGGAATTTAATTTTCTAAGGAGCAATCACCAAAAAACTCCCCGAGCGTAAAGAACGCATGAGTAGGATACCTTATGCCCTGGCCGTAGGTACCCCATGTATGCCATGTTAGCCCGTGCCGATATCCGTTATGTGCTGGGAGGTCAGAAGCTTCCAGACAACCGATCCCAGTGGAAGAACACCGGATCAGCAGCAAAGCATATACTAAGCATCTAAGGAGAACAAGAGATTATATGCTAGTATATTCCAAGTTGGGAGCTAGAAACCATCGTTTCACGCACCCGCACTCCAAGGATATCGACTCAAGGAAATCTACCTCCTATGTGTTTACACTATACGGTGGAGTCAGTCTCCCATTGGAGGAGTATTAAACGACGTGTGTAGCGCATTCCACCACGTGTCGAATATGTTGTCGCTTCCAGGCAAACATGAAGCCAGGTGGCCAATAGTTCACATGGATCTCTCAGTGATACCCAGCTATGTGCCTACCATTACCCTTGCATCGTGACAACAAATGGGCCGTAGCACACCCAAAGAACCAAGGTATCACAAGAAACAAAAACACATTGAGAGGAAGTACCACTGATCCGAGACATCATCAGCGAGGAGACACAAGGGTTACCAAAATAGCGCAGGAAAAACCTAGCTGACCATTCACAAAGTCATCTGCTCAAGTTTTCAAAGACATGTAGATTCTGCATGGGTGTTAGAGATTTTGACTTATTTTGTGACTAGTGGGAGTTTTTTTATTCGGAAGCTAGAGCAAGACAACAAATTATTGTATTTTTCGTTAGCTAAAATTTCAATGAGGTATTAATTTCACCTCAGGCACACTAGTATTTTTCGTGATAAGGTCCGCATTAATTATGCAAAGATATGGTCATATGGATACGTCCGCATAAACATGATCATAAGTTCTCATAATTAATGAATAAGATCACAAGCTTATTGAACAAAGTTGGACGCTTTATTTAGACTGCAAATATTTTATGAAATAATCTATCTCGGTTATTATAAAATATCAAGTGCGCATTATGTTTCAGATTGATGTGGATCAAAGAAAGATTTGATTAGTTAAATTTCTATGAAAGGAATTAAATCTCAAGTGATATTTGATTATTATTTTTCAATCCCGAGTTTATTTTAAATAGTAATTGGAATAATTATCTACTCAATTGTCAATATGTGAGGCCTATTTTTACGCCAATACTTAGATGATTCGGGGAACGTGATCGTTAATCACAGATATGAAATAAACAAAAATGGAAATTGTATGAAATATCCTTCGATATGTTTTTGAGATTTCGATGTAACAAGTCACCGTCGTTGCATTTGATCCATTAGAGAAACTCGCAATCAAGAGATTAAAATAATTAATTTCCATGACGTAAAATATAATCAATTAATATCGATATTTACAATGGAGGAAATTAATATATATCAATATTATTAATTTTGGAGTTCAACTCGGCTCTTATGGAGTGGCACTTGATTAGATAATCAAGCCAATTATGCTTGTTCTTAATTAATACAAACATTGATCCCCGTGCCAAATTTCGTGGAAAGCGCGAGTCTATATCAAAGAATGGAACTATGTAACACAAAAGCCAGCTATACTGGCTGTACTTATGCTCAAGTTTGTACTTAAGAGCAAGTGAGATTGTTAGCAATTATGTGCCTGTGGGTCCTAATTTAGTATTCTCAAATATACGTATAAATTATAAATTTATAATAAATATAATTTTATTATATGAACGGTTTTTTATAATAAATATAATTTATTATACGAACGCTTATTCCTCGACAGAATTCGGCTTCGTTTTCTTCAGCTTTTTTCATACATTTGGCATTGTAATTAAAGAGTAAAGAAAGAATTTTTTCTATTCTTGGTTTTTTTCTCTAAGTGCTCCTAAGATTCATTTCATGTTCAGATTCATCAGGCCCACACACACATCCATACCACCCCCGAGGATGACCGGAAGACGGATTCGCATTGGGTCGACCGTAGATCGACTCCGCGTAGATCGCTGGTCAGCAAGGTCTGTCAGATCCGACGGCGTAGATTGCCAGGTCGGGTGGCTGATCTAGAAGTCTAGGTCGACTTCGATCCAAATCTACATAGGGTAATTTTATTTGCATTGAATTTAGATACAATTTGTAATGCTTAATCATATCAAGTGTATCCATGCTCCGTCGTGAAGCCCCTTCCAATGTGTCCATCTAATTTCTTATTATTATGTAGAAATGTAATCGAGATTTCATTCACATTCTTATCATGAAGGTTACTAGGATTTATTAAAACCAAGCTAAGTTCATTTAATCGGTTCCATTTTGCTAATTTTTATTTTGCATAAGGGTGAAGCGACCTTTCATACAAGGGGAGAAGTGGATAGTGAAAATAAGGGAAGCGAAACCAAATATTTTACAGCGAAATATACATCCCAATAGTAATATCTTGCTATGCTTTGGTTCAAGCGTGATCGGAAGTTGGAAAGAATGACAACTACCACGACTTAGACCGGCCGGCTAAGCAGCATTGTCTGAAGATATCATCAATATCTTGCTGATGATTAAGATATATGCATTTTTTAATTACTTGTTTATCGGCCAGATTAAATTTCAAGCGAGCAAACAAACAAACAACACCCAATCAACACGAGCCATTCGCAGACATTCTATTTTTATTATTATTTATTATTTTTACGTTTGATGATATTGAGGAAGTCTGGTGATTACAAAAAATATGATCCATTCTTAGTATTTCCAATTTAATGAGTTGAGACGGTCAGGTTAAGGACCTTTGGTAAGATCTGGCATTTTCTGGTTAATTGAAAGATTTACACAGTCGTTCACATTACCAAAATAGATGTCGTGTGTTGCCTGATCAGCTTATTATCTTCTGCTGTGATCTGTTCATGTGGGGCCCGACGAAAAGGCGATCAGAAAATAGAGTCGAGTATATGATAAATTGAAGAAAAGAAGAATATTCCACAAGATGCCAAATAAGCGGCAATCACATACAGGCTTAGAAAATTGAGCTATCGGATCAACTTGTATGCGGCTTTATGACCTCTTTCTTTAATTCTGAAAGATAAATATAAAAAACTTGAATAACCACCATCCATGTGAATAAAGGTGGTAAAAAAATTACAGCATCACACATACAAATTTGTCCAAAGGCGGTAAAAGTATAAATATCACGACGCAAGGATCTAACCTTCAAGCCATAGGGTGAACATCAGCAAAATGTAAAAAGCTTGACATATTGATAGAAAAAAAGGAAAATATACGATGAAACCTCCTGATCCCGAGAAGTGACTGCGTCAGTCCTGCGCTACTTTTGGTTCTTACGCACAAATTGGAAGTCACCAAAATCAACCTTGAGTGGAAGGCATCTCTTTGGTAGTTCATTAATGGTTCGTATGCGAGAGATAGAACTTTGTTAAAGCAATGAAAGAGGCAGAGCGCGTTTAGGATGCAGCAGCCGAGTATCTTTGTCTGAATATCCCCTTTATCCTCTTGAGACTAAAAGAGAAACCCAAATGGGCAGTGTTCAATACATTAACATCCAAATGTGTCGCTTGTGAACAAGAAAAAAATTAAAAATACAAGGCATCTTCACAATAATTTGAAAAATGAAGAAAAAGTTAAAACTTCAGGAATAGCATCACCATACAGCGTAATTAAAAGGTCAGTCTTATCCTCAAAATCTTTTGCTACAAGCAATGAGCATTTCTTATTAGCTAACAGATCCTGTAAGCGAGAGATTTTCAAATAATCTTAGGCCTTTAGAGAAACTAAAAATTCTAAAAGCATTTCAGAAGAATCAAACCATAATATTTACAGCAGGAGAAGGCTTAATCTCTACCATTATTTAAAAATGAAAAGAACAAAAAGGAAGTGGAATGATAGATTCTTGAAAGAGAAAGGGCTGTTTAGGAGTAATTATTGTAAAATCCTTTTAACACTTTTGTCATTAGAGTTATTGAAACATACTTATGTGAAGTCGAATCTTTGTTTGGATATATATATATTTAAAAAAAAGTTCTTCCCAGGGTTTTAATAATGTGTTACATAACCTGAAAAGTGAACTTTAGGCTTGATTAAACGATTGTTGATCCTGTAGACTTTAAAAGGTATCTCTAGAATTTTTTATCAAACAATTACAAAAGGAAAACACTTTTAAGCATTAGGAAACACTTCTAATCCTCCCCATATCACTCCTAAATGGATCATAGAGATTAAGATTTTAAATGAAAGCCAATGGAATCTAATCTATCTTACTAAATAATAAAATTGCAGAAGGCATAATTGACATGAGAAAACTAAGGACCATAAGTTAAAAGTATATTACTCTGCCCGTATAAAAATTTTATGCTCATGCTTTTGCAGTGTACATACGTGAAAAGCTTGACCAATTAAGAGCACTTATTTGATTGAGATCTTTGAGCGAAGTAATTTAGATAATAATCCTGCGAATCTTGGATGCGCATGAGAAATTCTACGACACTCTTTCTCCTTATTTCTTTACTACTTTGTGTATGCTTGAGTGGGTGTTTTGCTGACAAACCTTTGTATGATGACTTGCCGGGCTCACGTATTTGCTAATATTGGATACCCTTCCGGATGGCATGCAAAGTCGACCATGATCTGATGGATAACCCTCATATACACACTTACGGGGAAAAGGTGTTTGCGATGGATGAACTAAATGATTATAGCCCAGCTAAAGTCGGGAATGAGGATAATTCCAGGGCGTGAGCATGTGATGGGCATCAAACATACAAACACTTATACACCTTTGTTAGATGTTATGCAGTCTTTTCCTTTATTGTCTTCTTGTATTGTGAGTCCTATATAAGTCGATATGTTATGTATAGATTAGATTCATTATTAAGGAAATAATAAAATTAGGAATTCTCTATTTTTCTCTTCATGGTGTGAGCTAGAGAAAAGCCTTTTTTTGGGTGATCGTGTTTCGATTCCGTCTCGCCTCATGTCGGATCTCCTTCTCTCTGTGGCCTTGTGCATGTAGGCGTAGTCGTGCTTCTTGTGGCGACTTCAGGGAAGCTCTTCTCGGCCAGAAGGCCCTGACTTTCAGCCTTGGAGTGATCTGCAACAGTTGGCCACCAGCGGAAGCAGGCATCTGCAGAATCACGCGCGTCTCTTCTCGGCGACTGCGAGATCCATGCCGTGGCGTGAGTCTTGGCGGGCTCGTGTCCTTCTCGGTGGGCTGCGGTGAGAGTGGGCGTCGGCGTCTTGGTGTTCCTTCCGTGATCCATTCAGAAACCTTCCTCCGCCTTTGACCTTTTTGCGGCTGCGTCGGCAGTTCATCTTCGTCGGCAGTTTATCTTGATCGGCCCGGTTCATCTTGATTCGGCCAGTTCATCGCCGTTATTCTCGCGGTTTGGGTCACTTTTCTTCATGCTGGCTCGCGGCGTGGTCGCCTCTTATTAGGGCTCTCTCTTCAAAATCAAGCGTGGATTCGATCTCGATTCATTGGATATAAGCTGACTAAAAATTATTTTCGTGTCTCTACGGATCCACGCGCCGGAAAAATTGATTGGTAGTGAAGATTATCTCTCTGATCAAAGCCACACATTGGAACTGGTTCATGGGACGGGGGTTATGAGATCATGCAGCCAGGAGGATGACCTCACGCAGATGTTGACCAAAGGTGCTGACTGGAAGAAAATAGATGCCGCAACTATACTTAGCATATTATGGCGGCGTCGGTTGATCGAATTTTACCTTGCTTCATCTTCGGGCTTCTGAAGACATGTTAAGTTTGGAATGGTAGGCTTCTGTGAATATCCGGCTTCTTTATAAGGTGGCTGCAATATATGACAGACATGATTCTCTAATTATATTGGCGGATTGCCTCTTAAGGAGGGTTCGACGTGATGCCTCTCTTCTGAGTGGCGTTGGCACAATAGCCTTGAGTTGACAAGTTCTTTATGGTCGCCTCATTTGGCTCCGTCCCAGGATCTTGAGACCTCAGAGATCAGTTAGCAGCGATTATCAGTCCATCCTTGGATGATGTGTTTTCGCCTCCTCAGTATCTCACTCCACACGGACTTTGCAATCATTAGCTCTTTAGATTCATACGTGTTAGTTTCTCGTACTGGGGAGGGGACCAGCGGTGTTGCCGAAGTCGAGTTGCGTCTCCATTTATCTATTGCAATAAGTTTTGGCCCCACACAGTGATCGTTGTTGCTCGGTTCATGGGCGTCCTCCTTGCGCACCACGTGATCTTCGATTCTAATTCTGTTCGCCCCGGACTCGGCTCCTGCACATCTCGGGGTGTTCCCAGCTGACGGTGAAGTATGATGCCTATCTTCTTCTATCAAGCGACCAAGTCGGATCTGTTGCCTCTGTTGCCCAGGGCCGTGAAAATGCCTCTCTGCACCTTACTCCTTACATCTTACTCTTGGACCACTGGATTACAGACTGCGGTGCTTAGATCATTTTGGTAATAAAGATGCTCTGCTATACACTACCCCTACTTTACCTATTTGTTACTTAGCCCACAATGGTTTCTCAGCTGTGGCTAAGGTATTGGTTTAGCTCATCCTCTCCTTCCCACACCTCTCACACTCTCTGTGTGCCTCACGAGGTCTTTTAATCTCTCTTATTTCTCGGTAAAATCACTCGTACTCTTAAGCAGTTCCATTATTTTTTACGATAAATTCGTGACCTTGCGGGGCCGTAGTCACGGGGAAGCGATTGGCATCAGGGCGTGGAGTCTAGGGCCTCATCACCTCACCTCGCAATCATCTCTGCCGGTTGTGTTTCCCGCGATGCTCCACTCCTCATCCCCACGATCGTGCGGGCCACCTAGTCTTTAAGTTCAGGAAGATGATCCTGTTTGCCCACTTTAAATCGCACGTGTGAGTCTGTCGACTTGGGAAACATACTCGTGTCTCGTTCATGTTTGAATAATCGAAGCTGACATCTCCTTTTGACCTTGTCTGATGTTTGGGTCGCTTGTCGATGTCTACTTTAGGGTTTCGATGTTGTCACTTTCATTGATGACTATTCTCGATGTACTTGGTTATTTTAATGAAGCTTCAGTGAGTTATTTTCTATTTTCGGAAATTTTATCATTCTTACAGTTCAATATTTCTGTCAGTGCGTTAATAAACGTGTGCAGAGGCATTACTGCGCACCCTTTATTTCATTTATGTCCCAGCGTGGATCCTTCCTCCAGTCTTCTTGTGCTCATCCTTTCGCCAGCCAAAAATGGGGTGGCTGAGCGTAAGAATCGTCATCTTATTGAGGCGATAGTCTCCTTCTCGCTATCATGTTCCTTTTAGTTTGGGGCGTCGCTACGGCTTGTTATTTGATTAATCGTATGCCCTCGTACGTAATGTGCTCGGATTCCTGGGTCAGGCTTCTTTTCCACACGATAACCAGCCTCTTTATTTCCCTCCACCATTGTTTTTGGTTGTACTTGGCTGTTCATATTCTCCTCCGGAATGAACAAGCTTTGACAGGCACGAAATGCATCTTCTGAGTACACTCGGAGCTTGAAGGTTGTGGTTATTCCCCTCGAGACTCATCGGTACTTTACTCTCTCCGTGATGTCACCTTCTTGAGGACTCCCCTTCTTCTTCTCCTCCTCCCAGAGTCTCTTCCAGTTCTTGAAGTCTTACTTACTTCTATCATCTCCTCGCCTAGATTTGATGATCTATCTTCGTCCCCTTGGTCCCATCATCGTCGTCCACGGGTAATAGTTGTTCCTTTCCCTTCTCTTTAATTTGTTGACTCACTTCTCTCGTAACCTCTACCGCTCTGCACATTGCGATGGCTTGCCATTGCTCCGAAAGATGTCCCTTCTACTAGCAATCCTCATCCTATTTACAATTTTTTGAGTTACCATAGATTATCTTTTTACTCTGCGTTTGTTTCTCTATTTCCACTAGTTTCTCTTCTAGAACACGATGAGGCACTTTCCCATCAGGGTGGCGACGAGTAATTAGATGAAATGATTACTTTCATACTCACGGCACTTAGGATCTTGTTGTTTGCGGTTAATTTTCGATTTGGTTGTCGTTAGATTACCACAGTTAAGGTTGGTCTGATGGTCGAGGTTGTTGATGTATGAGCGCTTAGTTTCTTTAAAGGATATACTTTTCGGGTTTATGGTTACGATTATGGTGACACCTTCTCACTTATTTGCCGGGTGCCACGTCCCGTCTGCTTCTCTCCATGATTTGCTATGTGTTCTGGCTTTTCGATTGGATAAAAATGCTTTCGCTTCATGGTGATCGTAAGAAGTTTATATGGAGCGACCACACGGTTTTGTTGCTCGGGAAGTACGGTTTAGTGTGCGGAGTTCACAGCGCTCACATGGCAGAAAACCTCCTCCTCGAGGCGTTTTAAGCTAGTTTTGGATTAGTTGTTCAAGAATTTGGCATGCTTCGCGTCTGGACCAGTTGATTTTATCATCATAACTCTTCGGGCGTGTATTTATCACGGTTGTTTATGTGGATGACATCGTCATTGCAGACGTGTCAGGATGGTACCGAAGCTAAATGACATCTTTTCACACTTTCAAACTAAAAACTTGAGGCTTCGAATGCTTTTAGGAATTGAATAGCTCGATCCGATTCACAGTGTAGTCTCTCCCAGCGGAAGTATCTTTAAACGTCTTGGAAAGCCGTTATGTTAGGCTATGCAGGTTGACACTCTATGGATCCCAATGTCGAACTTGGGACGGGAGTCTTTGGATCTTTTGGGAGATATCGGCGGTAGGTAGTGATTATCTCACCATTACTCGGCCGGACATTTCCTTTGTTAAGTGTTGTTAGTGTTCAGTTCCTACGGTCACGTATGATAGCCATTGGGATCTTTGTGTCAGCATTCTTCGATATATTAAAAGTACACCCGGTCGAGGTGTGTTTGTGCAGTAATGAGGTCACACCGGGTTATTAGGATTTACCTGGATCTGATTAGATATTCTTTGGCGGATAGGCGTTCCACTTAAGTCTTGTGTTTTCATTGGTGAGCCTAATATCCTGGAAGAGGTAAAGCAACATGTAGTGGCTAGATCTAGCGAAGCCCAGAGGCGAGCTATGGCCCCTTGCGACATGTAGACTCTTATATTTGAGACACCTTCTCAGGGAGTTGAGATTTGGAAAGGGTGACGGATGAAGCTCATCATACGTGATAACTAGGCGCTGCGTGTGCATCCAATCAGTCTTCCATGAAAGGACCCGAACACATTGAAGTTGGTTGCCACTTCATTAGAGAAGATCGCGCTCGGGATGTATAGCTACTAGTTTGTCAATTCAAATGATCAATGCTTGAGACATTTTTACTAAATTTCTCGGGGTCACAAGTGCATCATTTGTAGCGAGCTTAGTGCGTATGAGCGCTATATGCTCGGCGAAGTGTTAGATATTATACAGTCTTTTCCTTTATTGTCTTCTTCTTGTATTGTGAGTCCACATATATATAAGTCGATATGTAATGTATAGATTAGATTCATTGATAAAAAATAATAAAATTAAAATTCTACATTTTTTCTCTCTTCACACACACCATAAATGATCTTGAATTCAAAATCAGCGAAGTTGTCGACATTAGTGACACGGAAAATCAGTTTTTACACTATAAATATCTTTAGTTATACCATGAAGTTTCCTCATAATTAATTATCGGGACGTCAGATTGCTCGAATTAAAACACATTATCATGGTCCCAAAGTATAAGGCGATCGCGCAATCGGGGATATTTGAATGCATTTATCGACTTACATAAAACCTATTCTTTGTTTAGAACATAAGCAACCAAAAAAGCAAAAGGGAAGCGATAATATTTCTCCTCCTTATTTGTGAGCATCTTTGCGCGTTTGGATAAGAAAAATCATATTGAAAGAAACCTGACCTCTGAAAACCAAATTGTGAACAAAGCATCGAACCCTCTCGAATATCTAGTTGATGAAACAAAGCAAGTAAAAGTTGCTAAGCGATGCTAACATTACTTAGAGTTTCTATTCGAGTTAATTCGGCTTGATAAGATATTAGAAGTATGTTTATTCAAACCCTTCACAAAATGCTGAATAAAAAAAAATAAAATATAAAAAACCATTACGTGATCCTTTCTTATAACGATTCTTTTTCCTTTATTATTTATTTTTATTTTGGATATCCACATTGGTTTGGTGCTAAGTTCGAACCATTAATAAACAAATATGCATAGAACTAGCATGCGAAATGTTTACTTATTTATCTCCCTTAATAAATCATTCATAAAATCTTAAAATTTCAGCGATGAATGTCAGAAGACTGAGAAATAGTAGAAAGCATGCCTTGCACACTTGTGATTAACACGGTTCGATTTCCTCGAGCGGAGGAAGCGACGACCTTTTCACCTTGCATGACTGAGATTTTGTCTAAGCGACCCATTTGCCCTTTACCGTTAAGTATGTGTGTTTTTAGACAGAGCCAAAGCAAGCCAACAGTTTCTCAAAAATTAATAAATAAAATAAACAAAAAGGAAAAGAACCCTTTGATGAGCTTTGGTCAGGTTCAAAGACCGGCGCTCAGTGGTAGCGATCCGGATATTGATCACGAGTAAACCGGGAGAAAATTAATAATAGTAATAACCGCAGCGACCTTGGCCCAGCAGACGAAGTAAAGAGCGCAAAAACAAATCCCAATAATTAAGAGATAGAGAGTGATGTACGGGCTGAGGAGGCGCCATGGAAAGAGGGAATCTGAAGGCGAGAATAAAGAGTATAGGGCTTGGGATGAAAGTAGCGGAGATGAATTAGAGTTGCGGGCATTGGCTGGGTTATTCGGGTGGTGACCACGGCGATGGTGCCACCATACTCTTCATCTTGCTTCTCGCCTACTCTCTTCTCTTTTCCTCTTTTTCCTTTTTCTTTTTCTGTATTTAATTGATAAGACTCTCTCTTGAGAAGGTAAGCGATATGCAGCAATACTAATCCACGTCTGGACAGCCTCTTCTTTTTTTTTTAAATTCTTTTGTTTTTCGTTGTTTTTGGACATGGGATGGGTTGACCATCCATATCAAAATTTTAAATTGGATACTACAATAAAATTAGAGAAATAATTATTATGCATCTTAAATTGTTTTGTTCGATTGAAGTCACCTCGAGAGTGATTGGTTTCTAAGAAAGCGCGAGGACGATATCTTGGGACCAGATGGGTTTATATAGATCCATTTCTGAATTTGCAGATTACTAGTTCTTGAGTTGATCAAACACAAAATATCATATCAAATTTCAAATCTATAAAATGAAAAGCTTTTATTTTGTATATGATATATAAAATGTGTGATATCCACATCTTACATATGAAAAAGAAAAATGACCAAAGGATTATCTTTAAATTTTAGTAAAAATTTGATTCATAGATTTGTGATTTTAGTACATATTTTGTTGCCCAGATCTTTAAATTTAATGATGATACATGGAGCCAAATACTAAATTTTGCGAATATTAAATTTTTGCTTCTCGCACTCTCTTCTTTTGAGGTTATTGATTAAGTTACCGCGTGATGGTAGCTTCTACATTGACCACGCGACTTTTGCCATTGGAGAGATTTCTTCCCGACCCAGTATGTTTGGCCTTTTCTTTATCACGCTACGACATTCTCTCCCCATTAGGAAACGTTGTACTTGAGTTGGGATCATGGTTCCGCGGTTTGTGAGTTTATCCTGAGTGGTATCAAATCCAGGGTTCCTATAAGTATCCTTACTGAAAATCATAAGTCATAAAGTAACACCTTAATTTGCTTGGATACTTGGTAGTTTTAGATCACAAATGTCAATAATACTTCCATGTAGGCGTTGATGTTCTTGATCTTGATGTTGATGTTGATGTTGTTCTACACTACACTCTCTCTTTCAGAAACTCTGCTTGCATGTGACACTTACTCTGCCACACACACCCATCCCTCTATATTCTTTTCAAATTTCATACCCTCCATTAAAACTAAACCCTAGTCATCTACTCATTTTCGCCATACCCACACATTTTCCTAGGCTCTTCTCATCTCTATACGGTTGATCACGTGGCCATCGACCTCGAGGAGTGGCGGTGGTTTTAAGTGAGGCGGTGGTCGTGGCGGCGGTAGGGAGTGGTCGCCGGTGGTGGCCGCGGGGTCAGATCTTTAGTAGTGATCGACGGTGGTCGGACCAGCTGCGAGTCTTTCGGACTTTCTCGGGCTTCCTATCAGCCTGTGAAAGAAGCATATCGCCTTCTTTGCCGAAGGTAGTCTTCTATATATTTGTGTTTTTGTTTGATGTTGAGAAATTGGAGGGGGGAAAATAAGGAAAAATCTTACGAATCGAATCTATCACAACTTGTTAAAAGATTCAAAATTTTTACTTTAGCTCGAAGCGAAAGGGTGCAGACTTGCATTATATGTCATGATTCACAATCGCGTTTATTGAATCTTAGTTGTATTTCTTTATTTTTAATATGTCGGGAACACAAGCGATATCGGGAAGAAAACTAGAATTGGCTTCTTTGGATTCTACTAACTCTCTTTCTTTTTGATACTTTTCTATTTCACAGTGGTAATTCAAAGTGCTTGTTTAATTACGATATGTTAGCTTGGTGGCTTGGAATGAAATGCGCTACACTTTTACATCCAATTATTAGGGTTTTACTAATCCCAGTGTTTGTAATGATGCTTCTTTGGGTATGATTGGAGGAATAGGTGGCTTTCTTGATCACGTCTGAATGTACGTTGAAATTTAGTAAATAAGATCTTCTATGAAAGGGCCGATTTGAAGATCTCATGAGTCCAGAGGATAAATGGTTAAGGTCATGACCTTGCATATATTGAGGGCTGTAGTTAATGTTAGTGTTGAGATTAAGTCTGGTGGGCTTGTGAAGGATAATTTCAAAGTGGGTAAACGTAACATGCGAGACTTGGAGTGGCGTAAATCAATGTGCACGGTTTTGTGAATCATTTATAAGTTAGTCTGACAATCGATGAAGCTATGACCGCTTTGGTTTGCATTACGTTTTGTCTGTTGAGAAATTCGCGGCTGGATTAAAGTTCACCATGTTTATGCTTTGCCTTGTTTAAATTTCTGTGTTGCTTTAGGCATTTTGGAGAGGCGATTGTTAAATGCTCTAGTCGTTTGTTTGGGGGTTAAAATTCATTGAGATTGGATCTCTCGGTGGCTTGTGAATTCTTTATAAAGCATATGGACCAACAAAATTTTCCCCACAACGTTCAGGTTCATGATATTCTTTCCTATTTCCCTCATTAAATTGAAATAACACCCGGCTGACTTGCGGTTTTGAATGCTTGAATGATTTTGCATATCCTCCAGTTTGATGCCCCAGTGAGATTTAATCATTTAGTTTTATGGGCTCTGCAAAGCGGGCATTGTGATTTTACATTTGTATCTTCATTTAATTGGGTATCATCACATTAATATTGTAAAAGGGTTCTGGCGTGAGGTGTTTAAGAGCATCGAGTCTCACACTGTAGTGACCATCCTTTATGATCTTTGATTTCTCATTTACTAATGTGCTTTAAAAATTTTGATACAGAAAGAACCGTATTTGGTAATGTTCAACAAACAAATTAATCTAGTGTAGGAATCAAATTTGAACTTCCAAAGTGACAAAGTTTTCATGTGTTGATGTAATATGGACTTGGTTTAAAGCGCCCATGGCTGGCGATTTGTTAAAATTTTGACTTAGTTACTTGAATTTTATAGCGATAGTCACAAAAATAAATTATCGCTTGACTTTTAAGAGCGGGGTTGGAGTAATTCGGCACTAATAGGTTGATTTGTTCATTAATTCGCGATGAATGATAGAAATTGTGTTGAATTGGCCCAATCTGGGAGTAGTTAGTAATTAGTCCATTGTTGGCGCCTTGATTTTATTCCTTTAGTAGCTGATGGGAAGAAGATTTTTGCGCATGAAACCGAAACATTGACGGTTACGCCGCAATTAATTTACATGTTCCATTCTTTTAAAAATTTTATTTGGGTCTTTAAAAAAAAGTATAACAAAAATAAATGACGAAAAAAAATTGACAAAGAAAGGTACTAGAAGCTCAACATATTTTATTTTATTATCAAAAAAATATGCTTTCGACATTACACCCCATTCATGAGCTTTGGGTTAAAATAGGCTTTATTCAAATATATATATATATATATATATATATATATATATATATATATATATTGATTACTCAGATCACATTTGAAACTTTTATTCAAAACTACGGTTTCATTAAACTAAAGTCGTAGTTAAGCTAAGTTTATTTTTAAGCCCAAAAGCTTTGTGATTTTAGTACGCGATTTTAATTCAAAGTAAATGGGTGTTATATTTAAATTAAAATTCAGAAAAAATTAAAAAAATTAAATATCTCTTACATGTGGCATAAGAGAGTCATTTTGAATAAAAATTTCAAAGTTATCAAATGAATATTTGTTTTATAAAGGGTATTTTGGTGAACTCCTGATTAAATTTATTTTGAATTTTATGTTTAGTAGGCTTAAATTTATTATACTCATCAGGTTGAATTAAGTAACTATTTTAACATTCAAGAATATTTAAGTATTTCGCTATTTTAAGTTTAGGCCAGAGTGACAAATTTATTATATAAGCAGTTGAATTGAAAAACTCTTTGCGACTTATTGAAAGAAGAATCTTTAGTGACTTGATACTCAAATTTAAGTAGCATGATTTGCATTAAGCTTAGTAGTATTATTACACCTTAACTTTCGATATATTTTTTAATGTAAATAATATTCTCTAATAAGATGATTTATGTTTAGTTTATAAATTTTGATAAATAGAAACGTTTTTCATGTTCAAATATTCCTTCCTTCCTTTTTTTATTATTATTTTTTTCTTTGGATTGGTGTTTTCTTCTTTTTTTTTTTTTTCTCCTTGTGTTCCTTCTGAATAATTTTTAGTAAAAAAAAAAACTATAGAATGTATGGCTGAAAAAAAAAAGTTCTTCAAAATAAAAGTACTTAATTCAAATAGAATTATGAAATAGCGGAATTTTGGCGTCATAAATTGGCTGGCACTTTCAAAGCCTATGAGCAACTCCAAAGGGAGTTCTTTATCTGAGAATAAATATCATGTGCTTCTTAAAATAAACGCTGGCAATAAAATTGGATTTCCGATGAAAATTAAAACTGAGATTAGTGAAATGTCGTCAGGAGTTTATTGGGTGTCATGTTGTGACTTTTGAAGAAGTGAGGGAATACAAATAGTGGATTGTGGTGGAAATTTCTTTGTTTTGAATGACTGACTCTGTGGTATAATTTGGCTGAATTCATAATAAAATTCTGAGAGAATCATTGAATATAGACTTACCTTAAATTCTTGTGCCAGCTACTTGGATCTCGAACTCGAATCAGTGATCCATCTGCATGGCAGGCGAACCATAGGTGCGGAGCGTGGTTTGGAGGAGGAAGAGAAAAGGAAGGAAGAGGAAAGGGAAGAGGACGAGACAATAGGCGCCTCTTTAAAGTGAAATTTTGATTTTTAATCAAAATTGTTAATTATTCTTTAAAATTCATTTCCTATAGGTTTATAATTGATAAATTGATTTGTATATTTATAATCTCTCGTTTTTTAGAATTGATTCTCATTTTAATTGATAAATTTTCATTCTTTAAAATTGACAAATTGATTTTTAAATTTAAATTGATAACTTGATAATTTTTAATTAATAAATTGTCGATATTTAAATTGATTTATTTTATAATTAGTAGATTGATTTGTATCTTTATAAATTCTTTCCATTTTTAAATTGATTATAATTTTTTTAATTGATAAATTGCTCATTCTCAAATTAAATAAATTGATTTTTAATTTTAAATTGATAAATTGATAATTTTAAATTAATAAAGTGTTCAATCTTTAAATTGATTTTAAATTTATAATTGGTAGATTCGTTGTATCTTTATAAATTCTTCATTAACAAATTAATTGCAAATTTTTAATTGATAAATTCATAAATTCTTTAGGATGACAAATTGATTTTAATTTAAATTGATAAATTGATAAATTGATCATTCTTTCATGATTATAAATTTTATAATTGATAGATTTATTTATCTTTATAAATTCTTCCGTTCTTTAAATTGATTATAATTTTTATTTTGTTTTTGGCAGATGGATTTGCGATATGGCTGATTCTTTAAGCGATTCTTTATGAGCAATGCGATTTATATAATCTTATTGGGAGTAATCACAGTGTGGCGCCGTCTGAAAATGAAGTGGTCCAAAGTTGAGAGAAAATCATGAAGAATGAAAGAACCTACGTGAAGATAAATTAATTTATTAATGCATTAGACATCGGCGAATGCGGTGTGGGAATGAAGCATTTGTTAAGTTACGATCGTTATAGAAAAATATAAGGTAAAAATATCATGATTGAGATTTGGTATATTTTTTAATAAATATTGGATTATTAAATCGTGGCACGAATTTTGTATCTGAATTTAGATTAAAAAGCAGCTGTTTAGAGGTGTCGAAAATATTGTTCGAGGTTCGCAAATAGTATTGTCCACAGTTTTTATGGCTAAGTTGGAGTTCTTTCTATCTCAGTCAGTGATGATTCGATTAATGGCTATGACAATATAGGAGAGCGGTGTTTGCAAAACCCGGGATCGATATTAAATGGATTTTGGGCCTTGTTCTTGATAAGTAAACTTAGGATAGATGGAGTAACGTGAAAGGTTTTATAGACGGCTTTATGGATTTGGTATAAGTACTTTTGAAAAGCTTATTTGCAGATTTAACCAGCTGAATTTTAAGTTTAGTAAGCATTATTATTTTTAATTTAAATTAAGTAAAATATTCTTTTTTGAAGGTTCAGAAAAAGCAGAAATATTCTTGCTTTATCAAATACACAAATTTTGACATATCTAGTAAGTGCAGATTTTATCCAAATACTTTTTATAATTGCTGGTTTGACCGTCAATTACTTTAAACTTTAAGTTCTTCCAATCAGGCTTAAACAATTTTCAGCCAAAAAAAGAATAAAATATTATTGAGCCATAACGAGCGAAAATGAGATCATTAGATCTCAAAAGGGTTATCAAAACTAAATGGGAATCCATTAGAAAAAATGGTTACCAAAAAGTAGTTCAATGAGAACCGCTGTTAGCTCCACAGTGACGCGTTTCCAGTTGGATCTGTCAGGGCGGGGCGCTGCAATGGCGGAAATCGAGCGCCGATGACGAGAGCTCAGGCAGGCTTGCAGAGGCAGCCATCGAGGCGCCGCGAAGGTCGATGACGATCCGTGTTACCAAGAGCCGCGGGATCTGGAGGGCGAAATCTGGCAAATTGGGTCGCAGCTCCGGCCAAACCTAGGGTTCTTGCTCTTTCAAGTATGTAACTATCCATTTTCAAATATTGTTTTAACAATTCAAAGGAATTCTCATTTATTTATTTATTTATATATGATCTCTTGGCGTGTTTGAAAGTTCACAATAGACAATTGCAGGACCATTCATGTGTGTCAAATTTGATGCAGTTTTCACCTTCAAACCCTGATGTGTTATCTTTGTTTGTACCTTTTATGTTTGCAAATTCGAGATCTTTTGATGGAGTGATCATACCATCTCATAAACATTACGAGATAATTGTGCTCGGCTTGGATTTGTGCTCGGGATTCCTTGCTGGAATGCCCAGGAGAATAAGAAATATGCCTGGGAGACTACAGGTTTGAGGCTGGTGGGGAAGGAAAAAGGGCTGGGGGCGGGGTCTTCTATCTGCCCTTTAATGGGTTTTCCGCACCAAGGTCAGGGAGAAGAGGGATGTCCAGCTGCTCGTTCTTTGGCTCTAGTGGAAGCAGAAAATAGGTGCTCCGAGGAGGATGACCCCGAAGCTCTTCGAATCCTCGCGAAAGGTTCCAGGTCTGTAACTGTGTCCTCGAATGATATTTCCCCTTCCATTTCTCATTTTGCGGCCCTCTTCTCTCATGGGGCTCTTGAGGGCCCAGGGAGTCCGCGACATGAGGACTTGGGAGATCTCGACAGATTGAGGTGGTGGCTGAGTAGAGTGGGAGGGAAAGCGGGTTAGCCCAGAGTTCCTATGGAGGAGGAGCAAACGAAGTGGGCCTGGATGCAGTGAGGCCTGCGTAGTGGCTTCGAGTTAGGGATAATCACTTGGGAAAGATAAATTTGTCTTAATAGAATTTAGTGAATTTTAGGGGGTCCTGGCCAATGGGCTTCTGAAGAAAATTGTAGGTGCGAAAAATGGATGTTCGCGGCAGCGTCTAAAGGAAGGGGACCTGCAGAGACAAGATGAGAGGGGAGTTGAGGAAAGTGGAATGTCTGATAAAGCTTCTGATAGGAAGGTCAAATTAGAGAGTGGAAGAGACGGGGAATTTTTGCTAAAGTTGAAGAATGAAGTTAAAGGCACATTCTCGTGGAATGTAGAGTCTGGAAATACCTGAACAAAGAAGCGTTATTAACTGAAATTTATTAGGTCCTCGAGGGTGGACTTGGTTTGCTTGTAGAAACAGGCAAGAATTGTCTTCGACGGATGGTTTAGGAGGGTGGGTAAAATTTGGGTGAGTTGGAGAAATTTGTCGAAGTGAGAAGTTATTGAAGGAGGTATTTTAGTGTTTTGGGATCTGAGAAAATTGGAATTAGTGGGTAGAGATTAATTTATTTTGATTACTTGCATGTTTAAATGTGGAGGATGGTTTTCTTTGGGCCTTCACGGGTGCATGGTCAGGTTAAGGGTGAGGAAGCTGATTTTAGGAAGAACTTGGTGCGGAGTGAAGGGTTTGTGGAGGGCCTTGGTGCATTGGGGGTGACTTAGATGGTTTCTTTCCCGATGAAAGAAATCGATTATCGGCTTTTAGCACTCTGAGGTTTAATGAAGTTCTTAATGAGTTGAACAGGGTCTTGCTTTGCGAGGTCCTTTCACGGAGGGTGGCCTCAATAACCCAGCGGATGTCCCTTGCAAGGCAGTTTTAGTGACTGCAGTTAGGAAAATGGTTTCTTATTGACTGAGTACTCTCAGAGACAGTGTGGAAACCCAGCTTGTCATGTGATGCTGGAAACGATGATGGGATTAAATCAAGACGCATCTCGCGCCGGTTTTGCGAAGAGAAATATGTGGTTGAAGTTTGGGGCTTCAAGGATGTCTGTGGAGAAAGGCTTGAGGTGGCAGAATGCATTTTTTTAGGCTCCTGCGGTTTTATTCTCTTCAAGGTCAAAGGCTGAGAAAGGAATTTTGAAGACTTTGGAATGGTTTTTTGGTAGAGTGGATAAAAAAAGAAAAAAGGCTTTAAATGAGTTCTTTATGGATGATGTGGAAAAGGAAGAAAGGTGTTGTCCTTGGAAGAAGCAAAGAAGAGGGAAAAGAGCTAGAGGATTTTAAGGAGTGGGTGGATTTGGAAGGGTCTCTTGGACGAGAAGTCCCGGAAGAGATTTAGGTGAAAAGGGGGCGGCTGCGAGGTTTTTCATAGAATGGCCAATTCTCATAGAAGGAGGAAATCCATTAGTAGCATCAACATCAATGGGAGAAGACTGGTTAAGGAGGCTGAGGTTAGAGATGGTCTGGTTGGTGCTTTCCAAAGTCTCCTCTCGGCCTCAAACAATTGGTGCCCGCCTCACCCAGACCTACACCTCAATTTGATTGGCGCGGTCGGTGTAGAGTTGGAAGAAATGTTCACCAGAGGAAGTCTATGGTGTCTGGGCTTAACGATGATAAAGCTCCCGGGACGATGAACAATAGCTTTACGGTCTTTTTTAGTTGGGATTTTGTGAAAAGAGGAGGTTATGGGCTTTTTAGAGATTTCTTCAGAATGGCTGAGTTTGTAAAAGTCCTTGTCTTCACTTTTCTTGATCACGGTGCCCAAGGGTGAAATGCTGATGAGATCAGAAGGACTTGAGACAATCGGATTTAGTGGGTAGTCTCCCACAAAAAATTTTAGCAAGTGTTATTGGCAATTAAGGGTTATAGGGCGATTATTTCCAGTCTCAGTCGTTTGTAGAAGGAGGCAAATTACGGATACGTGGGTGATAACCAAATGAGGTTGTGGACTGAGTCTTTAGAAGGAAGAGAAAGGGCTTATGTGTAAAATTTGGACATTGAAAAGACTTAAGCAAATCTGATAAGCTAGGTGGGACGTTTCTTGCGGGCCTTCGAAGAATGGGGTTTGGGCAAAATGGATTAGGTGGATTAGTTTGGTGCATTTCCGCGACTTGATTCTGTCATGTTTAATGGTTCTCCTATTTGGTTTTCTTTTCAGTTCAGAGTCAGTTGATCTGTCATATCTTGCATGTGATTGTAAATCTCCCAGTTGCATAAGTGTAGATAATTTTATTCTAAGATTCAGATGATAGATGGAGTCAAGTCATCCTCTTATTCTCGACATTATATTATTCATTTCTGCAATAGATGATAGTGATAATACCTAGATTGCAATTCAAATATGTTCTTATTCCAAATTCAATCTTCTGCAAATGTATTCTCACAGGAAGGGTGGACAATGTGGGTGGCTAACATTTGACTTGGATTGTGGGGTTGGATTATCACTCTGTGCTTGGGTCTCCCTAGAGCTCCATGAGTTCATGGGGGTCTGGGTTCTATTGAAAGATTTAGAAAAGGTGTCCTCTGGAAAGAGACAGTATATCTCAAGGCGAGGCTAAGCCTTATTAAGTCACAATACATCCACATTTATTCCTCTCTTGTTTAGAATGCGAATGGTTTATTGCTGGGCGGAAGATTCGGAGGGGCTTTCTTTTGGGTGGAGGGAATCTTGATCGTAAACCACACACAATTATTGGAAGCTTGTTTGCCTGAAGAAATGAGGGGTTAGGTGAGGAAACTTTCGTGATGAACTTGGCTCTTCTTTGTGTAAGAGTGGTGTTGAATGATTGCTAATGGGAGGGATTCTCTTTGGAGATTGGTGATCGATGCAGTTTGGAAGGCGGGGTTGGTATACTGCAGGAACATGGGCGGTTATGATGTGGCTTATGAGCTATCGAAAGAATGAAACACCTTCTCTCTCTTCTCTCAAAATGCTATTTCCTAGAAATGGTAGAAGGTCAGGTTTTTGGAAGGATCCTCGTGCGACGAGAGACGGTGCCGAAAGCCAAGCCTTCCCACTTTGTTCAACTTTGGCAAACTTCATAAGGACGCGAGGGCAGTAGATGCTCGATTCGCCCGAGGAGGTCAGTTTGGTCTCCAGTCTTTCTTAGACCTTTCAATGATTGGGAGATGGAAGAGGTGGAAAGGTTCTTTCTTTTTCTTCACAACAAGAAGATTAGGTCTGTGCAAGAGGATCGTCTGCTGCTAAAGGAATCTAGTACTGATGGTTTTTCAGTTAGACATATGTATCGTAAGCTGATGTTTTCTCCCTCCTTGCATTTCCCTAGCGAGATCCATTCTAACCCAATCGCTCCCAAAATCGGGTTTTTCGCCTGCCTTCTCGGGGTGCGCTAACGTTGGATCAACCAAGAGGAGGGATCTCTAGTAAATAGGTGTTTTTATGAAGAGTATGAGGTAACACACCACTGGCTATCCATCGCGCAGCCTGCGATGTTATAGATCTTCTTTCAAGAATTAATGTTCCACTGTGTTCCCCTCCGCACTTGCTCGGCAACTTCTCCTTGCTTGACAAAGCGTTAGTGTCGGCAAAAAAAGGGAGTATGGATGGCGGCTCCTCTTTGTTTATTTTGGACGCTGTGGTTGGAAAGGAACATGGTGGTTTTTGAAAATGAGGCCCCTCTGCTCAGAGGATGAAATCTTTCTTTCTGTTTACCTCAGGGGGTGGGCTAAGGTGTACAAGGTGGATAACTCAAATTGTGGGTTCGCTTGGATGGGGTTTAGTGAGAGTGTGTTAGTGTTCCCTTGTACCCTCTTGCATTTTCTGGTCCTTTGCGCTTATTCTTCATTTATATAAATATTGCTTTTGATCGATCAAAAAAAAGAAAAATTGAATGTGTTGAAAATGAATTTCGATTGTAGATAATAGAACTATTGTGGCCAACATCAAATTGATGCTCAAATAGCAATATTTCTAGCTTAAATGGAATCGAGATACTATGGTTCCGGCCCCAAGTTTTCCTTTAATCGACAAAAATTGAATTTGGTTTTACTAAATATTTCATGGTTTGGAGGTTTGATTTTTGGTACGCATGAGAAAGCTCATCTATGCATAAGGGTATGCTAGGTTCATGACTTTTGCACTTTGATTAATAGGTGTGGTGCTGGAGAACGGAAAATCTAATATTATCTAATTAGGGTTTTTAAATTGAAATTGATTGTTTTGATTCTTATTTGAGGAATATTCAGGTTTATATGGTACCTTTAAAGCGGGTTTTATTCCATGTGTATTACCTCAATTGTAAGTATTCTTAGGTGGTTCACAAAATACAAATATGACACTCAAAGTTTTCGATATCACCAAAGAAGGCATTGCTCGGCTTCTAATGTGATGTGATATACTTCCATAATTTTTTTTTCCTCCACTAAGGCTAATGTTCCCATGATAAATGTAAAAGTCCTTTTTAAGTTATGACATAAAATATGGTGATGATGGTGATTTTGTTCTTCTTTTTTTAATCTAGAACAATGTAGAATAATTCCTATGATGGCTTTGTTAAGCATGCGTTTGTTTATACCGGGTCCTGTGCTCGTGGTTTATGCAAGAAAAGCAAAGGCTCTGCTCTAAAAGCTTTTCTTTCTTTCTTCTAGTCTTAAAATATTCTACCGGGAGGGGTTCTCGAGGTATTGCTTGATTTGATTTTTTTATATTTAGTTAAAGAATCACAAATTTCAGTCATTTTAGTCTTTTTTCATTTAGTAATGGCCACTATTATAAGGTACAGTGCTCTCATGAAATAATCCATCTATTTCCTCGTACTTACTTAAAAATCTATCAGCCTAATGATATGTGTTGTGGAATGTAATCCAAATCATGGTACATTTTATAATTAAGAAAACCCAAAGTAGTGCTTGTTTAGACTCCCTTCCTATTTTTTAAAGAGGAAAAATGGTAGTTAAATTCTTTATAAAATATAGTACTTCGTATATAAATATAATGTTTTCCATGTCTTTAAAATTGTTTTAAATTTTTACAATTTGGGTGATACAATTTCAATGGATTTTAGGAAGTTATTGTTTTAGGGTAGTTCTCAAAAAAGCTTTTTGTATTTTATACAAAAAGTTGTCGTTTTTTTTGTTATTAAAATGGAAAACAAGAGCATCTAAATACCTAAAGATCCAAATTTTTTTCTTATTATTACTATTTGTAGGTGAAACATCCAGAAAACAACTACTTATGAAGGAGTAAGAGACAGCTCCCAAACCTTAATACATTTTACAAACACCCAAAGAGAGGGTAGTTATTGACAAAAGTTTAAAGAGGGAAGCATCGTGATTTGCTAGTTGATGCTGTGCTCCAAAGTTTAGAGTTTTTAAGGAGAAAAAGAAATGCTAAGACTCTAGTAGCTTAATATTGATTTTTTTATTTTATTTGGAATCACTTATGTACCTCTTAGATATTCAAAACTCAAAAAGTAATTCTGGAACTAATGCTGGTAGAGTGATATAGAAAAATCAATGCTTGTTGAGATTCTCTATATGGTTTGCCAGTTAAAGAGAGAAATGTCCATCAGATGGATCTGACTTATCATGCTTCTGCCATGAAATTTTTATAATCATACCCCCATTGCACTGGGTTCAATGTATCTCTACCGTATTGTCCTTTCATTTTGCATATTAAACAATACATGATCCGTAACGAGGTCCCGATGATTTTTTGTTAGGCTTGCTATTATGATTAATGCCACTCGGATGTAATATCTAAATTTTTACCGTTGTTTTGCTATGGATTTTGCGACACACTAACTGGCCGGGGCTTTGTGTTTGCGTGTATATTTATTCATATCATTGTTGCTCTTTTTGATTGATTATTAATTTCTTTAGCTTCTGGTATTCTTCTTCTTCATGGTCGTGATCAAAGCACAGGATGTATAAAATACAAAGGTAAAAGAAAGAGCCAATCACTATCTCTAAAATACAAAGGTAAAAGAAAGAGCCAATCACTATCTCTAAAATACAGGATGTTGTTAGCCGCTTCTTGCACAACTATGTGATAAATTTATCGATGTCGGTGGATTCGTATTCTTCGTTATATTAAGGGAACACGCCAAGGGGTGTTATATGAAAACAGAGGTCACACCCAGATTGTCGAATATTGTGATGCAGACTTTGTAGGTTCACCAGCAGATAGACGCTCCACTTTTGGGTATTGTGTATTTATTGGTAGATACCTAGTATCATGGAAAAGTAAGAAATAGGATGTTGTAACCAGATCAAGTGCCGAAGAAGAATAATGAGCTATGACTTTGCGGCGGTGTGAGCTCATGGTTGCGACATTTTCTTCGTGAGCTAAGATTCGGAACGTATTTAACAAATGAGGTAATAAGTGTAATCAAGCTGCTCTCCACATTGCATCCAACTCAGTTTTTCATGAGATGACCAAACATATTGGAGTGGATTATAATTTCATCAGAGAGAAGATCGCATCATTACTTGTTTTGTCAACTGGAGTGACCAACTAGCAAAAGTGTTCACCAATCTATCAGAGGTCCTAGAATTAAGGACATTTGTAACAAGCTTGGTTCATTTGACCTATATGCCCAAATTTGAGGGAGTGTTGAGGAATCAATGAATATTCTTTAGATATTATTTGGTTAATCTCCTACCTTTTTTGTACATTATCCTCCTTTTTACACTTTATTTTGTTTTCTTTTTGTTCCATTATTTTGTATATATATAGGTGCCTCCATACTATGTAATTCATCCATTCAATAATAAAAAAAAATTATTTTCTTCTCTCATTTCACACTTATCATACGGAAAAGCACAAAATATAAAAGAAAACACTCCTAAAAGGCTGGAAAAGAAAAAGAAAAGAAAATAACTGAAAAGCATGCTCAAAGATATGTATGGTATTTATTTTTGTTTTCCTTGAGGTTATGATTGCTTGAAAATTGTGTTTTGACTGATATTTTCATAAAAAAATTGTTTGCATGTGCAGCCTGCTAAACTGTACAAGTTAAAGCATCTCTCCAAGGTGGAAGTTATAACCAATGATCCTAGTGGGTGTACGTTTATGCTGGTAATGCTGCACTTTCCATTTACCAGTAGAAAACACTGCATACCATATAGGTTTTAAATGGTTCAAACACTCAGGGTTTGGACAGATTCAAAATAAGGGATAAAATATTTTTCAAGCTCGGGAAAAATGAATTCAATTTTTTCTGTCGAGATTCTGTAAACTTGGAATTGTGGTTTCACATTATATTCTTTTTACCTTTTGCTGTTGATTGAATGTTGTATAGGATTTGATAATCTCGGCCGTATGTGGCTCCCACCCTCAATGGACAATGCGTAATATCATGATGTGTATCAACATAGTTTTTAACTTGTCAAAACCTACGCTTATCATTTTTCTGTGTATATACATAGTATAGATTATATATATATATATATATATATATATATATATATATATATATATATATATATATATATATATATATATATATAGAGAAGCCCTTTCGCCTAACTAAAGTGGTAAAGGATGAGGTGGGTTGTGGGAGATTCTAGTTTGACCTATATGGACAAAACATTTTCCTATATATATATCTATATATTTATTGAAAGCATACCTGTATGTATTTATTGAAAGCATAAAGTATAGAGTAATATATAACCAATTTCATGAGAGATGGTAAGATTTAAAGAGTTAAATTGTATTAATATCATATGAAACATCTAAAATTAGAGTTTTAAAAAGTCCACCTAGATAATATGAGTTCAATATATTAGTTCACTAAATAAACTTTTTAAAAAAAAATTTTTATGCATAAGATTTTTAGTTCAATCCATCGATATGATTTTGCCTCGAATTCAAACTAGTCATGTTTACCTATATATATAATTTATTAGTAGAACAAGGCTCAACGATATCTAATGCACCCAGGTGGTTACAATATATATATATATATATATATATATATATATTAATAAAACAAGGCTTAACAATGGAGGCGCATCTAATGTACACTGGTGGTTACAAATAGATCCAAGAAATACAAAGAAACAAACCGAATATGATAGGCCAAGCAATGAGATCTTATTTAATAGCGCTGTGAGCGTGTATATAAAATAGTATGCCTATGCTAAGCACGCGCGCATCAAGTACTTATAGAAAGTAAGATAGTATCGTTCTCACGAGGATTAGGTTACCAAATATTGAAATTAGAATGGTCCTAGCTTTATATGGATGATGGAATTAAGATGAAAATGAAAAGGAAAACAATTAACAAATTGAAATCCTAAACTAACAAGCAAATGGGTGAAATAAAGATGGAAAAGGTTAGGGTTTAGATTTCATTTAGTTAATCCTTATGCGTTTAGACCAATTTATTCCCAATTAACATTCTAATCACCTATTAATGGTAAATACATTATTGTATATGTAAATTTCCTCGATGACACACCATCTACTCCTAGGGCTTAGGTATTTCGAATCTCTACTCAGCCCTGAAACCCTAAAAGCGTAATAAACCCGAGAAACCCTAATTACCACACAAAACCCATGAGAATCGAATCTCTCTTCTTTGTCGATGATGAATTATGATGTTATAATCATGGTCTAATTCAACTCTCACTTTTTAGATCTTGAATTGAATCACAAATTATGAAAACGATGATTATCATCAACAAACATGAAGAATAGACTAGAACATTTAATAGAAATGAGATCTCAATATCAAATAGAAAGTAAATGGAAAACCAAAACATAAATCATAACTAAACTGCTACATTTAAAACTCTAGAAAATTAAATCAGTTCATAATGTGAAGATACAACCATGAAGTAAAGAAAAAATATAAAATGGATCCCTCTTCCTTCTTCTTCAATCCTCCTTCTTCCCAAGAGAGTTGTGCCCTAGGGTTAGAAACCCTAGGAGCTTATTCTAGTCCCTAACTACTTACTCCCCAATGCCCTAATCGTCTTCTCTTTAAATCGGTCTTCAACATGGGCTAGTTGGGGGTTGAAGGAGCAGGGTCGCAAGTGACATCACAACGTATGGGTTTCTTAATCCTCAAATCTCGGCCATCGCATCGTCGTGGGCTCGATGTCGCGATGTGAGTGCATGAGACATTGGCATGTGAAGTCGTAAATGGAACTTCTTGATTTTCTCCTATTCTTGCTCCACTCATTTTCACTTCATGTTGCCTATTCGTTTCAAGAAATGAGTATAATAATATGGATGAAACTACCTAAAATATGGATGAAATGAGATATTGGATACTCATCACTTACCCATTCACATATAAGGCTATCTAAATAGTTCAACAACGATGAGCCAAGGCTCAACAAAAACCTCATAAAATGCCTTTGTGGAAGGCAGCAAATCTGGATGCCTCTATTAGCAACAAGCCATTGATTCAATGACGAGGAGGAAGGAAAAGGAACTTTGTAAATTAGATGTTGAGAAAGCTTAAGACAAGCTTAATTGGAAGTTTCTTCTGGTACTGAGATGTGGGCTTTGGTAGTGGGTGGATGTGGTGGATTCAAAGGGTGCATTTCCATAGCCTCTTTTTTTTCGGTGATTATCAACTAGAGTCCAAAGAAGGTTCTTCAAAGCTAAGTGGGCTTTACAAAGAAAGAGATCTTTATCCCCTTATCTCTTTGTCATGGGGAGGAGGTATTTCTCTATCTTGATTGATAAAGCTACAAGGGGAGGCTATCTTGCAGGTTATAACTTTAGGAACAATTTTGGTGATGTCACGAACATATCCCACTTATTGTTCGCCGATGATACTTTTGGTTTTTTGCAAAGATTCCAAGGATGAAATGTCAGACTAAGCCGATCTTGGCTGCACTTTGAAGCTCTTCGTACGAATCAACCCGATAAGAATGCCATTTTGCCAGTGGGAAAGTGGAGAATTTAAACCAACTGGCAAGTGAGCTGGGGTGTAGAGTAGATCTTTCCCGCCCCTCTTACTCTCGGGCTTCCCTTCGCCTAAGTTGAATTCACAAGGGTGTGGGAAGTGACTGAGGGAAATTTAGAAGAAGGCTTGCTTCTTGAAAGAGACAGTATATCTCGAAAGGGGGAAGACATACGCTAATCAGAAGCACATTGTCCAATATGCCTATATACCTACTGTCACTTTTTAGGATGCCCAAAAGTGTCAAAAACAGATTGGAGAAAATGCAAAGAGATTTTCTCTGGGGAGGAGGCTCTATAGTTAGAAAAATCCACCTAGTAAGTTGGAACTCCGTAAGCCAGGGAAAGGAAAAGGGTGGTTTGGGGATCGAAGGTCGAATTCCTAACAGAGCTTTATTGGGAAAGTGGGTTTGGAGGTTTGCAGTGGAGGATAACTCTATTTGGAGATCGTGTATTAATACTAAGTATGGCTCTCAGAATGGGGGTTGGTTCACTCCTTACCCTAGAGGAAGCTATGGAGTTGGTCTTTGGAAGTCTATTGCAAAAGAGACTGATTAGCTTAAGAAAGACTGTGTTTAAACTGGGGGACAGTAGGAAAATCAGATTATGGGAAGACATTTGGTATGGAAGACAAACCTTTATGTGATGCTTCGACCTATATAGCATAGCTTCTGCTCTAAAAGGGCAAAAGGTTGCCGATTTGGGTGAGGGAAGATGGTGGAGGAGCCTGGGATCCAAAGTTTCATGGCGCTCTTTAATGATTGGGAGTTGGAAGCCATTCAGAGTTCATCAAGCGAATTAGAAACTTTAAAATTTCCCTTGGAAAAGGATAACTGGTTTGGAAGGCATGTGCCTAGGTCCTTTATGGCAAAGCCATCTAACTGTTGGAAGGAGTTTCTCCACATGAAGTCCCCCGCAAATGTTATGGAACCAAAGATATCCCTCTCTAAAGTTGGTTTTCGTGCCTAGATAGGGCGGGGTAAGGTTCTTACCTCAACTTAGCCGAAGAACGGGGTTTTCATTTAGCCAACATGTGTCTCTTTTGTAGAAAGGAGGAAAAAGAGTTGGAGCATATTCTAATCCACTACCAAGCAATATGTAGACAAAGGGATTGATTTTTCTCGCCTTTGGTATCGATCGACTTCGCCCTTTCAAGAAGACCTAATCCAAAGTTGGATGCACTTCCCCGTTGGGAAAAAAACTAAGACTATTTTGGAGAGCTGCTACCCTTCTTTTATTCTGGGCTATCTGGAAAGAGAGGAACAAAATTATTTTTGAAGACGCTACTTTTTCCCCGCTAAGACTAAGACTTTCAGTTATCCAATTGCTGTTTACGTGGGCTGGGTTTATTCCAAAAGCGGATATTGATTTTGTTAGATTACTCTTGTATAGGTTCTATGGCTATGCCTAGGACATGGTTTTTTTTTTTTTTTGGGATGGTTTGTTTTGCTCTTCTTTCTCACTCTTTTTGTCGCCCTTTGTGGTTTCCTCTTGTATACGCCTACAGTCTCTTTGGTCAAATATAACGCTTTATCGATCAAAGAAAAACAACAACGTGATGATCACCATCCCATTGCATCCTAAGAGCAATCTAACAAGGGTTTCAAAAAAGTCTCCGTTACTTCAACCTAGAAATTGCCAAAAAAAGATTCAATAACATTTGTGTCCTATAAAATTGATTAAGATGTCATTTGTTGGTTCTTTAGTATCTTTTGAAAATACAAATCTATTATTTGTTGTCTTCTTCTTCTCATAATTATATTTATGGCTAGAAATCTTTCCATACTTCCTTCTCAAGCCAAATGAAAAAAGAACAAAAGGTCCTTATTTGGGCCATGCCCTAGACAACATTGCTTTCAGATGCCACCTTGCGAATTCAGATGCAAATTGAGAAATAACCCTGTCCGCTCCAATTCATCTCCCTACAACAACCTTGTTTTGTATGTCCTATTCCATATATACATGTTTTATGTGTGATATATAAAATTCCAACCTTTTATGTTCATCATTATATCCTTCCCATGAAAAAGAAATCCAAAAAAGACAACTAGTATATAAAATACAAATTTTCATTCAATAATCATCATCATTTTCAATGTTGACATTCAAATAAAATAATTGCTAATATTTGTCGAAGGGTAGACTTAAAACTGTTTTTGAATAGAAACAACTGTCTTTGTTTTATCTTTACAATATGAGTAAAGAAGGACAAATAATCCTTCAAGGATGCCAAAAGCTATAAGTAACCAAGTTTCAAAGCCTCACTAAAGGAAGGATTTACAAAGAAGAGAAATATAGCACACTCCATAAAGAAGAAAGTTCCCCAAAAAGGAGATCAAATGCATAACTCATTTTTTGGCTAACCGGTTTGTGACTTGGTCAAGCAAACGGGAATGCAAAAGGAGCAACCCAATCTTATCGACAACATCTAAGATTTATCAGATCTAATTATCAAACATCCACGAGCCTCAATACTTATTAATGACCCAAAATATAACAGTAGTAGAATCTTCCTACAATTAGGATGAAAAGACTTTAAGTGTTGCCTACAACGAATGCTTGCATAGGTAAAGCTCTTGAAATTACACTAAACTGATCTCTAATCACATCTCCAATATACTATTTGACTGGAGTTACCACAGATAATGTCCTACCAAGTAATTGACCCTACCGAGACTATTGGAATGGGGGACCAACTTATCATAACTTTCTTCTATGACTTGTCTGAGAAGTATACACTTTCCCAATCCAAAATTAAATAAATAAAGAGATATTTGCAAAATGGCTTGGTGATTGAGATCGTAGGGGAAGAGAAAAAGTAAATTAATTCCCACATGGCATCCACAATCTTGTCCCTGTGAATCCCTGCAAGATTTCTCTCTAACCATATAATCCATACTAATATGTTAATATAACCACTTGTCACAAAATCTTCCCCCTTTTGAAGGCTTTCAAAGCCCAAAAGGATATAAACATCATTTTTAAGTATGCTTCTTTGAGGAACTAAATTCAAATTTCAAGCAGTGAAACAATCTTGCTAAAGTGCTAAGGTGGTGGGACAATGAAGAAAGGATGGTTGATTTCTTCATCAATATTCAAAGCATAACACAATGACTCGACCAGAGAGCTTTGTAAAGCTTCCTAGTTATGTGTCATCAGTATTAACCTTCCATTAGCCATAAGCCAAGCAAAATTTTATACTTAGGTCGAGCTTTGAGTTACAAATTAAGTTAATAGGGAGCAAAAGCAGAAGATAGAGACTTAGTAGAATCAAAGAGCTTTGTAAAATAAAGCTAACATTGAGAAGTTCGAAGATGTCAGAAGCAAATCCTTTCATTTGTAAAGTGAGGGCACAGCTACACATGACCTGTGGAAGAGATAAGCCTAGTTTACTCCCGCATCTCTTAATCGTAGATGCACCTAGATAGGCCGGGAATTCCAAGATGTAATTACTGACAACAAAAAAAAAAAAAAAAGAAGATGATTCGCCTTATGACTTAAATTTACATCGGGTCCGTCAGGCGTCTAATTGTTGCATGAACACGTGGGATGTGTGAGGTCCCCGGTTCAAATTCGCTAATAAACAAATCCTCGTGAAAGGAGGGCAATAACTACACATGACCTTAAAGTGAAGAGAGAAGTCTAGTTACCTCGATTCTTAATCGTAGATGCAATACGACAGTATCGGCACCTGCCGAGCAAGCTCCGAGAATGAGTATTCTCCTGACCAACCAAACTTCGAGAATTTCAAACTAATTTCTCCCGAACCGAACCGACACTACACCTTCCGTCAATGTCCACACCTTCTGATAACGGAGCTTTGAGAAACTTGGTTGAAAATGGAGAACCGAACGGACACTCCTGGGACCGGAAATGGAGAATTTTGAAGAATTTATATGAATTAAATTAAAACTCAAATTAATTTACTACACCTTTCCTAACTATTACTTAAATTTAATATTCAATTTTATGCTAGAAAAGAAAATCTTCACCTCAATGAAGTCATTGTCACGTGAAGCAGACAAAGAAAAGGAAAGAAAAAAACAAAGTCCAACAAATCCAATACACACCCTCATAAGTTCAATAAAAACAAAGCAAAATGGCCCAAGACAATTAGAAAACCAGTTTTAACAAATCATTTAAGGTTCTCACCGTGATGCAGCTTCTCAACCGTGATGCAGCTGATGCGCGCGAGGAGTGGATCAAAATGGCAGATGAGAAGAAATCAATGGGGAGGGCAGGCGGAGTCAAGGGCGCAGGAGGCGGCCGCCGGGTTTTTAGAGTAAATGAATTGTTTTAGCCTTGTGGTTGATAACAAGAAAGTGTATTAGGTTTTTAATTTTAGACTTAAATGGTTAAGGTTCTTTAGTTTTTGATATTAAACTACGTCGTTTAATATAAAACGATGTAGTTTTTGTGTTTTATCAAAACTACGCCGTTTTATGTTAAAACTACGTAGTTTTTCACCATATTTAATAATCTAAATTATATCTATTTAACACTAAATTAGTATTATATGATTATAATTATTTAGAGTAAGTATTTACTTAATTTAATAATTAAGTAACCTTGATATTTAGTATTTCGTAACTCGTTTATAAAGTTAAAATATTAGCTATGGGCTAATATTAAAATTTTTAATTAAATTACACTTTTAAGTTTTATTTCAATATTCATATTAAAATAATTTGAACATAACTAGCAATTTTACTATAAAAAGTTATATTTATAATATTAAAATTTTATTATATTATTAGACATTTATATACACACAATGACACAAATATGATATATATATATATATATATATATATATATATATATATACATTAAGTGATCACTAGTAATTGCTCACTGCCTATATAATTAATTATCAAAATAATATTAAATTTCATTTATAACAAATAATTTTAACTTATTATTATATATATATATATATATATATATATATATATATATATATATATATATATATATATATAAAAATTTTAGTAAATTATCAATTTCCGTTCTGCTCTTCTGCTCAAGCTTCTCACCGATTAGCTTCAATGCTTTCTGCTGAGAACTCATGTTCTCCATACTACCCATTAAAAATTTTCTGACCAGCCTACTGGAGAAAGCTCAAATCCACAACGGATATATTCTGGCTGATATTTTCTGCCTGGCTTTTTCTGCCTGGGTCAATTCTCTAGACTCCGTGCATGTTCTCTAGCTATGATAGTTGAAATTCCAAGATTGAATATTGATTAACAAAAAAAAAGGAAAAAAAAGATAATTCCTTGCTTTATGACTTGGAATAAACGATAAATTTACTTTAGCCTGTCAGGGTGGCCTAATTGGTTTGGGCGAATTCTGGGATGTGCGAGGTCCTAGGTTCAAATCTTATCACTAGTTAAATGTCCTAATTTGCTCAATGCTAGTTGTTGTAGGCGCGGTCAATTCCCTAAGGTTTGGATCCTCATGGAGAGTCCTAAAGGCTTGGCCATGTGGGGTTCCTTAGTTATTTGGAAAAAAAAAGAAACTTGACTTTCAACATGACATTTGACAAAAAGAGTAAAACCTTAAACAATTAACATAATAACTCTTTTAATTTTTCATAAATGATGAAAATAATTGAAAGTGTCAGACTCTTGTATGCTTTTGGTTGCCTTTTGGCCCCTCTTTTGATGGGTAAAAGGCAAAATATATTCATAAAAAAAGAAACTTGGGAAAGCCCACAAGTATACTAGGAGTATTCAACCGGGATCCCTAAGGGGATTAAAAAGGGACAAAAAGAACTCACTGACCCACACCTATACCCAACAAACCGACCCTCATCTACATTCTACATTCAATCCAAGTAAAAAAAATATGTCAGAGAACTAGGCCTGTCCATAATATACAAATATTTCCAAGACCACAAATTATAAAGAAAAGAAGATTTCAACCTTTCTACTGAAAAAACTTTGTTGTAAAATACAATGTTGTTCATTTCCCGCCAGATTGTCCAAAAGATCACGAGGGGGGCTGCCATCCAAGCTTTTTTTTACGTTTTTTTCCCACAAAGGACCTGCTCCAAGAAAGAAGAGCTTCTCTAACTGTCAAGAGGAAGACCAAATTCACCCCAACAATAGCTAGAAGTAAATCCCACAATAGTCTGGCTTTTGAACAGTGCAATAACAAATGATCAACCGTCTCCTCCTCCTCACAAAGAAAACATCTATTAGCTAAGACTCTTTCGTATCTCTTTAACATGTCGAAGGTTAAAATTCTGTCCCAAGCGGCTTCCCAAGCAAAAAAGCCCGCTTTAGAGGTCCAAATAAACCGATGCGGGAAGGCAACAACTCTTGAACCGTCCAAACCCTTATAAAGACATTTAACTGAGAAATTCCCAGCGCTAGACTCTTTCAAAAGCATCAAATCTTCCTGGCTTGGAAGAATTCTCTTATCTTGAATAACCAATAAAAGACTTACAGTCTTATCCACTTCCCAGTCATTAAAACATCAAGAAAGGTTGGGGAACCAACCCCCCTCCTCACACACATCCACAACAAGATATCTTTATCAAGCAACCAACGAGAACAAAGAAGGGAAAGAAAGGCTTAAAGTTCTCATCACCACACGCATACATCCTTCCAAGACAGTAACCTTTGCCATTCCCTTTGTAATATACGCAGGAGAGATGGTTATGTCCCATTTCTTTCTAATCTCCTTCCCCACGACTCAGTCCTAAAAGCTCCCTCTTAACCCCTCTAGAGCACCAACCAATTCTCATCCACTTTTTTAGTCATTAAAACATCTAGAACCAACCGCTCTTCCCACACATTTGCCACCACAACACCTTTTATTGGCTACCACCAGAACGTAGAGGGGAAAGAAAGGCAGGGGCCTCATCACCACACCATACATCCCTTCCAAAAGTGTAACCTCTCGCCATTCCCTGGGAATATATAGTGTGAGAGATGGCTGTGGTCTCATTCCTTTCTAATCTCCCTCCACACACTTCTTGTCCCAAAAGCTCCTCTAACCCCAGAGCACCAACCACCTCTCGTCCTCCCCCAAACTTCCCATTGATAACCTTTCCTAAAGCTAGTCCCTTTTGCTATAAATATACTTTGCTTGCTTACTTATCAAAAAAAGGATAGTTGAAGTGTAATGATAGTTACATTTTTTGTATCGTGTATTGTATTATGTATTAAATGTGTAATAAGATATGCTAAAGATAAGAGAAATTGTACGCATTTGTTTTTTATTTATTGATCTTTTTATTCTTCTTATTATTCTTCAGAGGGACTCACTCGCTACTTTGCATCTTAAATAGCTGCAAAGATTTATTGGGTTGTCTTCCCAAAGTTGTTGTTTGTGTGTGTGTATGCATTTGTTTTTTAGTTATTGATCTATCTTTTTAATTCTTCTTGTTAATTATTTTGTAGGAATCGCCTGCTACTTTGCATCTTAAATATCTCAGAAGATGGCTGGGCTGCCTCTCCCAAAGTTGTTGGTATTGATGTTGTAGAGATGGCTCTTTGGGCTAAGGTGCTTATGATCTACCACTTTCTACCCTAAAATCGTGATATGCTTTTCTGTCTCAATGTGCCACATATCTATGATTTATTCTAAATTCAATTAGTGTTACTTGTTGGCATTGCCTTATGAATGAAATTTTTTGTAGACAGTGAGTGCTATCATTGTCATCTTTTTTCATTTACCATTTAGTATGATGAATAAACATGTTTTGATCAAACAACAGAAACCTTTGTTGCCTCTAATAGTAGTGGAAATGGGAAAATAAAAGGGCTTATTAGGCCATGAAATCTGTTTAAGTACTGAAATTCACTTAGTCTATATTGCTTGTAATCATGAAGGATTTGAAAAGGGCTTGAGTTCTCTGATACTGACATTCCAGAACAAAAAGTTGAGGGCTTCTTTGTCCTCTGTACTGATATAATAATAGATCCGTCCTTTTCTGAAGATCCCTGTACTGCAGTATTAAACCAAACATAGCCATAGTACTCTTGCCTGACACCTATAATTGTGATCTGCATATCAGAGGAAATTATGAAATTTTTTGAGTTATGGGCTATAAGATGTACAGTTTGAAGATCCAACTGATGGAGTTCACTGTCCCTATTGATCCTAGTTTATGTGTTTGAATGTAAAGGCTTAATTTAACTAGCAAACGGTTCTTCCATGTTTCTGAGCTATGTGCAGACCAGAGTAGGCCTTTTTTATAAGAGATTAAGGGCCAAATTTAAAGAACCTTACTTTTGCCTCTAAGTCACTTGCCGATGTTTAATATTATTGGTTCATTATGCTGAAATGTCTTCAAATGATGCAGATGGGAGTTGTCTTCTTCATGTCCTCGATTTGACAAACTTGGGTTCTGTTCTGAAAGACTTTTTGAGAATAGTTTTGAAAAACAGTTTTTAAGGATAACATTTGATACTGTTCTTTGATGTTTTCTAGAACAAAAGACTATTTAAGAACTTGAATGTTTTTAAATATGTTTTAAAAATAACTTTCATATAGTACTTTATATTTTTAATAACTCTTCATATTT
The DNA here is from genome assembly GCA_016808115.1 of Tetrastigma voinierianum. Classification (NCBI taxonomy): domain Eukaryota; kingdom Viridiplantae; phylum Streptophyta; class Magnoliopsida; order Vitales; family Vitaceae; genus Tetrastigma; species Tetrastigma voinierianum. The sequence goes on along the minus strand of JAEQBH010002039.1, from coordinate 32,168 downwards.
GTATAATTATTTTTCAAAACATTCCTCGGAGGACAACTAAATATTTGTTCTTCAGAAATAAAAATTGTTTCTGTTTTGACTTTTGAGTTACCAAATGTGTTTTCCTCGTTTGCTTTGGGAGAATAGGAAACTTTTTTCAAAAAACAGTTACCAAATAGGACTTAATCTATACATTTATGTTTATTTGTTTATTTTCTTTCTTAATTATCCTTATAAATCTCATCTATATTTGCCCATGATACAGACAATAAACCTACTGTTACTGTTCAAGGAAATCTGTCTGATGGGCCTATACCTTCTATGGTGACGGAAACTGACTTGAAAGTTTATGTTGAAAGAGAACTTGTAACCCAAGCTGAGGAGGAGGATATGGAAGCTATTGTTGGCAAGTACGTATTGCTTCTTTATCTTTGTCCTTACGTGGATTTCTTATGCTTCTATGTTACATGGATTTGGATATATGTATGTGTGTTCAGCTGCCCGATTCTTTTGCATCCCAAAGTTGTAGGACAGATTTGCTTGAAAAGGATTTCTGCTGATGGTGCAAGCTATAGCTATACTTACGATCGCTTTCTTTAAGGGTGGCGTGTCTGTGTGTCGGACACTTGGACATGCGTTGGATATAGGTCGACACGCCATGTGGCGGTTGTTGACCCTCAAATAAGAAGTCAAAGGCCGGACACTCCGCCAGACATATTTCAAGGGGCTTTTTTTTTTTGCATTTTTTTAATAAAATTATGGGCTAACATTCATAAACACACCGCGATCCGGCCATAATTTTAAAAACCATAACCTTGTGACTTTATTTGGCTATTTTCTTCACTTTGCATTAATTATCATATCAACAAAATATCAGGATATTTTTACAAAATATTGATATAACAAAAATTATATAAAATTTGATGAACATATTTTTAAAAAGTCTAAAAATGACCAAATTAAGCAAAAATATGTGTTAAAGACAATATTCATATTTAGTTGTCAAAAAATTCATATTTAGTGCCAAAAATGTCAAAATGAATATTGACGTTGAAATGAAAATTCTTCTAAATTCATCAAAATGAAGATCGATGTTGCAAATTCATATTTGTAAGAACAATGTTTGAACACATTTTTTTTATTTATCTAAATTGCTTTTTAAGGATAATTATTTTTTTATTATTTTATTATGCCGTGTCCGTGTCCTTGCCGTATCCGTGTCCTAGTTTTTTGAAATTTGTCGTGTCCCCGTGTCCCGTCAAGGCCGTATCCCCGCGCCGGCTTCCGTGCTTCCTAGGGTGCAAGTACTTTGATATGACATTAGTAAAAAATAAGTTAATAATTAAAATTTAGCATGGTATGATTAATATAAATCATCAATTAATTTTAGTTGGAGAATGCATATTATATGTTTTTTAGTTTGTAAGATGCTAAATATCATTTTATTATCATATTATCGTGAATTATACATGAAGACCTGTTTAATATATGTCCTTTATTTTGTTATGATGTTCATAAAAATCTTTAAGAAAATATTAAACCATATTGTTAGTGATAAAAATCTTCTAATACACTAAATGTTGATAAAATAAATTCATATTTTAATTTCAATGAAAAGTTTCACTTTTTACATTAATTATAATCTATCTCTAATTCTTTTAAGTTAATGATCGTGCTATTTATTTTTAGGTTGTTCATGTTGGTAATTATTTTGTTTATCTTTAATTTTTTAGAATTAAGAGAAAATACACTAAGTTATGAGAGTTAGAAATTAATTTAGAATTTTTTTATTCTTTTTATGGCACTTATTTTATACCATTATTTGATATAACTTAAGAAAATATAAGAAAAGAGTGAGTATTTGATATTAATATAGACATGATTTAAAAAAAAAGATATAAAACAATCATGTTATATTCCCAATGCAATATAAGCGTAGACATTAATCTTACACCCACACTGCGGTATTGTGTTGATATTGGTGTTTGACCGAAATTTTACATGTCTATGTCACATGTGTACTTGTTTGTGTTAATGCATGTGAAATTTTTTTTTGATTGATTGTGTTATTGCATGTGAATGTGCATATTTCCTTAAAAACTTCTTCTTTTGCTTAAAAGCGTCGATCAATACATAATTTAATGAAAAGTAGTAGGCCTTAGGCTCGCTTAAGTGGTAAAAGGACTCGGGTAGGTTATGTGAAGTTCTCGGGTTCAAGTCCCATTATGGACTAAAAAGAAAAATGCATCTAGATAAAAACATAATTTAATGAAAGTAAAATATTATATGCATCATGTGTACTTTGTCAGGCCATTTCCAAGGCTTTGTTTGATATAATTCCTTTTATTGTTGATTACTAAAAAGAAGTAAAATTATAGTGGTGGGAATTCCTTTTATAATATCAGGCAAAAGCAAACAAACAAGGAGACCCAAAAAGCCAAAAAAAGAAGTTTAGTTTTTACCTTAATTGTGGATAAATCTACTCACTAATGCTCATCTGATCAATGGGTTAATGAACAATTTCTTTTTCATTATCCATCTTTATACAATAGCTTATATTGCATTGCTCTAATCTTATTGTTAATATTTTTGTAAATTTCTCTTTTTTCTCTCCTCTTCTCTCTCTCTCCTCTATCTCTCTCTATTTTCTTTTGGTTTCTTATTGTTCTTATCACCTTAATTTTTTTGCTACTCAGGCACTCAAGTAAATTTGTGAGAGATTGGGATGGTGTAGAGGAGAGGTTAGAAAGAGATCGACCTTGTGAAGAGTCAACATATTTCTAAAGGAGGTCATACTAATGTTGATTAAGAGCATATTGTCCAATTTTCTCACCTTACTTTGTTGTTGTAACATTCTAAAACTACGATCTCGAGACTCTTTCGAGTGCATTCAAAGAAACTTTTTATGGGCGGTTAGTTGGATAAAAACCTCATCTTGTTAGGTGGGAGATCAGGTGTAAGGATAAGAGAAGTGGAGGTGTGGGAGTGAAGGATCTGTTTTGGTTTAATAAGGCGTTACTCTCTAAGCGGTGTTAGAGGTTTGCCATAGAGAGAGGGGCCTTCTAGAAAGTATGGGGAACAAGAAGGGGGCTGATGCACTCTTGATACGATAGGGTTTGATTGGCTTGAAGGCAATCCTGTTGGGTCGGGCCTGAGGTTAGTAGCACTTTGTCCTTTCGAGGTTGGTAATGGCCAGAACAAGTTCCGAAGGATATTCGGGCTTCTGTGGATACCCCTCTAGTCTCTTTTCCTCGTTGTTTGTCTCTGCTCCTTCTAAGGAGGCATGGGTAAGGGAGTACCGGAGCAGTGCAACTAGTGGTAGTGGTTGGAATCCTATATTCTCAAGGCCTTTCAATGACTGGGAAGTAGAGGAAGCAGAAAGGTTGTTGTGTGGGCTTGGAAGATACACCATGGAGGAGGAAGTTGCTGATGAGGTTAGGTGGAAGTTGACGAAAGCCGGGGTTTTTACGGTCAAGTCCATGTACAAGGCTCTTCAGATGAGTGCCATACAACCCTTCCCTTGGCAAATGGTTTGACGCAGGCGCTCAACCAAAATCGCTTTTTCACTGGGAAGCTGTCAGGGAAGAATTTTGACTTTTGGATAAGCTTTCAGCAGGGGTATTCTCTGTTAATAGATGTTTTCTTTGTCAGAGTCAGAGGATAGTGGATCATCTTCTTCTCCAACAGCAAACAAGAGTGCTTTTGAGTTACTTTTTCCCCTTGCTGCTAATCGATCATATAAGGCTCAAGTGAGGGATATGATTTTGGGTCGAAAGGTACTTTGTTGGAAAGAGAAGAAAGAAAGTTTGGCAAGCACTTCCTTTTTGCTTGCTTGGGATGCTAGGAAGGCTGAAACAGAATCGTTTTCAAGGAAGATGTTTTGTCTATACAAAAACTAAAAATATTTGTTTCTTCTTGCTTTGGTCGGAGACTAAATTGTCTATATAGAGAATAGTCCCTCGACCTTAGATGGGTTTATTGATCGGGTGAGTTGTATGATTGAGGGTCGCTTTTGTTTCTGGGTTTTTGTCGGGGTGAGTTTCTTCTTGTTCTCTTCACAACTTTAGCGCTCTCTAAGAGTTTTTGTACTCTGATATAAGCTATTTTAAATAAAATAAATAAATAATAGTATGGCCCAAAATAATTCGAAGTAGAGCTTTAATTGTCTAAGACTGGGAATCTAAAGATTTTGAAAATGCGTATTTAAGATCCGCACGGCAAGATTGGTTTATTTCAAATGCCGCCGTTGACAACGACGACATTTGGTTAATATCAACTGCCCCACTCGCTTCTGGGTTACGCGCTTGACAAAAGCTTTACTTCATTTTCGACATTCGCACAATTGCTTTAACCACTTAATTATGTAAAATGTTAGTATCAGGTCGTGGTAAGGCCTGTTCCGAGACAAGATGTAATAATCTAGTTTACTATGCCATTTGACTACTCAGAATCTAAAATTAATTATGTTCTAAGATTCAGTAACTTATCACAAAATTTTGAAGTCAATCCTCCTTCTGGCATTGAACCGTTTTTCCATAAACATAAACAGCTTGAATCTGTCCTTATGAGCATAACTAATTGGCTGAAAACCTTTCTAGTTTGTGAAACTCAAAGAGGGGGGCACATTTACCAAATTCACAAATTTGTATTTTATTTTGTTGATTGAAATCCATCAAAGGATAAAAGAAACGTTGTCAAAGGGAATGATAATTTCTTATCAATCAAAAGCTATTATTCAATGCAGAAAATCATTCACAAATGAAGGGTTTTTCCAATTAATATCCAACAAATTAACACTTAAAATCGTAGAGTACATGAGAATTACCACAAGAGCGGCAAAAGAAATAATGATCCCAAATACCAAAACCCCATTAATGGCACCACAACCTTCACTGAAAAGTAAGTTCGGTAGAAACATTAGTGTTCAAAGTTTAGTAATTTTATGAGGCGTATTGAATGATCAAAAATCTAAATGTGTTGCATCGTGAAATTTCCTCCCCATGATTTCTGGATTTCATGATAGCATCCCTTATATTTAATAGTGAAGTGAAGAAGCAGTGCCTCATATAGCATATAATAGAAAGTTTGATTGATTACCCACACAGAGGTAAGCCTGCAATTCCATGCATGCACCCAAAAATAGGCTATCTTCCTGTCTTAACTTCCACCAAAAGATGATAAATTGATTTTCAAGTCAATGATATCTAGAATGAGACTAATTTGTTCAACTTGCATGAAGTTTTACTTTATAAAAATAAAGAAAAACCAAAAATAGAACACCCCCCACCCCTAAATGGACGAGGCAAACAGGAGGGATATATAAAAGCAGCTCAAACCTTCCAAAGTAGCATATGCCTCCAAAAACCAATGAGAATAAGGTGGCATTTTCCCATCTGCAATCATAATGCTGCCATCAACCCCTACCAAACATATGGAATCTATCAGATTATGCATAGAAGTTCCCGTTTCATCAATTACTGTCATCATGAACAAAATCACCCCAAAAATTTTAGTACATAGACTCAAAGTACGCTGAAAATAGTCATAAAGAAGAATATTAATTATATGCAGAAAGATCATTACAGAAAGAATAAGCCACAAATACATTTCTAATGAGATACACGTGTGTGATTTGGATTTATTCATCTCACCATTACGAACAGACTATAAAATTTGGTACATTGATGGTTTTTGATCAAAATCTAGAGGAATTGATAAGCATGTAAATACTTCAATCGATGTAGCCGACATGTGGATTGAAGATATTTTGAAATGTCAATGAAATCAAGGAAGGATGAAAAAGTTTTAACCAAAGCAATACATTTACACAATCAAGACTTTGAGGGTCATAGCCTTTCAAGTTCCTTCTAATGGGGTGCCTTTTATTCTTTTCCGACTTATTTTCTATTTGCTTTTTTGTTGCTTTTGTTTGCTGTGGAGTTTTACATGCTCAATTCTTTCTGTAAGCTTAAGATTGTAGGATTCGGGGCCACATGTTAATGACCTCACACTTCCCTCATGTATCCTCCTTTTCGCTTACATGACTTAGTAAATTGAGGAAATGAAGTAGCCTCCTTAGCTGTTTAATAAATTGAGGAAATAAACAATCAGTAAGGTCTGAACACATGACATCCTGCTAAACCAAGCTCTAACACAATGCTAGATAACCAATTTTCCTAAAATCTTGCTCTCAGAGATTCAGCCTGACAATGTATATCATGCACTCTACATTATATCTCACTTTGATTAGACAAGAATAATTTATTATCATTGCATTTTGCATAAGCAGATGATACGATATTTATTTGTTTAAATAGTAGTTAATTGGGATAAATTAGAAATTATATTTTACAAAAATAATCTCAAGAAACAACTCCAAGGATTATGGAAAATTCTTCAACCAAATGCATCTATAATGCTAACAACAGATACATTTATGGACCACTGATGGGGTTTAGAGTTGACCTATTTAAAGTTTCTAAAAGGTTTAAGTGTAACCAAAATCATCCACCCAAATAAATATATCATGTCATCCTTTACATTACTTTGATATACAAGCCAGCTGCCATGGAGCAAAGAAAAGTTAATAAAAAAAAATATGAAAAAGAAACAACATTGACAACTAGGAAGGAGTATGGTATAATTATCTCACCATTATTTTTTTATGAACAGAACAAGATAAATCAAGAAGTATGAAATCTATTCTCTCAAAGTTATAATGGAAAGAATGGAAGTTTGCTACATACATTGAATGTCGAGAAACTTGTCAAATGTCTCGAAGAACGAGCAAATATAGGCAACAAGAAGGGCATAATGTATAAAAGGTATGACTACCGTAAATAAGAAGAAATGGGCTTGTTCTTAGATCACAAAACAATATAAGATTTAGAGCATGCAAGCCATAATGGATCCAAATGATAATAATTTGAATGAAAAAGAACAGTTTGTTCAACAAATTCTAAGTGAATTTTGTTGTCTGCAGACACCCCCATCACAAACACAAGAATTTTTTATTTTTTTTTAAAAAAGTAGCAACAAGAAGGAACCTCTTTTCCTCTATTTGGTCAATCACTGAAATTCATTTTTTTCATATTTGTAGAGCATGAGTCATGGTGTTATGAATGAAAAGATGATTAAAATTTTAATTCTTTTGGTCCAAACAAGTTATAGCCCCGTTTTTTTTGCTTAAAATCGCCTCAGCCATTAGCATCTCGTGATAATAGAATATGAGGGTATAATCACATCCATGATCCTCCAAGAATCAAAGAATGAGGATGCTCGCTTGATGATGCTTGAAAACCTCCAACTCACTTGCTTTCTTAAACACCTTCTCAAAGAGTAAGACCTCGTAATTTTGTAGCATTTTCAAGCACCCCAACTTAGAGAAAAAATTATTTCATTCACAGAACATCTGAAAAATCCTCAAAATTACCAATTCTGTCAGGATTCCTATGTAGCCATCATCAAGATCAAATTTCACCGAGCCAAACACAAGACATTGCTTAGAAGCAACAGAACCATCTCTCTATCATGAAACCACTCTCCATATCCCCAAAATGCACAATGGAAGCACCCTTATGAACTCCTTAAACCTGGGATTAACACAAATGAACAAAAAATAACTTCATAAAAAGTAAATTCCTTTATTGGTTTTTTATGTCTCACTAACTGTATTGCAAATCATAGCAAGAGTGGGGCAGTTGATATTAACCAAATGCCGTCATTGACAACGACGGCATTTGAATTCCGCCGTCCCGGATGCTCTGGCCAGATTTTTCAATGTCAAGCCTGTCGCATTAAGCTCATACTTCTCGTGGGAATTATTTTCGATCACTATATTAATTTAATTTATTTTTTTTAAAATAGCTTATATCCGTATAAAACTCCTCTCCTAATACATTTCTTTTTTACTTATCAAAAAAAAAAAAAAATCACCTTAATTTTTTTGTTGACGAGCGAATAAAAAGATATACTTATAGTTCTTTTTCAGGTAAAAAGGGCTTGCATTAGAAAGGTCTAAAAACAGTAAAACTAATACACAATGTCAACAAATAAAGTCCGGAAAATCTAAACAATTAGGCAAGAAAATATGCCTCCTCTTACTTTGATGAACCACTAATCTATAGACTTGATATTAGACAAGTGTGATCCTCTATACACATCCTAGCCCAATCTGCAAAAGCATAAAAAATAAATATTTAATTTCTTGATCGAATCACTCAATATCATTGAAAGTTGTCTCATTCCTTTTGTTCCAAAAAGTCCAGATTAAGCATAAGGGGGAGCCTACTCCTAATCTTTTTATTTACCTACAAAAAAACCGTTACAACTTATAAGGTTCCTCTAATCTAAGGAGTGCATAAACACTTTTTTTTTTATCGGTAAAGGAGTGCATGAACACTAAAGAGGGAAAAGATCAAATTCCACAACATTCACCATCAAAGCTCTCTACATGCTCATCTTAAATGTTGTTTTTCATTTGTCCACATGACCATTTTTAACTTTTTCTGTTTGCTTGTTGACCACATGACCAAGTTGTTGTAGCTATTCATCATGTTCTCAAATGGCTGCTTTAACTTACTAAAAGTGATTGATTTTTTATTTGATCATTTAATATTTTTTCATCCACCATCTTCTAGTTTGTTGTTTTGTTGCTACATTGGCCCAAGATCATCTTTACTTTTCTTGTTTGCTTGTTGGAAACGGAATGGTTCATGTCTTGCCCCTAGATGAAGAAAAATACAAGTTTGCTCCTATTGATTAATGCTCTATCTTGTTCTTTTTTGATAGATAACTTTTGTTTCTTTGTCTTCTTCTTCTCTTTGTTCGGGTCATATATTATTCTGTTCCTATTGCATTTGCTTTTGCTTATTATTATTATTTTTTGAACTGAACATGGAACCTCCACTCCATCTCCATCCCAACCTCTTGTTATTGAGCCAGGGCTTCAGGGCTGATTTATGATATTCATCCTACTTTTTTTTTTTGTTTTCTTAATAACTAATTGTGGTTTTCCTGAGTTGATTATCAATTAAATCATGAAAACAAAAGCCATCTTAGCATCCTTCCTACACTAGTTTCTTTGTCATTACTTGTTGAAACTACTTTAATCAAGTTCTGAAAATTTCAGTTATCCATGATATGCAGTTATGTCATGGGTATTGGTGAAGCTGAGGCCTTCTCTGAAAGGTTAAAGAGAGAACTTCTTGCCTTGGAAGCAGCAAATCTGCATGCCATTTTAGAATCTGAACCATTGGTCGATGAGGTAAACCTTTTATTCCCATGGTGTTTATGGTTTATTTCTTTGTCTATATATAATAATTTTTTTTTTTTATGATTAAAACTAAAACCTTTCTTGCTGGATCAGATCAGCCTTTTTCTTACTTACTGTGCTCCCCATTGTTTAGAATCCTCATTTGCATCCCTCAAGAATGTTGTCGGTGGAGTTCCTTGCATATAGTTAAACTAACTTTTTGATTGGCAAAAAGAATATTATTAAAAGGAAACCAGAGACACGATTTATAGATCAAAAGACAACAAGAGATGTGAATACATAAACCGCCATCGTGACGGTAGGCAATGCGCCTACCCAATCCACAAAATCTATCATCAAGAAAAATCCTTTCATCAATATACACCAAACCTATCTTCAAAAAGAAACGATGAAGCAAATCTACTTTTTAGAGCTCCCTCTAAAGCTTCTATTGTGTCATTGCTTGAACCACCATATGTACTTGGTTTATGGTATTAGATTTTGTCCTGTTGTTTCTTAGTTTCTTATTGGTAGCTATCGTCCTGCCACTAAGTAGTTGTTTGGTTAGCTTTTCGATGAACTCAATTCCGTTGATTCTTGATCAAGCAGGGATATGAACCATGCTCTTTTACGCTATTAATCGAGAGTTTAATGCATTTCATGTGGCCAGCTTTGATGTGACGATCTACACTTCATATGTATATATGTACATGCAAACACATATGCATATATGTGTATATGTAAAATTATATTTATACTTTTGAGCATGTATAGAGTTTTTCACTGTGGAGCTGTGTGGCGAATTGCTAAAGATGACTGAAAAGAAGTAACCTACACAATTACATTACGAAGTTTCCTAGAAAATCACATCCGACCTCTAGAGTAATCGATGTCGAAAAACAATGTCACTGATGGAAGCTTGTAATGGTCGACAAGTCTTATTAAATCGAATAAGAACTTCAAGGGCACCTTGGTTTTTGTAGAATCATAAGACCTCATTGCCCATAATCTAATAATCGAAGGATGACTAGGCCGGCCCATTCGCTTTCGAATTAACGCGTGGGCTAAAGTTCAAGGATTCAAAGACCTCCTTTGAAAATTGGTGGAAAAGTATTCAATTCTCTGGGTCCTTCAACTTTATTTTGGCATTCCAAATTAAAGGCCCTAAAGGGGATTTTAAAGGTGTGGAACAAAGAGGTTTTTGGTAGAGTAGAGACCAAAAAGGAGGCTTTAAGGAGGATCTCCTTTTGGGATGACTTGGAAAAGGAAAAAGAGCCGACTTGAGGAATTTGTAGATAAGGAAAAGGCAAGAGTATTAGAAGTGGTTGACATGGAAGAAGTCTCTAGAGATGTAAATCCAAAGAACTCGTTAAAAGAAGTGGGATAGAAACACTGGTTTTTTCGCTGCACGGCTGTCCCATAGGAGGAGGAATACTTCGAACATCAACATTAATGGCGTAAGGTTGTCTCGAGTCCGAATTAAAGAAGGTTTGTGTGAGGTATTTCAAAGCCTTCTGTTTGCCCCGAGCACTTAGCGTCCTCCTCTCCTTGACCTCCCATTCAATAGTATTAGTGAAGAGCAAGTTGCTAAGCTTGAAGATGTTTTCCCAGAGGATGTCTTAGCAGCAATTACAGGGCTCAACGGGGGTAAAGCACCTGGCCCAGATGTGTTCTTCAAGCCGGGGTCTTCACCTTAGACTTTGTGAAAGACGAAGTCATGGGTTTTTTTCAAGGAATTCTACAAACACAATAGGTTTGTTAAAAGTCTCAATGCTACATTCTTAGTCCTGATCCCCAAGAAATGTAATGTTAATGATATCAAGGACTTAAGACCCATCAACTTGGTGGGAGGTCTTTATAAGATCTTAACCAAAGTGCTGGCCAACATAATCAAAAGGGTTAGGGTCCTGCACCTCCTAACTCGTAACGCCATCAGAGATAGATTCGACGCAACGCTAATAGGTAATGATGCAAAAGGATCTGGACATAGAAATGAGGAGAAGGGACTGCTCTACAAGTTTGACATTGAATAGGCTTACGATCACATCGGGTCGATTTTTTGCTTCGTACTTTAGAGAAACGGGCTTTCGGGCAAAGAAATGGATAAGCAGGATTAAATGGTGTATCTCCACGGCTTCCTTCTTTGTCCTTTTCAATAGCTCTTCTACGGGTTTCTTTCAAAGCACCAGAGGCCTGAGACAAGGGGATCCTCTATCACCCATCTTTGTGATCGGGATGGAAGCCCCGAGTCGCCATAAAGCTTATCATGGAAGACAATTTATTTCCTCGGCAAAGCCGCGCAGATGGAGGATCATCTCTCACCTTTTGTATGCTGATGACACCGTCCTTTTCTGTGATGCCAATATGGAGCAATTGATGTACCCAGGATGGACCTTGATGTGGTTTGAAGCTATCTCTTGGATAAGAATTAACCTGATTAAGAGCGAAATAATTCATGTGGGGAGGGTTGACAATGGAGTTGCCGTTGTCAGCTTGGCTATGGTGTTATTCCCTCCCACTACTTATCCTGGTCCCTCAAGCTCCCCACAAGCTCTGGGGCCTGGGACTTCAGCCAAAGATAGATTTCAAAAGGTTGGCCTCTTGAAAGCAGACAAAGACATATCCAAGGCGGGAGACTCATTTGATTCGGAGTGCACCTTGTCTATTTCCTATCTCTTTTCCATAAAGGTAAAGGGCTCTAGATTGGAGAAGATTCAGAGAGACTTTCTTTGGAGTGGCGGCAACTTAGAACGGAAACCGCATCTGGTCAATTGGAAAATAGTGTGCTCTAAGAAAAAAAGAGTGGGTTTAGGGGTAAGAAATCTTTCCAAGATAAATCAAGCTTTGCTTTGCAAGTGGAATTGGCGGTTTTCCATTGATAGGGAACCTATTTGGAGAATTGTGAGCAAATCTCTCAAATTTGAGACAGGGGGATGGACCACAAGTGATATTAGGGGCGGTTTTAGCACTGGCTTATGGAAAGAAATAAAAAAAACTGGGCTACCTTATCCCAAAAGATGTTAGCTTCTCCTTAGGGGACGGTAGGAGGCTGCGCTTTTGGAAGGACGTTTGGTGCGGGGAGGTAGCCTTGAGCACAACCTTCCCGACTTTGTTTAATCTGGTAGCTCACAAGGATGCTAAGGTCGCTGATGTCTGGGATGTCTCAAGGGTTGGAGGGGGCTGGGCTCCAGTATTTTTAAGATCTTTTAATGATGGGGAGATGAAGGAAGTGGAAAGATTCTCACTGCCTTCTTTCACGAATAGAAAATTAGACCCTTGGCCAAGAGGATAATTTGTTGATGAAAGATTCCAAGAAAGTCATATTCGCTTAGACTCATGCACACCGCTAGGACTACTCTTCCCCTTTGGTTTCCTTCCTGGCCTATTCAGAATCTTATTGTTCCTCCTAAACTAGGCTTCTTTCTGACGGGAAGCGTCCCAGGTAAGGTATTTCATGCTTGACCAAATTTAAAAAAAGGGATTACTCTTGCAAATTGATGTTTTCTTTGTGAAGGAAGAAGAGGAAACAATGTATCACTATTTATCTAGCTGCCCAATAAATAGATGCTTTAGATCTTTTGCCGTTGGCGGTTTCAAATTGGTTTTTCTTTGGTTTCGATTCGCCAAACCCTCCTTCCTTGGCAAGGCACTAAGGTGGGCAAAAGCTGCAGAAGAAAATTCGATGGCTAGCCACCTTTGTTTATTTTGGACTTTATGGCGGGAAAAGAATATGGTGACTTTTGAGGATGTAACTCCCTTTGCTCATAGATTGAAGACTACTTTTTTGTGCACTTTGTGATCGTGGACAAACTTGTATAATGTGAATAACACTAATTCTTTGGTTGATTTTTTTGCCTTGGTTGGGGTATAGGTGAGTTAGAAGGTTTTTTGGTTTCCCTCTTGTATACCTCCTATGTACTTTCAAGGAGCTTTTTGCTCTTTTTGATCAATACATTGCTTTTTACCAATCAAAAAGAAAAAGAAAAAAAAAGACCTCATTCTCTAGTCGGAATAAGAATTTAAATTTAGAAGCTAAAAAATATGAATTGACAAAGAAGTAAGCTATGAAAATCAATCTTGACTCTTGAGAGAATAAAAATAATCTAAATAAGACAATGAACTGTTAATCTAGCCCATTTCAACATAAAATTTCCTAAATACCTTGCTTTAAAAGAAAAGGAAATACATATTAAGATTCAAGTTACCATAAACTTGCTGATTTGAATTTGAGCTCCTATTGGGAAATGACAAAGATCTAAACTACTACTAAACTCAATTGTAATAGGATAAGAAGACTAAATAGGAATCTGAGCTATTAATATAATAACACATTGTTTTATCAAACTACTCTATCCCAATAAAATAAAATAAGAAACCATATACTACATTACATCTACCTCAAATAATTAGTTGTTTTTCCAAATAAGACGGCATTAGAATTGGCCTCTTCTTCGTTTGCAAGTCTTCAAAAGGTTCCTCATATGATATTCCTTGTCATCTCTTATTTGCTTTGAAGAACTTGAGATTAGTGAATATAAGAATTAATATTTCTCATCAACATTGTCTATATTGACTGAACCAAGTAATTTTCATGCCATTATTCTATCATCGATTCAATCTCTTTCCTTATGCTTGCTGCTGAGGTTAATCAAATAGCTTCTTCATCTTGAGGAAAACCCTCCTTGTGCTGTTTAAAACGTTAAATTCTCATATTAGACACATTTGTAGTATCTTTATCCTTTGGTAGTTTGAGATTGTTGGTGTTAAAGTTTTATCTTTCTTTGCAATCTTGTATGGACTAGTACCTTGGACCTAACTCCTTTTATGCCTCTTTAGGAAAAATGCTCAAGCCTTATATAAATCATCACCACGCTCTTTCTTTAAATTGTAGAACATTATCACAACCATATCCTTTTACTTAGATTCCTTGAGACGTCTCTACATATTAGCTTGTACCTAGTATGTTTTACTAGTAAACACCACCTTACTCTTTTATCTTGAATTTTCTTCATGTGGCTTTCAATCATTGTTACACTTATTTGCATTCGTGCTGTGGAATCAACTTAATAAGCTCAAGGTTGCAAAGCAATAGCTACTATTTTCTTTTACTTGGTTCAAACTTTTGTTTGTAAAGTAGAAAACTTTCTGAGTTTCAACCACATCCTTTATCTCATTTTTTTTTATTTTTAAAGATGTTTCTTAATTTCTTCCATTCTCTTAAGCTTTCAAAGAATATTTAATTTATTAGATGGGTGAGAGTATGTTAGGCTTTCCTTGATGATACCCATCTTAGTCTTATAATTAATCTAGACAAAGTTAAATATGAGTAAAATATGATTTACATTCGTATATAAAAAATATCTCATATTCCTTCCATTGCCTCGAAGAAGAAGAGTTTGTAGATTACATTCTCATTCATTGCTCTAAGGATAGGGTTTTGTGAGAGTTTTCTTACTTTTTGATGTGAGGGTCCTTATGTTGATTCGGTCAGGAAGACCTCGCTGGTTAGAATGAATCAAGGCAACACCCCACCTCTGGTCTCCATCTTTTCGAATGCATTGTTTAACTCTTTATAACCGCTTTTCCTTTGAGAAACACCCTCTTAACTTCACTCTTGGACTTGAAATCGAACAAAAAGTGACCTCTTCCCAGATTAACGATGCTCAACTTCCCCAATAAAAACCACCGTGAATAAATTTCCATCAAGTGGTCGTTGAAAGGTCGTCTACCACCTTGCCAAACAACAAGCCAAAAACTTGTTCCTTCAGAAACCGAAATTTCCAACAAGTCTTTCTTCATTTTTGTGAAAGCAAGAAGTTTTTGAAAGCTTTTATGAATTGAGTTTTGGTCTCTAGGCGAGACGATGCCTGTCGAAATCTAGTGTGGGGCTCAAGATTCCTACCTCCGTAGCCCAGTGGCCTTTCACGCCTCCCTGGGCCTCCAAACTAAACTACATTCCCAACCTTTTTGGTTTCATCTGTTGCATCCATAGAAGTCTCACACCTGGCTTCTCGATCAAAGAGCTCCTCGAAGAAATGGTATCCTTTGTCTCATCGACAACAACTGCTCCAAGTATAGTTTTTCTACCTATAGTTTCAAAAGACACAAGGCACAAAAGTTTCTTATAGGTTAGGCTTAAAGCATAACACAAGGCTTCCTTTTGAATAAAATGAAAATGATTTGGGATGCATATCAATTCTGATGTTGTTTCAAGCACTATCGGGTCTGAAAATAAATATAGGGAAGAGTGCTATTTTTCCAAAGCAAGAGTGGAGAACCCAGAGGTCTACTTATGTTGGTCTCGCTGTTGGTTCTCTCCTAACAACTTGCTTAGGATTACCTCTGGGTGCAAAACACAACTCCCAAAGGGTGTGGGATGGGGTTGAGGAAAGATTCAGGAAAATGCTAGTCCTTTGAAAGAGCAATTTATCTCCAAAGGAGGAAGACTTATGCTCATACGAAGCATCCTTTCTAATATGCTGATTTACCTATTGTCCCTTTTTAGAATGCCAAAGTGCATAAAACAGCACAAAAGATCTCAAAGAGGTTTTCTTTGAGGAGGGGTGCCTTAGAAAGAAAAATTCATTTGATCAACTGGAAGATTGTGTGCATGAGTAGAGATAAGTGAGGTTTGGGGAACCGTGACCTCCTCAACCTCAATAGAGCCCTCTCAGTGAAATGAATCTGAGGCTCAACAGAGGATAATGTACTGCGGGAAAAGTTAATTAGAATCAAGCATGGGATTGAAGAGGGGGTGGGTCACCTAAGTCTCTGTAGGAAGCATGGGTAGGCCTTGAAAGGAAATTAGAAAAGAGGGCTTTATAGATGAAACCGAAACGTGAGTTTCGTCGGGGCAGGAGTGTGGCCGATTTTGGGAGGATGGTTGGTGTGGCCCTAACCCTTTATGCAATACTTTTCCACTGCCTTTTTCCTTGGCAGATTCTAAAGGCGCAAAGGTGGCTGAGGTCTGGGAAACTCTGGGGAAAGAAGGGGGATGGAACCCAAGATTTGGAGATGGAAGTGGTACTGGAGTTCATCAGCACTATTCAAAATAAGAAAATTCTTCCTCTCTACAGGACAGCTTTGGTATGGAAAAGGAATTCAAAGGTCACTCGTTTTCGCTAGAGTCTTACTTTGATTTTTCGAAGGAGATAAGATCTTTCTCAAGCCTCGAAAGATATTTTGGAACTTCAACGCCCCTTCGTAAATGCATGGTATGGGAATTCTCGTGGAAAAGTGCTAACCATGAATCAATTGAAGAGGAGGGCTTCTGCCGCCGTCAGCTCTATGTGGTAAGGTTAAGAAGATGCATCATCACTAATACACCTGACAAAGATATGGAGCTGGGGCATCTTTGTCTTGTGTGGGTGTGTCCTTTCAGCACTGGACTGCATTTCTGGTCAAACTTTCCCAAGAAAGAAAACCAGAGAAAATCTGCTGGCTGCCCTTTGCATCCGCTTGGGTAACTGAAGGAGAAACAGAGTAGTCTTTGGGAAGATGTCAACTCTCCCTTCATAGGATGAAAGCCTTTGTATTGTTCATTTGGTCCCGGGTCAGTACATATAAACAGGATTTTTTTGTTCATTAGAAATTTGTTGTTCAGCATTTAGTGCTTAGTCTCTGAGCCGGGTAAGTTTTTAGTATGCCTTGCTCTTTTTTGTATAGGACTTGGGCCCTTTCTGCTTACTCTCCCGTATACTTAGGCTCCTTAGCCTCGTTTCCTCTTTTAATGAATTCGGTCATCGATAAAAATTTTAAAATTCGCAATCGAATTAATAAAAATTAAGGTTCCCAACATTTGAAAGAATTTTAATAAAAGTTTAAAAGCAAAGTAATTTTTTAAAATTGTTATAAAATTTTAATTTATAAAAGTTTATGAAGATATAATTTTAAAGCAATATTAATTTCAAAATTTTAAGAATAAAATTGTTTAAAAGTAGAAAGCCATAAGGCATAACTTTTCAATAAGACGATGTTTTGGCAAGTGAGACATCAGAATTTGAGAGTCATCAGACTCGGTCAAGTGCTTTAAGTGGGCCTTTAAAACTATGTTTCTCAAAATTCCATCCACCTAGTCCTTTCCCTTATAAAATAATGCAAAATTCTTTTGGCTTACATCACACAGATAGGAAAAGTTCTCGCTTTATTGTACACCACTAGTCTATACTTATACTTTAGTGTCCTTTGGTTCTGCTTTTTTCTTTAATGAATTTTATTTATCGAAAAAAATTTTTAAAATCTAATTAAATTAATAAAAAAAAATTAAGGTTCTAGCATTTGAAAGAATTTTAAGAATAAAAAGCTTAAAGAAAAGTGGTATACTTGGTCACTTTAATCTGAAGTTGAGGTTGTTTCAACGTTTTGGTTACTTATGTTATCTTTAGTAACCATCTATGAGATTCCAAATAATAAGAATTGAATTTG
The DNA here is from genome assembly GCA_016808115.1 of Tetrastigma voinierianum. Classification (NCBI taxonomy): domain Eukaryota; kingdom Viridiplantae; phylum Streptophyta; class Magnoliopsida; order Vitales; family Vitaceae; genus Tetrastigma; species Tetrastigma voinierianum. The sequence goes on along the minus strand of JAEQBH010002039.1, from coordinate 14,512 downwards.
TATAGTATTATCAACTATATAGAATTAGAATGGGTATTTATACCCAAATTCTAGGACCACAAAAAAAAAGGGAAACTAATAATACTCAGAATCATGGTAACTATCCCATTATGATCCTTAGTAATCATGGAAAACAACCCCATGATCCCTGGGGAACTCATAAATAATCATCCATAACATCCTTAGAATCAGTGGAAAACTACGCGATTTTTGAACCAGAAAGGAGCAAAAAACTTGAGTTAATAAGATTTTGGCACACCAAATAAAGATATGGCAATGATGCCAAAAAATTTATAAGTGTGAAACCTAGGGCTTTAATACTACCATCTTAGAAATTAGAGGATTGATTTGTATTTGTAATCAATCAAGACATAATGATATTTATACCATTCTTACAATCGAAAAGAAAACTATGTAATTCAGAATCACTGAATCTATATCCTATGATCCAAAACTATGAAATCATCCCATAATCCTTAGAGTATCAAGCAAACTCAGATAACAAAAACACTCCCAAACTATACTTATCTAAAATAAAGAAAATACCATTGACATGTGTTTCAATTATATAACATTCTTCCCAAAAATAGTTAAAACTCATAAAAGAAGAATATGTCTCACTTTAAAAACAGAATGGTTTAAATTGATTAAAAGATGTCCAGTTAATAGCTCTTAAGTTCATTAGAAAATAGGAGCCATGATAGAATCATCAACTTATATTTGACTGGGCTCGTGGTACCACTACTCATTTCAAACATTGTCAAATAAATCTTTCATCCATTAAGATAATGTATTTCATAGAAGATAATGTTGAACCACTCCTCATTCATGTTCTCTCGCACTTCTGAATAATTATAATCAAATAATTCATTGTCGAAACATCATTTGTTCGTTCAGTATGTGCGAATAACTTAAAGTTCTTAACTTGTGATCTCACCACTAAATTCCTTTGTCTTGATCATAAAGAATATAAAGATACACCTATAGGAATGATTTAGTTTAGTCTATTTAGTTGCAAACAAGATTAGTGATCAGAACTTCATTGTATAAATTAAGAGATAGCTGTAAAAGATATCTGATGTTGATTCAACTCTATAGAGAATCCTGTTCTGGTCATATATGATATATCCTGACATTATGTATTCAAGCTATAGAGGTTGGATCATCAAAAAAGAGGGCAGATCTGGTCCTTGTCTCAAAGAAAACATAGAATGGCTGAGATTTGAAGGCCTGAATCTTTCGAGCTCCAAAGTAAGGCATGAAGGAAGATAAGATGGCGATTGACAGCAGAATGGAAGTCAATAAATCCTTTTCTTTTATGTGGTGATAGAACATTTTTTACCCCAAAGGTTTATTTGAACCCCAATCAGTACTAATCAATGTATTTTTCTTACTAGTAAAGTTTCAGAGAGTTTAGTGCATATTTAGCTGTAGAGGAAAAGGATGACATGACATCTAGTGAATTGTCTTTTTCTTAAACAAGAGAATACTGTTAACCATGATCTTTCATATCAGGCTCAAACCTGGAAGGCCATGATCTTAGATAGTATTCTTCTTGTTCGATTACTGTGATGCTATGTCCATAAAAGAAACCTCTTTGGTGTATGATCCTCCATGATTAAAAAAACAAATATAATAGTTTAGAGGTTATCATATTGTATGTTTATTTTGAGAATATGGGAAGAGAGGAAATCAAAACTGAAAAGCAAAGAAATACCTTATCATTCATCAAAATTCTCCATGAGAGTTGAACTCCCAACTATGGTGGATTTTATTGATCTGTTGACCATCTTGAAATGAACGTCTTGTAGCCCTTTACTGAGGTCTCAGCAATCTTTATATGATCGTATACTGATGTCAGTTAGTGCTTTAATATATTTGTGATATTGTGTTGATCAGTGATAAAAAAGGGTTATTTTAATGAGCCCTTCTTAGGCTCACCAACTTTGATGTATGAAGAAGCCTGTTTATTAGTATGTCTAATCTATATTCCACGAGAACCACACTCATCCAAGATTTGTAACATTGTGGAACTACAAACATCTACAGGAGGTCTAATTTTTGATATTCAAGAAGAGTTATTTCCACAAAAGGCAAGATTAAGAAAACAAATAAAAGTTGTCCATTGCTGATTGATCGATTTGAATCGTTTTAGAAAAAAATAAGATATCATTATTCTTAGGTTCTACTGCTCCCGATCAAGCAAATCCACCTTTATTTTACAAACTCATCTAGATCATTGATAAATGGTCTGGATGTAGATTTAGTTTTTAAACGCTCTTTGAAAGAAGGACATCAATGAATGTTATACTTGTTCTACCACTCAACCCTTAGTTTAGTACTACAATCACTAACAATCAGAAAATTTTAAAGATATCTTGTCTATATTACTGTCAATAATAGTCTTAACTAGGGTTTTTCAAAATACAAAAAGTATCAACATCACACAATCCAGTCGAGGTTCAAGATAAATTCAGAGGATTATACTCTTGATCAAGGGAGAGTTTCCCACCGTAGAACTCAGCATTAAGCGGGTTTTTAGGAAACTATGGAATCATAAGAATTTCAATTAGAACGAAAGAGATGTTAATCATAAAACAATACTTTGTAGTAAATCGAATTTGCTGCAAAACCTAAGAATGTGAAAAATGTGAATACTTAGTAATGAAATCAACAATTGTTCCTCACAAGATTACATGTGCCTGAATTGTAAAAAACAATTCAAAGAACAAGAGTCTTCAACTGATCTAGCAAATCAACCAAACAATGGAGGGGAAACCTCCTCTCCTATGAAAATCTAACCCGAAGTCAAAAAACTGCCTCCTCCATCTATCCTCACTTTTATACCCTTTCCCATGTCATCTCAACAAGGATGATTATTATATACCGCGCGATCACAACCGTTCCATCTCGCACTTATTAAGGTCGCACCGCATTAATGGTAAATTCTGTGACACTTTTGGTTAATACCCATTTTCCTTCGTGAGTTTATGTACGGCATTATTACTTTAAAATGCATACCTGCGGGTCACCACTCACACTTTTAGTAAAACGCACACATAAATGATACCGCACACTTGATCTTCCGCTTTCGTATCGTTTAGCTCCTGTACTTCACTGACTCGTTGTCACATCCTCGTATTTCATATATAATAGCTTCCTGACATAAATCCTTGGTACACTTTATGCTTAGACCCCGAAGACCCAAGACAAGTCAAAACACTGAAGAAATTATTTAATTCAACCTTATGCTAATGTGGTAAATTGTGATCTCCAAAGTAAATTTACTAATTATTAGCTCAATTGTATTCATCAGTTAGATTCCATCATTGTCGAGTTTGTTTAGTTTTGATTTGTGGTTAATGAATTATCGATGGGTTGGAAAAAGAATAAACCTGAGGTTATCACACAAAAGCCCCTAAACAATCATACCAAGGTCTCCAAAGCAAATTGTACTTAATGGTTAGGCTGTTATCCCCAACATGCTAAAAATCTGATGATTCCGCCTCTATTTCCATGTATATAAGTGCATACATAATGTTTGTGTATATTAGCAAGTGATCAGAACTTGTATGATACATCAAAAATTGGAACTTCAACTTTGTCAAAATTTTCAATTTCTTCAAGCAATCATATGCTGCTTATTTGGAACTTCCACTCTATTTTTCTTATGTATATATTGTTTTTCATCAGAAACAAAACATGTATTAATATTGATATTTTTCTTATGTTTATTAACAAGTGATTATTGTATATATTATTTCTGAAGTCCTCTAAAGTGGCATCCAATCTGGCTGTTTAGTGGTTGATTTGTTTTTTTTTTCAGGTACTGCAAGGGCTCGAGACAGCTATGAATTGTGTTGATGATATGGATGAATGGTTAAGCATGTTCAATATGAAAATTAGGAACATGAGAGAAGACATTGAATCGGTAGGCGCCTCTGCATTCTAACTTGGGGTTTCAAATTTTGTTTGACTGCATCTGGAAAGAAGAAATGCTTCTCCTTCTGTTCTCTTTGTGGTTCCTAAATTTATAAATTCACAGGTTTTATTTAGGCAATGAAATATTCTATCCTATAATCATGTGTATGGGCATGATTGTGTGGCCATAACCTCGTGTCCTTGGCTTAAGCCATTGTGTTTCCATTTACACATGCGAGTTTTGACATCTCCAGTCAATTTAACTAAGTCTGTCGTTCTCGTGTGCCCTAGTTTACTTCGTCTGTGCATGTGAGCTCATTTACTCCACTCGGCCAAAGGGTTCTCCTTGGCCTGTGTATGAGCATTGATATTGATGCATATCCTGCAAGGACATTGATTTTCAAGTGAGTTGGCACTCCATTTGTGTCTGAGATGTAGTCTTTTTATTTTATCATTTGAAGGCGAAGTTAAGAGAGGGTAGTTCAAGTTGCTTTTCCACATAGCTTGCTCTTCGGGCAAAATGCTGCGTTTGATGCTCAAATTGTGGCATTATATCATTTTAGACGTAATTATGCATATTCCCAGCTCAAACAGATGTTAGTTATAAATTTTGCTGTGACATGCAGATAGAAACTCGCAATAACAAGTTGGAGATGCAATCTATAAACAATAAAGCACTTATTGAGGAACTTGACAAGCTTCTTGAACGATTACGTGTTCCTTCTGAGGTTTGTCATCCATCATTTTTTTGTTAATGAAATCAAATGTTGAGTTTGACTTAACTATTCTAAGCTTTCTTTTAAACTCCTGCTTCATTTGTTACAGTATGCATGTCTAACTGAGGTTCCTTTGATGAGGCACGCATGCTGCAAACATTGAAGCATGTGGAGTGGCTGACTGGCGCTCTATGGTCTTGAAGTACTAACTTGATCCTAGTTATGCAAACATACGAGCTGTATGCACTTGACCGATTCTTGTTTCATTTTTTATACTTTTTGAAACAATTTTTTCAATGAGATTTGAGTTCAAAAATTGATAGTATCCTAATGATTTTCATGTGCATGCATGCTCACAATTTGTGTGCTCACCTTATGAGTTCAGAAAATGTATAGCATGACGTGGATTCACATGCATAAATCTTTGTATATAAATCAATTTGTGTGCTCACAATGGCATTAATCTTGTATAAATTATTTCATGGACCCTGTGTTTCTGATAAGGTTCTTTCCTTCTGTCTAGGAACCCTAAGATGGCTGTCTACAATCATATAAGGTGGAGTTTCAATCATTTAGGAACAAGGGAGAAGTGAGAAATAAAAATTATGGCAATGAGGAAAAATAAAACAAAAATATGGAAAACAAAATACAGTAGAAAACCTATAATCTTACTAAGACTTTCTAGGAATCTCATGAAGAAGAAAAGCGATGGAGTCTCACCATTGAAAATTGTAGGCATGCAAAAAGAAAAGCTTATACTATGTTCATCAATATTTCATTAACTATCCTTATTTATAGCCTTTAGAAACCTTAAAAATTGAATAAAAATTATGAAATAGTAAATCAAACCTCATTTAGTAACTAATAAGAACTGATAATTTTGATATTGGAGCATCTTAGCATGATATCCATATGGAAGTTTCGAATGAATGGATCTTCAGTTTTTTTCATCTTTTATCACTGATTTATTAGTGAAATTCCAATATTTTGAAAATATAGGTGATTTTTTTGGCCATGCAACAGGGCTTGCTCCTTAAAAAAATCATCGCAGCAGTGGACCAAAGGCCATATCCTCCCCAATGTGGGCTTGCTTGACAAGCAGGCATATTCTTCAGTGACTGGGGTTAACCTCAGTCCGGATCTTTTAATATGGGATTTCTTTCCAACTTTGGATGTGGAATTGTCTTTCTTAGAGCTAAATGGAGAAATCACTTAAAAACATGCAAATAGAAGATTTGGACCAGAGATCTTAGCATAAATGCACCAGGCCTTTTATATGACCAAATGTGCTTTGTTGTTATATATATATGTATATATAACATAAAGTAATTAGATATATCCATTTGGTACTCAAGAAGAGAAAGACCCATCCATCACCAGGTCCTGGCCCAACAAACTTGATAGATTTTCTGAAGCTGGGCCCCTAATTCCGCTTGAGATTGCTTTAGCCTGGTGATATGAAGACACCACCACTCCTTCCCTAACATCCTGACTACTGCAAATTGGCTTTAGAACTACTACAACATCCTTGATAGCATCTCCCACAAAAGTTGAATGGTGAAATGCAAAATGCCCCACCACCACTTGCAAAGGATTAGACCTTCTTCCCATTAGCAAACTAAGAGGCTTGCCCATTACCTATTACATTAGCATGCAGCCCTTTGTCCATAGTCACAAAGTCGCTGTATAAATTTTCTACCTTTAACAACCCCTTCCCTCACTGATGAAACAACCAGGCTACAATAGCGCAGCATTCATTACAGAACTGTGATATTTTACAATCAGGAATCTTCCATATGAAAACTAACCATATAAGAGAATTTCTTTTTCATTTTTGATATCTATCATGATCGGATTTATGCAAAGAGTAAGCAAAGGTGAAAGAAGAAGAAGGTAAGAGATCCTTGGGAGTTGTAAATAATGCAATAAGTAGCCTACATTTTGGTTTCTCATTTGAGTGTATTTATCTGGAAAATCAGAATGTTTTATTTCCTGTGCTTGTCTTTTTTTTTTTTTTTTCTTTCTTCATCATAATCTGTTCCTGTCCTTCTATGGTGTTCCAATACAAGCTTTGGCTTTGTGTCTACTAGTTGTAGATGATTGCTGCTGAACTAGCCATTATGGTGACTGAACTTAGAGAGGCTACCTGATGTGTAACTTAATGAATTTGTTTTGTTTCTCAATAGTGAACAAGGATATTTTGTTGTTCATTAATAAATGAGTGGGATGAACCTAGGAACATAAAATCGAAGGCTTTTTTTTTGTCTTTTGCTAAGATTTCTCAATTGATCATGAGATTTAAGATGTTGCTTTGGAATTGGTTAGCAAATATGCATGGTTTGTATGAATAGATTCTGGGATACGATCTCTCTCTAAATGTGATTGCTGAAACCCTTGACAGGTTAAAGAAAACGGGCAGAACTAGAAAAACTAAAAGCTACATTTGTTAGGAGAGCATCTGAGTTCTTAAGAAACTACTTTGCGAGTTTGGTGGATTTTATGATAAGTGATAAGAGTTACTTCTCTCAGGTATTTCCTCACCTTCATGTTATTTTATTCTTGATAATTTTCTTGGTCTTTGGGGCAAGGAATATAATTTTTTTGGACCACTTTGTATTAAACAGAGAGGACAGTTGAAGAGGCCGGACCATGCTGATCTTCGGTATAAATGCAGGACTTATGCTCATTTCTACAAACACTGTAAAGGTCATATTAGATATGAATTTCAATGGCTACCCAGTGTGGTGATGCATCTATTGATACATCTTTCTTTGTCTTTATGCATTTCCAGAGTCTTGATAAGAATTGCTTGGGTCCATTGAGAAAAGCCTATTGTAGCTCCCTCAACTTGCTTCTTCGTCGAGAGGTAGGTAGTGATGAACCTTTAATTCAATCAGATTTCTAATGGCTATATTTTATATTTCATTCAAATGGGGTAAATGGGATTTTTTTATCATTTATTTATTTATTTATTTTGGAAAGCTCGTTATCTTGTATAGTTTGAAACACAGTTGTTAAAAATTTATGATACACAATAGGATATAACAAATACATTTTTTTTGTAGAAATAGAGATTTGATCAGTAAGAAGAAGATATACTGAAAAATGCCAAAAAATGATGCACCAAAGTACAATGATGTACACAATGGTGACCAGAAAGTGTAAAAAAAAGGAAGGGAAACAAAACCGCTCCTTACTAAAAGGAACCTGCTAAACTAATAAACTTCACTATTTTAATAGGTAAATATTTTATGTTTTTCTTTTGGTCCTGAGATTGAACTTGAACTGTGGGCCTCCCATATCCCCACCCCAACCTTTTACCACTTAAGCCAAGCCTCAAGGGCAATCAGTAAAATCAATTTTAGACATTGAGCTTTCCTAATGGTACTTTTATCTATCTGATAAAAAAAAAAGTACTTTTATCTAGTGTTTGCTACAAAAGTAATAATTTGAATTTTGGATACGTAACTCCAACTCTTAAAAGCTCTTATGTTTCTATTTTTCCACAAAGACCAACAAAGACATAAGGGGGTTGCTCTTCAGACTTTTTTCCACTTATGCCAACCTAACAAAGTCTCTTTAATAGCAGGTTGGATTACCCAACAAACTCTAGAGAGAGAACAGAGCTCCCACAACACTCTTGTCTTCCTCATAATGCAACAAATGGTTAATCGACCGTGATCTAGATGGATGAGACATCAATTAGCCAAAGACCATCCCCTTTGTGAAGAGAAATAATAACTCTTGATTTCTTAATACTCAACAAAGTGAGAGAACATACAAATTTCTACTCTAAGTGTTAGAGCAAATAAAGGAAACGAAGTTGGAGTTTAATTAGTAAGACTAAAGAGAAAAGGAAAGAAGGAAAAGATTATTAAATGGATTAGGAAATTAATCCTTGACACTCCCCCTCAAACTGGAACCATTTAGGTAAAATGCACCAAGCTTGTTACACATGTACTTCCTAATCCTATCCACATGGGTAGATCCGGGGGTTGTTGGATGTTGGCAAGAAGTTCGACTCGCCATTGTCAAGGGCTTTCGTGGTGTTCCGCGATGGAGTTGATGTGATCAGAGTGAGACACTTGCCATCAGGATGGGTCAGTCCAATTGACTACACTACGAGGTGATGACCGGAGCGAGACACTCACTACTAGATGTTGTCGAAATTGACGAAGACGGAGTTGATGTGACCTGAGTGAGATACCACTTTCAATGATGGGTCTTCAAGAGGGTTATAGGAGAAGAGGGCCTGGCCGAGAAGAGTGCCGCCTAAAAAGAGGGCTTCGAAAAGTTGCAATCTAATCGATGGGTTGCCGAATTGAAAACACCGCAAAATTTAACCCGAATCCTTCTAGCGGCTTTGATACCATGCGAAGAAAATAACTCTTTGATTTTCATTGATTAAACAGCGAGAGAACATACCTTAGTGTTCAAGCAAATAAAGGAAACAGCAGTAGTCTAATTATAGACTAAAGAGAAAAGGAAAAGAATAAAAATTTTTAAAATGGATTAGGAAACTGAACTTAAGTCCCTTCTTTCAAGTTGATTAAGAGTCAAAACCTTCCCCAAGAAGACTTCCCATGCAAAGAAGCTCACTAGGTGGACTCGTGATTCCCACACCAGCCAATTGGAAATTGCATAATACTTCCTTCCTCAAGATCGCATAAAGGATGCACAAAAATCTATCATGAGTTCCCCCACCCTTTCTTTTACTATCAACATAGCATCGTCAATATCAAACTCCCGATCATTTAGTGGGCCTGTGAAAGTAGGATTTTCAGAACCACTAACTCTCCTTAAAAGCCTGCTTATGTGGATTTGAGTTTAATATGAATATCATGCTTCTTAACTCATTCCAAGTAATCTCTCCTAATGATTAGACCTAAGTTTTGGGTAGACTACTACATCAGGTCACCGCTTACAATGGCTTTCCCCGATTCCCTCGAGATTAGGTTCATCAAATCTTGAACTAAGTTTTGATTATTCAATCTCACCCAAGGAAAACCCATGAGCGATGGTAGATCCCTTAACCGGTAGATCATCTAAGACTTTTCAATATGGCATAACCAAGGCACTCAATCAATCCAGGAGATCTTGTAACATTGAAGTCTCCCCACAGACCACGGATTACTCCACAAAGCCCCTTAATAGCCCCTAACTCGCCTTATAAACTCTCTCTTTTTTCACCCGAGAAGTAGGGCAAAACCCCCCATGAAAATCCAAAAAACCCCTCAACACAACTCTTAGAACGATGGGAGAATGAGACAACCCCAATTGCATGTCTAACGACTCTTAACACTATTATCCCATAAACCAGAATCTCACTAGTAGCTCTTGCATTTGCTCTCCACCAACCTCCCATTTTAAGACCCATTGTGTTGTTCAGAATCAATGCAATAGGACATCTCTGCATTTTAGTTTATTGAAGGCAAACTAAATCAACCATTTGTGTTTTGATGAATGGCTTTTAAGCCATCCTTTTAGGATTATCTTTGGCCCTGTAATGTTCCAAGAAAGAATTCTTAGCTTCATGAGGCAAATGTAGAGAACGCCTACCATAGTTATCAAAGGCACGCCTCAGGCATGCTTAAAGCCCAAGTGCCACCACTTCTGGAGGCAATGCCTCACCTCGAGCATTTTTAAAGTTTTTTCATTTTCTCCTGGCGTCTGGCCGATAGAGAAGTCTCTCCTAGTGGTTTTTTTTTTTTTTGTAATGCCAGAGACCAAAACGACATTGCTTTTGAGTTGTACTATGCAAAGCCTGTGCAACAAAACGATGTCGCTCTTGGATCTAAAGTCAAGTTTTGTCCCAGATAATTCGATTTTCGATTTCAACCTCTCCAGCCCCATTTTTGCCATGTTTCAACTCCAAAAAAAGCCCTAACCATCTCAACTACTGTATAATCCCTATAGAAGAGGAGAAGAAGTAAAAATCAAACTAAAACAGCTAAGAAATCGTGGAGAAAGCCATAAAATTAGAAACAAAATCATAAAAATCATAAAATATATATTTGATATAGTGTGCCTCACTTAAAAGCTCGCGCCTCAAGACCTAAGAGACTTTTTCCATACTCAGGCACCTTGCGCCTCAAATAATTATAAGGAATACAACAATATATGCATCAACTATTTTCTATAATATATATATTTTTTAAATGAAAAAAAATTGTTAACAAATTTATTATATCAATCGTTTAAAATATCTAAAGATTAAAAAATTGATCATAAAAGAAGAAATAGGTAAAATAATCTAAGATAATAATCGTGGATGTCTGGGCCAACTTGCATGCACCTCGACCAATCCCATAGGCCCTAAAGTTAATGGCCGAGTAAACCTCCAATGGCCTTGAAGTTGATATGAAAAACTACATTCTAGTTGTCATGCTTTATTAGATGATCTTAGCAGATAAAATTTTTTACTTAGTACTTTAGTTTGTTTTCTATTTCTTTTTTGGTGGGAAAGGAATAAAGAAGAACTTGAACAGTTGGAACTTTGGAGAGGATATGTGAGCGCGCACTCACACACAAATCAACAACACAATAGATATGCTAGTTAGAATTAAGAATCATGGCTAAAACTAAGAAGCTTTTACTGTGGGATTTTGTAATCAATTTATGCATTAAAGTTGGTATTATTTTAGTTTGAACTTCTCAAAATTCTAATATTCAATGTTTTTACATGATATGATGTATTTAGCTCTTAAATCCTACCATCTTTTATAAACTTATTTATATCTTATTTAGACTCCATGCTTTCTGGCAAATATGTATATACACATATTTTTCTATTTATTTTTTCAGAAGTAAAAACTTTCAATACACAATACATGATATGATAGATATGGTGCATGATAAAATAATAGAAGAATAATGACATACATGTTATGATTAAATCCATTGTGCTTTGAATCAATAGTTAAAAGGTGTGAAGGCTACGTTTTTGCATATGCCTAAATGGAAGCCCAAATTTTGTTCACTGTCTGCCTTTAAAATCAATGACTTTGATCGGGTTCACTCGCTACCCATGGCTGGGAACCAATGAACCTAGTTTCGCCCTCGGGGTTTCCAATTGCCGGCTGTGGACATTACTGCAAAGAGCACCTTTTATTATTTCATTCCTTGCAAAGATATGGTAGCAGAGTTAATTTAGCACATTTACCAATGCTCTAGCCTAATAATTTAGGATTCATTATCAATGATCAAATATGTTCCCCGTGGTCAAACTGGGATTGACTGCATAGAGCCAGTTTATCAAATTTGATCATATCTCGATGATGGTAGTTAAATAATCATTATTGAATGTCACTTTTCCTTTTTCCCCTTCCCCTCACTTCACAATTTCACAATTATTATGAGGCTCACACTGAATCGCTTCGAGATCAGCTCAAGTGGTAAAGGATGAGTTTTGGACATATTTAGTTTTTTTGAAATTTTTTTTACTAAAAATACTAAAACGAAATAACGCCCAACCAATACACAATAAAATGTCAGATCTCAAGAATTGTGACATTAACTTAAAAAAATTTCAAAACATTTGTAATGTCAGAAGTAGCGACCGGTGACATTCATAGTTCAAAGTCGTGGTATTAGTCATCGACTCTGGGAGGGTCCAAAGTCGTATCGTCTCAATGTATTGGCTTGCATCTGCGCCATACGTGAAAATAATATAATTAAAGTTTTAAAATTATACAAATATTATATAAATTATTAGAAAATAAGTTGAGTTCAAATTTCAAAATTTAATAAAAATAAAATATCTTATATTTAATATCATCTATTCTCCTAATGGTTTAACTTTTTTTCGAGGAATTCTCGCTTATGATTTTAATAAAAATAAAAATTATTTATTTGAAATATACAAGATTTTTATTAAGGGATTTGTAAAAAAAAGGATTTTTATCAAGGAGATAGAATACACAATCTATTGTGTTGAATTACAACAAATTCAAAAATCATGATCATTTATGTAATGAATATATAAATTAGAATAACATTTTCCATAATGAGAATTTTGATGAAATAATTGTTTATAACTTGAATATGTGTAGCTAAGATGGTCTCTGATCTAAAATTAATTAATATATATAATAATTTTTTCATGTATTTGTAAAAGGACAGATAGGATTTAAAACTTTTTTATTTATCATTTCATGTTAAAGATTAAATAAAAAAGCAAATAAATTTATTTTTGTTATATATTTGCTTATTTAATATTTAAAATTTCTAAAAATAACCATAAAGTTTATTTAACAATATAAATACCTTTTTACATTTAATAAATAATTTTTAAAAATAAATATATGTTTCATAATTAAAAAAAAACTATGTAACAAGTAAAACCCCGTTAAATTTATATTTATTTAAATGTGATAATTTAAATTTTTAAAAATCCAAAATCATGTTAAAAATGTAATTGTTATCAAATATATTTTATATTTATTTTCATCAGAATAAATATATTTTTAAAATAAAGATAATTTTTAGTTTTTTTGAACTCAAAGTCTTCTCTCTCCTCCCCTTTCTCCCTTTTCCTCTATGCGATATTCAACCTGCATCTAAAACAACTTTCTTGCCTTCGCCCCCCACCCGATCTCCTTCTTCCTCCTCCGTCCCCCTGCTTACGACAAACCTAAACAACCCTTCCCTCCCACCCCGATGTCCTTCTTCTTCCTCCTCCGACTAACCTTTAATAACCTCGCTTCGCCCCTACCCTTGATCTCCTTCTTCGTCCCTCTACTTTCCTATGCGAGCAACGAGAACCAAATGTCTGTTTGCTCTTAGTCTCCTCCAACAACTCTCTCTTCATCTTCAAAAGGTTAGTAGAAATCCCTATTTCAGATTCACAAAAGCTTTTTTTTTTTTTTTTTTGTTTGGGAGGAATTTATGGTTTTTCCGATAAAATTTTTTGCATTTCTGATGTGACGGGAAAGATCGATACATAGGATTTGCAATTTTGACCGAGTCTTTAGATTCAACTTAGTCAATTCATCTAAAAATCCTAGTCAATCTCATCTAAAACCTCTACGTATCTGGTCCGATTTTACTAATTCACGAGGGTATCGATCCGATATCCCACTAGGCACTGAGTCAGATTCGATTTGGCCGAGTTTTGGAACCATGGCGGCATTAACTTAAAAAAATTTTCAATGCCATGGGCCAAGGATCGCGATGACATCACCACGCACTAGTTCGGGGCATTATTTTCATTTCCAAACTAGTCATTAATTTTTTTTCTAAAACATAAATACATCGAAAGCTCTAAAGGATCGATTTGGTTAACGGGAGGTACCAAGTTCAAGTCCCAACCGGGGACCTAAAAGAACCTACAAAGAAAGTTTCAAATTCTTCGGACTTATGTTTAAGCTTCAATCATATGTTTTATTATCAATATGGTTCTTGTTTTCTTATATATTTTTGGTCGCATTTGTAGAAACTAAGAGAAGAATAGCTTGAGGAAAGAATTCTTGTATTTATCGAGTCATCATACATATATATATATATATAAGAAGGTTAGGCTATACATTAATTAAGATGATCTACTCTTCCTAAATGGTTACAACCCTATAATTAAAGTATCCTAATAAGATACATCAATATGTTAATGTATGATACATACTATAACACTCCTCAAGTCGAGACAGATAAAAGACCATGCCTAACTTGTTACATAGGTAACTAACCTAAGTCTTCACTTAGTGGCTTTCCGAAGAAATTAATCAATTGTTCTTCGCCTTCACGATCCTCAGTAAATCAAACCGACCCTTTGTATTTTTCACGAACGAAAATGACAAGCCATCTCTAAGTGTGTTTAGTTCGGCACGGAAAACAGATAGATGTAAATATGAAGAGCAACCCGGTTGTCACACCGCAGC
>JAEQBH010002038.1:0-385470 GCA_016808115.1 Tetrastigma voinierianum | reverse complement strand
GCTCTTCATTTCCACGATTGGCCCCTGTTCGCGAAGTGAGTTCTTGTACCTTCAACTTGTATTTGTTTCTGAAATTTACTTCTTGTGGAGACATACATGTACAAAGTGAATTTCTGAAATCTAATATGCACACAAGGGTGCACATACCATGACATGTCTTCTGATGTGAAAATTCTGTGCTTATCCGTGTGATTTAGAAACTGTCACTTGTGCAGACCAGGGCATCAGATCAAAATTCTTATTACAGCTGTGAAGATCAGCTTGGCCTGGTCGATAAAGGTACTGGCTATGATCGGGAAGTGGGACATTCTCTGGGCCACTCACTTAATGATATGGGAACTTCTAGTGTGAAAAGGCCAAATTCAGGAGGTATCTGTTGAACATTGTTATGTTACAGAATTCCTTTTTTCTTATAGATTTAGGATCTTTGAGAATCTACCATTTTGGTAACAATATTTAAGTCAAATAGATATAACATTGTTGTGCTAAATATTTCCTGCTCACTTATCTTTAAGATTTATTTATGAACTCTCCTATTTACTGCTTTTAGGTGTTCAATCTCTGACAAGTTCCAGAACTGTCAAGGAAAAGGTGGGGACTAGCAATTTCCGGTTTTTGGCAAGATTGCTGATATCTTTCCTGGTTAGACTGGTTGCTTTTGTACGTAGTTTTCCCTTTGAGTTTTGGAGAAGGCAGAACAACATTCATCCATCTAATGTGATGGAAGACAACCGAAATAGCTATCCAGGAGCTGATGAAACTGCGCTTTAAAAGAAGACCTATCCTTCCATGTACACAGCGTCTTCAGAGCATTGAGAAAAAATTTGAGGAACCCAGTACAAGCCTGTTGAAATTCCTCTTGAAAAGGAGCAGATGCTTCTTGAATCCTTGGAGAGAATCAAGTCTGTTGAGTTTGACCTTGAGAAAACTAAGAGAGTAAGCCCCCATTCTTAGTGTCTGAGATGTTTGGACATTTTAAATATATAGAATTTTAACAAACCTCTTTATGATCAATGTTTATTACAGATACTCCATGCCACGGTGATGAAGGAACTCGAGATTGCGAGATTGAAGAATTCACGACAGTCTAAAATTGTCAGTAAGTTTCTTCACAAAACTTCCCGTGGCCCACTGAGAATATTCTCAGTCAACCTGTTTTATTTTGTTTTATTTTTTCATCTTTTGTTTTCCCATTAGTTAATTTTTCCCCTCCATTTTGTTTTTTTGTTTTCTTGTAATTTTTCCTTGTCATTTGTTTGTTTTTGGGTCGATACAAGGCATTGTATTAGGGCATAACGTATCCTTTGTGTGGGAGTGGGTATTAGTGCTGTTTTATGTACCACTAGAAAATCAAAATATGGGGAGGATGAGGTAATAGAAATGGATTTGAAGCCATTGATGCCTGGCTCAGTGGTTAAGGGTTGGGGTAGGCATTGGGAGGGGATCGGGTTTGAGTCCTAGTGGGGACAAAGAATGAGAAAAAAAAAAGGGATTAGTGCTGTTTTATGTACCACTAGAAAATCAAAATATGGGGAGGATGAGATAATAGAAATGGATTTGAAGCGCGTCTTTGGCTCGATGGTTAGGGTTGGTAAGGCGTGGGAGGGGATCGGGTTTGAGTCCCAATGGGGACATAGAATGAAAAAAAAAATTACCTAGAAAAAAGGGATTTGAAAGCAGTTGAAATAGAAAGAGTCATAATCGCTTGTACTGATAATCCGAGCTCTATTTAAGAAAGGAAAATAGAAAAGGAGGTAGCTTTTCAAAAGTCCAAAATGCTTGTAAAAACATGATGAATCAATGCATGGTTCATACAACCATTTTACCATGAAAGTCTTACAAAAGTGAGAATTCTTGTTGCAGTGAAGGAGGCTCTTCTGTTAAGTTGTTGAGATTGACTGTGAATGAGAGCTATATATATGCATATTAGATTTACCCGTAGTGACTATTGGGGAAAAGTGGCCCAATTCTGGGGGAAAGTCTGTGCAAGAAAAGTATTCTATTCATACTCGTCGGTATTAGTAATAGCGCAATACACGAGCACTGCCGCTCGGCACCTTTCTTTCTGTTTTTCTTCCACTTGTTTTCGTTTTCTCTTACAGAAAGTGTTTGACAGAAATACAGTAACAAACTATTGCGGGTCTTAACCCCTCCATCACGAATAATGTAGAAAAGAAAATGAAATACAAGGTGTGCAGTGCGAAACATCTTCTGGCTTCCTCTTGTTGAACTAACTGACCTTTTTTTTTATTCTGAAAATAATTAAACCCCAATTCCACTTAGGATCAAATCATTAGCTTATATACGTTTTTGGGTCGACAGGATGATGATCTTTCGATTCCACCTAGGACTGAATCATTAGTTTACATTTTTAGGGTTGGCAGGGCGATTATAGCTTTCCAATGGGAGATAGATTTTTACTTAGTTTAGTACCTATTTGTCATCTTCATACTATCTACATGTTATGTGGTAATATGCAAGTGTTCTACGGAAGTTTAGTCCTATTCTTTAACAGGAGGTGAAGGCTTACACTTTTTTATAAGTGAGTTTTGCTTCTATATTAATTTATCATAAACGGGCCTTTGGAAAGCTCCTTAAATTTTGAGAACAATTAATGTCTAAGTCGGAAATGAAAAGTCATACGAGGAATTGGTAAGGATTTGATAAACGTCTAATTCGGAAATGAAAAAAGTCATACTAGGGTGGTAAGTTTGATACGTTTTACTAATATGAGCTTGAATATTGGGAACTTTGATTCATGTTTTTTGAAAAAGTGTTTTTTATATTCTGAATTTAGTATTTTGTTTGATTCATGTTTTCATAAAAAAAAAAAAGGGAATCAACTTCATTTTTTTTATGTGTTTTCAGAACAAAAGAGTTAAGCAAACAAGTCTTAATGTTTAAAATTATCTCTTTTATAAAATGAATTTTGATTTTGAATGCCTCATGCAAATATTATATTGATTAATCTAATTGAATAAATAGGTTAATTGAATTATAGACCATGTCTAAGTTAGGATGTTAATTATATTTGCATTAATGACTTTGAAACATATATACAATGCAACAACTAGGTTGTAATTTATAAGGTTGATGCTGTCATTCGATTATGCGGGTTGAAGTCTATTTAGTCTGAGAATCTGAATTTTGATACAATTTAAACACAACCACCAGAACATGAATTTTTGACCTTAAGACTCAACTATGGCGTCAAAGCAGATATGACGTTAGGGATGATGAAATGTAGCTGGACAGATCAATTGGAACATAGGCTTCCAAAATTTTGGTACGCCTTTGTTTTATTGCTATTCACTTTTACCGTTTGAGCGAGGCCTAAGTGCAAGATTGAGTTACTTGTTTCATTTTTACAAGAGAAGTACATGTCTTTACGGGATGTTCTTAGTATTTTTGAGATGACATCTTTTTATCCAAAGTCTCCCAAAATTAACAATTAATTAATTAATTAATTAAAACTCCATTTATTATCTAATATGGAAAGAAAATATAAAGAGATTCGTTACAATGAGAACGATTGGAGAGCGGCTCTATTTGTGGAAACAATGGAAAAGAAAAAAAAAAAAGAGGATGTTTATGTTTATCTTTTAGATTAATGATATTATCAATTAGGGGTGCCATTGAAGTGGAGCCAAAGAACTAAGTTTGAGCACGACTCGATTATAAAACTTGAAGCTTGAACTTGATTTGAACTTGATCAAGTTTTTTATTTTTTATTTTTTTCAAATATTTAAAATTTGACTCGAAAAATAGTCGAGTTATTTGAACTCGATTCGATAAAGTTCGAATAAATTAAAAAATTATCAAATAATTATACTTGAACTTGACTCGATAAAGCTCGAATAAATTAAAAAATTATCAAATATTATACTTGAACTTGACTCGAAATTGACTCGACTTGAGTTCTACTCGATTAATAGAATAGTAAAAGCTGATTAAGGCTGCAGCGGCTCTAGCCTTCATGCGATGTTCTTCGATTTCGACAACTCGAGGTCGGGTGAGACTCGATTAACTTAAAGTCTAATTCGAGATAATCTAGAGTCGAGGCTTAAGTGGCTACCTTTATTAGTTTGTTTCATTTATATCCCTACTATCAATTTGTTAGGTGTCTTATGTGGAATTTTCCAATAAAATGATGGGAATGTATACAAAATTTTCATAATTAAATGATGGGAATTAAAAAAAGGAAGGTTCATTCGAGATACCCACTACCCACCCTTACCATAATTTTGTTTCCTTTTTGACAACATGATCCACGAGAGGCTCGTGTTGAAGTTACATTTAATCTTGTATGGCTGAAATCTTGTTCTTTTATAGTTTTATTTCTTTTTATCAAATTATTAAAATATACACATATGCTCCAATCTACACGTAACAACTTGATTTTTAGTAAAAGAGCTTATAATGCTTCATTGTCCTTTATAATTTTTATTAACCATTGTATTCAATTAATTTTTTTTTTTTAGTAAATAAAAAGCTCATTAGAACATTTAAATATATACCAACATGAGATAATGAAGTAAAAGGATTAAAAAAGGTTATATATTTGGATTGAAGTGTTGAACAATTAAACAAGTTAAAATAAATTGACAATACAAATACAATTTTAGCTTTTTTTCTTTTCTTTTTCTTTTTTTT
Organism: Tetrastigma voinierianum; assembly: GCA_016808115.1. NCBI lineage: Eukaryota > Viridiplantae > Streptophyta > Magnoliopsida > Vitales > Vitaceae > Tetrastigma > Tetrastigma voinierianum. Next base: position 380,817 of record JAEQBH010002038.1, on the reverse strand, counting down.
TCTTAAAACTCTATTTTCTGATAAATTCCATATCCTTTTTAAAATTACCATCAAGAATTACTACTCCTGTCTCTACAATTTTAGCTTTTTCTCTGCTTACAATTGCTCCCTCAAGTTTTTTCCTTGACACAAGCATGGTGGTACGGATGAACTCTTAGTTTGAATCAGGAAATCATCTGAGTATGATCTCTCCATCAAACTTTTGGGTTTTTGTTTTATTTTATTTTATTTTTTCATTTTCCATGTTTTTGCATTATACTTTGATTAAAACAAAATTAGCCTGGCATATCTTTTACTTAAGAATTGTTGTAAAATGCTTTGTTCTTTGCCTCCTCCTATATGGAAGCACCACCAGCCTTTTCTCCACAATTCTGCAATTCCTTTTTTTTTTTCTCACTTCCTGTGTCCCTCTTAAGATGGCATGGAGAGAGGGTTTAATTATTATCTTCACCTTGCCTTTTTTCAATTATACATTTTACATAATTTCATTTATATATTTTTATTTCATTTCTCTTCTCAACATGTATATGTGGATAGATTTAACTTTAAATGGTCATTAAAAAAATTAAGAGTAAAATAGAGAAATGATTGAAAAGTATGAGAATGTTGTTTTCTTGAGTTTTAATATTTTACTAGAATAGAGATGTGAATAAAAATTAAAAAGTTTAGAAATGAGTCAGATTCCGATAGGGCGATCCATATGCCGTGCATATGGGTTTAAAGTTGTAAGAGTCCCTTACCTTGTAGATATGATAAGGGTAAATTTTTAGAAAAAGTTTCACTATTATATGCAAAAGGAATTGAATTCTAAGTGGTAGACTTTACCCCATTAAAATGCATGTCTTGAACTGTTGGATTATTACCAAAATTTATAAAATTTACAAAACTCAAAGTTACTTAATCTTGCCTCATAGAAATTGAAGTGCATTTCTTGGTGCCGCATTATTCTAAATTTATAGGGTTTAAAGTGGGTTTCGACTAAGAGTGTAAGCGAGTGGCTAACATGAGTTAGTTGAGCTTCGGCTTTTAGAATACTCGGGTCGACTCGAGAAGTTAATCGAGTTGAGAACTACTTGAGGAGGCTTGTCGTCGAGTTCAGTATCGCGGCCTCCTGTATTCGGGCTTAATTGAGTCGATTTGAATTGGAGTCGGGATTAGTATAATTATTTGTTAATTTTTAATTGATTCTAAGCTTTATCAAGTCAAGATCGAGTATTTCATTTATTTTGAGCAGAAACGTTTGAGCACTGTATCGATTCAACTAGATTGCACACCCTTATTTAGACCGAACAATATCCCTAACAAATATGTCATGTTCAATATACCTAAATAAAAGGTTAGTATTTTATTGAAAATGTGTCTGAATGAATAACATTTGGATGCTAATAAATCAAAGATAATTTCTCATATGGAAGATAGCAGCTGCAAGCGACGCAGATTCTAAAGCAAAGGAGGAGGAGTGAGGCATGCGTAAATGATAAAGGGGAGGGACCCAAATTACACCCAAATTATAATGTTCCTTATGCAGCAATATAATCCTTCATTCCTTCCTAAGTAATGACTCTTCTTGATTGTTCTAATTCCATCTCACCTCACCGCCCTCTCTTTTTTCCTTTTCCACCTATTGCCTTTATAAATTTATCTCAATCTTCCTTTACAATCCCCCTCCCACTTTCCCTTTTTTTTTGGTTAAATCATGGGATGTTTTAAGTGGATTGTGTCTAGCATGGAAGGCAATTTTTAGGACCTCTTATGTCCAGGACTAATTTATTAGATCCTAGATTGTGATAAGACGGTGGCTTCTAACTACGAATCTGAGATGTCTCGAGGTTCGAGACTTGATTAGGGTTAGAAGATACTCTAATCATATCCCTTATATACTTAAGACCTGCGTTCCCTTTCTTTCACCCACTAATCTTGCCTTTTCCATTCTATCAAAGTGCCCCTCCCCCACTACCCCCACATCATTTATTTTGATACCTTTAATCTTTTAATGTTAATATAACGTCTCTATGAATCCCATTCAACTTCCATCAACAATATGATATACCTTTGTTGATTTTTTTATTTTTTTTCTTTCCCTTTTATTTATACTTGAAATAGGGATTACGCGGATTCGAGATAGATTTACCCTTTCTAATTTCGTTTCCTATTTATTTTGAAATAATTTTTGTTATTTTCCTATTAAAACAATTAAGAGAGGCCAGGATAAGATGAGTTCCGATTTAACTTTTTAAAAAATTATATTTAATATAAATTAACATTCTATGATCTTTATATAAATCATTATTATTATTATTATTATTACAAATAAGAAAATAAAAATAAATTTGCTTAACTTATAGAGGTAGGTTAGGACAAAACAATACTCCATCTTTGTTAAATATCCCAAATTGATTTACTTAAAATCAAACTTATCATATTAAAGTGGAACATGTTTTTTTTTGAAAAACACGTTATGGCCTAGTCAGTTAGTTCGACCTTAATATTTAAAGAAGTGAGAACGTGGGAAGTGAGGGGTTCGAGTGGGCGGTTCTTGTATTGTATTAACAAGTGATTATCTTTAAAAAAAAGAGTCATGGTTCAAGTGATAAAGGGATGAAAGGGGTTACGGGAAATCCAGGTTTGAATCCTTCTAAATAATAATATTCTCTATAAATAACAATTTTAATTAAATTATTAAATTTTACAAATATTCAATAATGATAGAAAAAATTGTGGTGAGTATATACAACGAGTGAAAAATAAAGACAATATGAATTTTGAGTATCTTTGTTGGTTTAAGACCTTAGGGTTTAACCTAATACTTACCAATTCGAGACCCCTAATGGACATTAGAGGTTTACTCGATTATTAACTCGAGGATTCAATGAGATTAGTTGAAGTGTTCATAAATTGTCCTAACAACCACAGTTATCAAAAAAAAAAAAAAAAAGAAGTATGGATGGGCAATTGATCAAATCTTCCATATGCTTATAGGACAAGCTTACTTCCTACTACTAATTTATAAATCAAAGTTAAGAAAAGAAAATTAAGATAACCCTTTAGTTGTAGGTAGAGTGAGAAAGATAAAGAGAAGAAAAAAGAGAGGAAAAGGGAACGTTCTCTATGTGGTGGTCCATTTAATTTAATGGGGGGTGGGGGGGCCCTACAAAAACACTAAAGAAAGACGGAAAGTTCACTCTAAGCCATCATTTAAAATTGCAGGATCCAACGTTCGAAAAACAGCACTTAAGACTTTGTCTCTCTGTTCATTTCCGACCCCCACCTCCTCCACTTCGAGGCTAACGTATACTTTCAACTGTTTTCCTTTTCACTTTTACCTATTTATGTGCCAGGTGGCATCACCATGGATGATGATGGTTCTCATGTTTTCAATCCTACGCAGTAAAATTAAAACAGTTAATGTAAAATAACTAAGAACACAAACATTTTCCTAGAAAAATGTTGTTTTGTTTGTATTATGCCTGAATGGCCTCCCACCTCCCACCTCCCACCTGCAGCGGAAGGAATCCTCTGCCCCTTCTCAGTCCTCACCTACCATCTTGGATTTTGATCCATACAATATCTATATTTAAAAAGTTTTACATGATTCATATTAGGTACAAATTTTGGGAAAAGCATGGATCATATTAGGTACGAATTTGAAAATAAAGGTAAATAAGTTATGAAAAATAAAATACATTATTCAAAACATGAAGATAAATAACTAGCTTCATATCTTATGTATTATCTTAATTAACATGGAATATTATCTTGTCGATTATTTAAGATAGTAACGTCTTGTTAGTTAAAAATAATACGCGAATAGTTAAGGATGGCTACATTTTATTTAAAAGCCTATTAGTTTTTATTTGTGTTTATTTTCAAATCAATAACATGATACATACATCTCAAAATGGTTTTCATAATTTTAAAATGTATTTACATTTTAAAAAGAAATGAGACTATTCTATTATGTATAGATTCCGAAACTAATTAAGGATGAGATTTGGGGGTAATGGCGACATCATCACCAATTTAATGTAATGGAGTCCATCCATTGATCAAGGAACATAGGAAAAAGATGGGGGCATAAAAATGATGATAAATCAGCATACTTTATAAAGCACAACCCTTATTAAAAAAAAAAAGAAAAAAATAATCCAACCCCTATAAAAAAAAAAAAGAAAAGAGAAAAGAAAAAACCATATTATTGTGCCCCACAGGCGACACACCAGATATCCTGCTCTCACGTTCCTCCCATCCAACGGTCCCACAGTCGGCACTTGTCACCTCCCTTTGTTCCCTTAACCTCCTGCCCACATGGCCCCTCTCTTACCTGGAAACCGTCGTCTCTCCGTCTCCGTCGCGCTCCGTGACAGGAAAACTCTCATTTATTACAGTCATGTATTGAACCCAAATTTGAATGCTCCTCATTCCCATTACAACACACGGGAACCTGTTTCACCTTCCTCCCTCCCCTCCCTCCCTCCTCCCTCCCTCTCTCTCTCTCTCTCTTTCAGATTCGGTCTACTAGGACTCCTAGTCCTTCTCCACTCTACTCTCATTTCCTCCGGTGGTGATCGGATACCTAGGCTGCTCTGCTTCTTCTTCTACTTGTGCATTTGCTTTCCTTTAAGCTGCTAAAAAGCACAATGGACTAGACTGTAACTGAGATTATGGTTTGCAGGAATTTTTTTTTGGAATTGAGAATATTTTTGAGAAGATGCCTCAAGAGAGTAGCTTCACAATTCAATATTTTCGTCTCAGGGAAGAGTCTGAGAGAGGATTGAAGACATTAGCTTCCGGCAATGAGGCTGCGGTTATGTCGAAGAGATCATCAACGACAATGAATTGGCTCATCGAAGCTGAAAACGTGATGTACTTTCTTTATTTTAATTTATTTAAATTTTTTTATAAACATATTTTATTAATACCCCATCCTGTGTTCTGCTTTCTGCATTTGTATTTTCCTCAGTTTCATAGGAAATAATAAAAATATATTGGAAAAAGAAATAGAAGAATATAAAAAGAAACTACAAAATAGGAGAGTGATCTGGCTTTTTTTTTCCTTACTTTTATTCGTTATGCATTTACATTGTCACCCAGTATATTCTTAACGATGTTTGGCTATTAAAAATTGAAATTTTATAAAATATTATTATAATTCATAATAGAAATAATATTTAACCTGAGGTGCCGTTTAATTTGTTTGTGACCATTTTTATAGAAAATATTTTGGGGTGGAGGAATATTTTATGCCAAATGATAACTCCTTAACTTTCTGAAAATGCGTTTATCTAATTACTCAGGCATAAATTAAAGGTTGACAGGCTGGGGCCAAGCCAAAATCACATAACAAAGATTTTGAACTTTTAAAATGCAGTTGTATGGGTTTAGAATTCATTCCCGTTAGAACTTAGAAAAAAAATAATTAATGATTTTGGTGTTGTTTATGCTGGATTGATGTCTGATTTTGATTTCATTGATGTACGAGGCTAGTTAGGAATTGAAATGAAATGTGACAACATCAGTGTATCGATAGCACATATTTCAATATTAAGAATCAAATTTAATGACTGAATATATTTTATTGAAATAATAGTGATATTCCAGGTCAATTATAAGTTCACCACACCTTAAATTAAGAATCTAATGGGGTCCAATTTGATGTAGTAGGTAATTGAAAGATTTAAAAGTAGTCTCTGTGCCCCATCCATAATTCATGGTATTTATTAGGTCAAACTTGGAGTGGGTAGGGTCCAAAGTAGTGTTTTTACTATTGGGGAGTTTGAGCACTTTTCCCTCCTAGAATAACTAATAATGAGTGAAAAGGGTCTTCCATTAAAATGTCAAAAAACAAAAAAAAAAACAAAAGGTGGGTGTACAAAGAAGATTATTTTACAATGTTTGATGCTTGACTAGGATGTGGAATTTTGTTTTGAAAAACAATTTCATAAAACATATGCTTGAATTATCATGAGGTTTAAGAAAAAAAAAAAAAAAAAGAGAGTTCAAATTAGGAAGAGGAATTTAAAAATGAAAGAAAAAATACAGTAGAAATTATATAAACATGAAAAGAGATTAGTTTAGAAAAAAGACAAAAATTGAAAACACCTATGAAAATGGAATACTTTTTCTTCTTTTACTTTGGCAGATCTATTAGTGATCAAATGTGATAACACAATTACTTCCTCTAACGTGATTTTATGTAGGCGCTAGGAATTTTAACTTTGTAACCATGAAGAGGATAACAAAGAGCATGTAAAAGGCATTGCTATTTGGGTGAAGAATATCAAAGATATGAGCTTCTATTTTATGTCATTGATTGTTTATTAGGTGAAACTGGTCGATGGAACGGGATCATGGTAATGTATGTAAATATATATTTTATATTACACAAATATATAATTTAATATTTATAATATTATTTATTCATTTTTCTAAAATTTGATTCAATATTTGAATTTTGAAACATAAATTACATAATATTAATATTAAAATATTAAAGTGAATGAAAATGAAAAATATAATAACATATTTATAATTTGTGAACATATTTCATAGATTTCAAATCAGTTGTATGTTTTCTTTTCTTTATATGTATATTATTTGAACCCTCAGCTTCTCAAAATAATTTTTTCATTTTTTATATATATCCTGTGGGAGTCATACATCGAAACATTAGAAAGCATTAGAAGACCTTAAATTTGTTATTCCACCAAATCTATATACAAGCGTGTCTAGGATGATGTGCTATTGTCAGAGTAGGCAATAAATCCCCGATAAAGTGCATTAAATCTCAGTCAAAGTTGTCCATCCGCATTTATCGAAGGTGAATTGGACCGAAAAATTGATGGATTATATTTTATAATTTGAATATTTTGATGGTTATGCATTTGGAAGTCTATAATAGATTGTAGTTCAATTATTTGATTCTTTATGTGCTAGAATTTGGATTTGCTTCTTCACATCAAATATATTTTCCGATTCATTTCCCATTATTCATTTTTAAATAAATAATGGCAAATGAACATATAAGGAAGAATGGAAGATATTTTATTGCAATATAGCCACAAATTTTGGTAAACGTAAGGATGAAATATGGCTATTAGTTTCTTTACTAATATCTCTTGAAAAAATTTGTAGGAAGAGGCTCTACTTTGCTTATAAGGGTTTAGGTTTTCTATCGCGCCAGCATTCTCTTATGCACCTCTAGATTTTTGTTTACTTTATTTGAATAATAAAAATATTAAGAGAAAGGAAAAAATTAAGGAGATAAAGTTTTATGTTATACTATTTAATTTGACAACAGGAGAACAAAAATAGAAAATAAATACAGGAAATTAATTTTATATTTTTGCTTATTTAATTTGACAAAATATCAGTTAGATCATTGGCCACAAATTAAGTAGATTAGTCTAAAAGGAGGGAAAATTTATAAGTATGTAAAGAAAAATAAATTATATGATTTATTTTTTTATTTTCTTTATGTGTTTCTTAATGTTTTTCGCTACGGTGTCTCGCTGATTTTTATCTGAAAGAGTAGTACTATCATTCCTTAAAGTAGTGTTTGATTCCGGGAAAGTATTGAGAGTTGAGGAAAAGAAAAGAAAATAATTTATTAAAATGATTTTATTATTTAGTTGTTTAATAAATTTTTTGAAAATCGTTATAAAATTGCAAGAAAAGATAAAAATTCAATTCTTAAATTATTCTATTGAGTTAAAATAAATAAAATTATGAAGTGTAAGTGAAAATAAATGTAAGAGATTAATTAATTTTTCTTTCTCCTATATTTTATTTCCTTACATGCTTTCAAAGCTCCGTTTGGACTAGAAATTGTTGAGAAGAAAATAGAAGCAAAGAAAAGTGAAAATAAAAGAAGAAAATTTAGTGAAAAATAAATGATGCAATTTAAATATGTAAAATTTTGAATAATTTTGATTATGATTTCCTGTTAAAATTTCATGGTAAGTAAAACACTTGAATATATTTATTTTTGTATTTCTTGATACTTTTCCAGGAGGAATGAAACATACGCTAAAATTCTATTACATCGTTTTCTAAAAACCTGTTTTGAGAAAGTGTTGGGAAGCAAATTTAAATAATTTCCGCCCACCAACTCCCTTCGGGTCGAAAATCAATCCAGTGCCAGTCAGCCAGTTCGTTCTCTTTATCCAACAGTTACCTGCCTCTCTCTTGGGTTGACACGATTTTCGAAACTCAAAGGAGGTACCAGCAGCAGGTGGCAGAGGCAGATGGATCATGGAGCATGGGCATCACTCCCCCAAGACCCATCAGAAGAAGACCGCAATGGCGCCTCTCGAAATGGTCTTATTCTTTGCAATGTCCTCAACAAAGTCAATCCTGGTGCTGTTCTCAAGGTTCTATTTCCTTTATCGATTCCCCTTTTCTTAACCCACCAAAAGAAAAACCGATTTCCCAACTGGGTTTCTTTTCTTCTGTCGATTCAGGTGGTGGAGAAATTTATCATCCCTGTCCAGTCCACTGAGCTGCCATGGTCGCCTGGCCTGTTGCTTTGAGAACAGCGCAATTTTCTGGTTGCTGTTGGAACCATGAAGCTCTTGACTTGAGGCTTCCGATTTGGAGAAGGTTTGTTCTGTTTGCAACTCAACATTCTCTTTCTGTATGATTTGTACCTACTTCTGTTTAGCATTACTTCATAATGCTATCATAGCCCATTATTGCCAAGTATTTGATAATCTTTGCCTTCCTTTTTTGTTTTTTTTTGGGTACTAAGCCATATTTAAAGTCAGTTAGAATCTTTACAATTTCACTGGATGATGCCCCCTCAGAGTGCATCCTTGTTGGCCGCAAAGTAGTTTTTCAATCTTTTTCTGCAAGAACAACAATTGGGTTTCCAACACACTTCTCAATTTATTTTCCCAATTACTCAGTGTGATTGTTTTATGGATACTTTTAGAATACATGTGAGATGGACAGAGAACAAGTCACCACATCACAGAATTTTCCTGAAGCTTTGTAAGGGTTGGTTGCTTGATCTTGTTACACACCTACCAGTTTGCAGCACGGTTGGCAGCTTCTTGAATCAGTTATGTTTGATTCTGCATTTTCTGTTACTATAGGTATTTTGTTTGACTATTCTGGTTCTTGTTTAAGTAACATTTCTTGAATTTAAGCTCATAGCTGAATTTCAGGGAGGCTCATCAAGTAAAGTTGTTGACTGCATTCTCTGTCTGAAAGGCTATTATGGTGAGGCTTAAGCAGGGGAATTGGGGTTTTGGAGTATGGGGAACTGTAAGATCACATCACTCCCAGAAGAATCACCATCCTCTTCCCTTTGTTGGCAGTGAAAGTGCTGATGAGTCCACTGGATGAGTCTGAGTCGTCTCAATATGAGCAGCTATTAGATTTATCTTATGCTCTAGTGAAGTCTCAACAGAAGGATCCAAAGCAGCTGAGTGCTCTGATGTTTCTGTTTAATCATTTTGGTCTTAGGACTTCTTCAGTCTTATCTTTCTGAGAAGAATGGAATTTGAAGATTGGCCTTTGAATGAAATAGTAGGTAAGATCCATTCTGTCTATTGTTTAAACTACCCTGACATACTCATTTCAAATTGAGTATTTATTTTCTAATTCAAACATATCAACAAAAATGGAAATAATAGCAAAGTCAAATATTTGTGTAGAACTCATGAAGATCTGTTTACTGCAGAACAGTTGTAAGAAGCATTTGTTATGATGACTGCTAAAAAGTTTACTTAGCATGAATGTATATCATCTGAAACAAACATGGGGTATCTGATACATGCTCCGAAAGGATGCTCATGAAAATAATTCTGCCCTTTTCAGAATGTTATACAACAGTCTCCAAAGAGTTACTCCTTGAAAATTATTCTGCCCTTTTCAAGAATGTTGCTTAACTGTCTCAAGGATGCTTATGAAAATTATTCTGCCCTTTTCAGAATGTTATACAACTATCTCAAAGGATGCCTATGAAATTATTCTGCTTTTTTTTTGGAAAGATTATTACTTAATCCTCTCTTTCTCTCTCTCACCTACTAACAGACTTTCTTTACTCTTTTGGGATCTAACACTTTTCCATTGTTTAAAATCTGAAGGTCATTGATACTTTGCTAAGGAAGGTAGTTAAGGATTTCTCAGAGCAAATTGTTTCTCGGTACAATCAGGTAGTTACGAGATTTTGGAATGTTGTTGGATCTTATGTTACCTGGCCTTCCTATGTGAAAGTACTCCCACACATATTTTATTTACCTTCATGAGTTTCGAACCTTTTAGAAGTAATTTAATTTCTTTGTTGATCATTGTCTACAGCTAGGAATGATTTTGAAAAAAATTCTGAAAGGTGATGCTATTCCTCTGTCAAAACATGAATTCCTAGAAGCCATTACACAGTATCTTGATCAGAAAAATGGTTTGGCATTGAGTGATCCCTCCAAATTCTGCATCTGTGGAGGGAAACAAGAGGTTACCAAGCATAGCAATAATTTGTCTTCTGATCATGTAGAACTAATCGATCTCCATCAGAGACAGGTCAAGGTATGGTGACCAAGTTGAGATTTATTAACCATTTTGCTTGACATGCTCTGCTTCAGCATATGATCACACTCTCTTGCACAAGTCATGCAACTGTGTATCAAGTCTCAAACTAATAGATTTTCTTGGTAATTGAATTTCAAAAAAAGGTAATTAAGGAACTCTTATGATAAGATTATTAGTTGAGGTTCTCGCTGCTATAACCGCAAGAATACAGTAAATGATAAAATAGCAATGTACATGAGTTTAGCCACAGGGGATAAGAGAAACGATATAATTAGCCGCAGTTTACTGATGCCTTGATGAGACCAGCACATTGTACATGGCATTCCAGTGATACCATGGCAGATGATCTACTTAATAGCTATCTTTCTTTCTTATTGGAACCATTTATTACATCCGCACATGGGTTTACCTACTAACTGCAATTTTGATATGCAAACATGCAATTCTTACCTTACAGTATAATACTATTGAATATCTTTCAGGAGCTAAAATCATTCTCTCATGAGACAAAACTAGAAGTTAAACAGATCCAATCCAAATGGGATGAAGAACTTAGAAGACTTGGTGAGAACCTTGTACTTGTTCTAATTTTAGTTTATAACAGTGGTTGAAAAAAAAAAACAATTCAGTTTATTTTATTTATGTTTGTTGAAAACACTTCAAGTTATACCTTTAGATAATCTTAAGACTGTTTGATGCCTCAGTGTACCATGTTAAAGGACTTGAGGCAGCGGGGTCTTTCTATCAGAAGGTTTTAGAGGAGAACAGACTGCTTTACAATCAAGTTCAAGACCTGAAAGGTAGACTACTTGATATTTTGTTAGTCATAAAGATTTATACCTGTTATGAGAGACAAATCTAATGGATGTGAACTACTCTCTGATAGGAACCATTAGGGTTTACTGTAGGGTGAGGCCCTTCTTACCAGGTCAATCAAATGGGCAGTCTACAGTAGATTATATTGGAGAAAATGGAAGTATCATGATTGTCAATCCTCTCAGGCAAGGAAAAGATGCCAGAAGGGTGTTTTCGTTCAACAAGGTCTTTGGAACAAATGTAACACAAGGTATCCTCTCTTTCTTAAAGGTGGCTCTTATTGAGCTTGCGGTTTACATTATGAAAGCAAAGGGATGATTTCAAAATATTGTAAATTGTAAAGCTTTAGTTCAGAAATTAACATCAATTATTTTTGCGACCAATAAATTTCCCTTTTATAGAAACCAAAATGAAGATAAAGGGATAGGTCTTGACTTGCCTTGAGGTCACAGAATTATATCCAGAAAGACATTACACTTTTGGGTTTCACTCATCATCTATAAGTGAAGGATGTATATCGTAATGTCTTGTCTTGTGGGGTACATCTACTAACGTTTTCTAGAAATTACTCATGTCATGTCATGTCATTGTTATTGTTATTGTTATTGTTGTTGTTGTTGTTGTGTTGTTATCTATTTTATTTTATTTTTTTATGTTGGTGCTTGTAGAGGAAGTATATGAAGACACGCAACCATTGGTGAGATCTGTTCTTGATGGTTTTAATGTTTGCATTTTTGCATATGGGCGAAGACAGGCTCAGGAAGACATACACAATGGTAATAACAAATCCTCTTGGTTCTCTTAACATTTCCTTGTTCATTTTATACAAATATGTTGTATGAAATATGCTAAACAATAATTATAACCTACTATCAGGAGTTTGTGGTTTCAGAGTTTAGGATTGTCACCACAACCTTGAATTTGCTGCATTAGCCTACCATCATAATCACTTACCAAATCCCAAAAATTTTAAAGCCTCCTGTATTCTCTTTTGTTAGGTTCTGTAGATTATATTTCTTGAACCTCAATCCAGGCAGTTTTCTAGATATTGATGCCTTAATGGTGCTAACACTACCATACCCTTACCCTACTGCAACCCAAAAAGAGCACTGGTTACCTAACAAACTGATGAAAATAATATTACAACCAAGAAAACTGTGGCAAAAAGAAAAGGAAAAACGTGGTATTCAAAGGACTAACATCATTTGGGAAATTTGACTTAGCATTGAATTAAAAGCAGAATCTCATCTTTGCTTCATTTTTACAGAGTGGACCTGATTTAACAACTCAAGTGACATGGGGTGTAAATTATCGTTCTCTGCGTGACTTATTTCAAATATCAAAAGCAAGGGTGGATACCATAGAATATGAAGTTGGAGTCCAAATGATTGAGATCTACAATGAACAAGTCAGAGATCTATTAGTCAGTGATGGCTCTAACAGAAGATATCTTTTCAAACTTCACTCTTCTTTGGTTGTTTTTTCTTTTTTCCTTCTTTCATCTCCCCTCTTTTTGCTGAGTGAATAACTAGGTAACTTGATTCCATATATTGCCCTTATCAATCAAAAACGACAGGCTTCTTGAGGAATCAACTTCACATATTACCTTTTCATTTCAATTCCTTAATCACTTGCACATTAGATATCCGGAACAATTCTCAATTGAATGGCCTTAATGTACCCGATGCAAGTTTACTTCCAGTTACATGTACTCAAGATGTTCTTGAGTTGATGAGAATTAGACAAGGAATCGTGCTGTGGGTGCTACTGCTTTAAATGAAGCGAAGCAGCCGTTCTCATAGGTAGTCTTGTTCTCTAAATTAATATTCTATTCCATATTCATTAATGACTAATGATTTTTCTGAACTGTTATTGGTCTTGTAATGCTTCTGCAGTGTGTTAACTGTTCATGTCCAAGGAAGGGAGTTAGTTTCCGGATCCATTCTTAGGGGCTGCCTCCATCTAGTTGATCTGGCAGGAAGTGAGAGAGTAGATAAATCTGAGGCTGTAGGTGAAAGACTGAAGGAAGCCCAATATATAAATAGATCACTCTCAGCACTTGGAGATGTCATCTCTGCTCTTGCCCAAAAGAGTCCACATATTCATATAGGAGGAACAGCAAGCTTACTCAAGTGTTGCAAGATTCTTTAGGTAAAATGTTGAGCAAGTGCTTTAAATGCAAACTTATATGGCTATACACAGACGAAGTTTACATTTTTTCCATTGCATTGCTCCATGATTGGTTAAATTGATTTTTTGACTTAAAAGATCTTTTCAAGTGCACATAAATCTGTAGTAGTTGTAACCTCTTTATTCAACTCCAGATAGAATTTTGCTTATTTAATTGCCCATATCATCTCAATTTTTATAGGTGGGCAAGCGAAAACATTGATGTTTGTGCATATAAATCCTGAAGTTAATGCTATCGGAGAAACAATTAGCACACTCAAGTTTGCAGAGAGGGTCTCATCCATAGATCTTGGGGCAGCAAGATCTAACAAAGAAACTGGTGAAATTCAAGAACTTAAAGAAGAGGTTTGTTTGAATTCTGTGACTCCCTTTTTTGATTCTCATCATTCTTTTTGACTTGTTTTCATTCTAAAGGGACATAGTAAATCATTTTCTATTTATTCAGATCTCAAACCTAAAACTCGCAGTGGAGAGGAAGGAAGCTGAACTGGAACAAATGAAAGGTGTGAACATTCGAAGTACCACAGAAACACTAAAAGCAAGAACGGTTTCACCTTTCCGAATGCCTAGATATGGTAGTAATGCCAACTTGAAGCCTGAAATCAGTCAGCGACCCATTGAGGAAACTAGAAGCTCAGAGGTACTCCCAGCACTCTGGTAGTCAGCCAACATTCATTTAAAGTACATAAAATCTCGGTTTGGAGTCAATGCTGAGTAAAAACAAAAGGCTATCAATCATAATAAAAACGGTGACAAAGAATCTGATATTTCACTTTCATGTGTTTCTAGACAGATGCAAAATAATGTGTAAATAAGTTGATGCTTCATCTCTATATTTTTTACGTGAAAAATATCTATTTTCAGGCTAGAAGCTGTTCTTCAGGTAAGCAGAGGAGGTTGCGGTTTCCCTCTGCTTTGCTTGGTGCCAAAGAGATGGTCCCAAAGATGCCTCTTCTGGCTGAAGAAAACTAAGGCTCTGGAAAGCCAGGTCACCATCCCTCTGTTAGGAGATCATTATCCACTGATAGAGGAGCCCTAATTAAAAGCAGGATCAAGCTTGACCCAGCTGATGATCAACAACCAATCATGAAACTACAGTTTCCAGCTAGAATAGCCATGAATAAGTCCTTCGCCACATCACCATCAACAACAGAAAACAGCTCAAAAGGATCTACAGCTCCGCAACAACCACCTAAGCAGGATAACATCTCTGATGTATTCTACAGCCTCCAGAGGATCAACTCAAGGAAAGTTCATCCGGAACATGAAGAGGAGCAGTTCAAGCATGCTCTTAATGTAAGGCAAGGTGGTGTTAGGAAAAACAAGCCTGAGAATAAGGCTAAAGCAAAGCATCAAATGCCAATAAAGACCCAGAAGTCTGAAGTAGCTCCAGCATCACTTTCTGATACAGATTCTAGTGGTGGAAAGATGGAAGATGCGAGAAAAAGTGACTTCTCTGGAGACAGAAAAATGTGCATGCACTTGTTGGCCCAGCACAGAGTGCCTTGAAGGTGAAAAAGCTTCATAACTTCTCAAGGAATTTCCAGAATCTCGAACCAAGGTTTGGCAAAAATCTTTTAACTTTTGTGGAATGAAAAATATCACTCTTGTTATAGAACTGCCTGCATAGGTGACAGTTAAAATTGGTTTCTTCCATTTGATAGTACTAATACTGGTTGGTTATCTTTTCTTTCTGTTCAGAGGAGGACTAGTGCAGGCAGCAGTAGAACCCCTGCTGGCTGGTAAACATGAAAACAAACAACCACCACATCGCTATCTAAAAGAAAGCAGCAATCCATCAATGCCTGAATTCAGAAGAAGCCGGTCCTCTCCTCGTGGAAAATTTATGATTTTACCTTGAGGAATTCACAGTATACAAAAAAATTTCACTAGCTGCTAATGGTTGTCAAATTTTTGTACAGGGAAGAAAACCATTATCAAACTCGAGAGTTGCATACTTCTGTTTTTTGTTTCCTATTTTTCCTATTTTTTTTTCCTTCTTGTCAAATAGAGTCAATCTATGTTAAGTTGATGAGATTGAGAACCTGAAACATTTTCTCTTTCACCAACTCTATTTATTGTGTTTTTCTTTAATTCTAGTCCGAGGTCAATGTATTTTGATATGTCAATTTATTTATGTATTTATGGGAGCTCTATTCATAGTAAAGCAGTTACTATGTTGTTCTTCTCCTTGCTTTTTTTTTTTTTTTTTTTTTTGGGTATTATTTGACAATCAGCTGCATGCCCATCAAATAAATGACTTATTAATTGCTTTCATCAAACTCTTACAATTACTAAAAAATAATCTTAAGTTTTATAGAGGTTGCATTCACTAGGATTTCGAGACCCTAAGTACCTTAATCATGTCTACAAGCTTAGAAAGGAGTTCCTAGAGGTTGGCATGAAAGACTTGCCTCATATCTTCTTTAGAAAGGGTTTGTGAGAGGGGAGTAGATCAAACATTGTTCATTCAGATGAAAGGATGAGTCATTTTGGTAGTATTAATCTATGTATATTGATAGGTCTTACATTTGTTATATGAAATGGTGGGCTAGGGTGTGCGAAGTCGTCGCGTCGTATCAGTAATATGATGAAAGTATAAGTATCGTCCCACGAGGATTGTGTTACTAATTACCGACTCTAATCTAGTTTAGATTCTATTTGGATGATGGAAAATCTATAAAAAGACTCAAATACACTAATCTAGCATGCAAAGACCTAGCTACTACGACTTGATAAAGACTAAAAAGCCTTAGGGCATAGATTTCACCTAAACAATCATGTATGAACCTCTTAACCCAATTAATCGGTGATCAATTTCATCATGAAGATGACAATTTCACTAATGTATATGCGAATCTCTCTCGAGCATCCGCATACTACCCTTAGAAAAGGTTATACTGCATCTCTGTCTCAAACCATCATAACTAAGGATGCTATGAACCGTAGAAACCCAATATCACACCTAATCTCATGATAATTAGATGGTAAACCATCCATGGTCTAGCTTAATCATCACTTATCAGTCTCAAATCAAGCCACAAATCATGCAAATATTGGCTAAATATTCACAAGCATTAAGAATAAATGAAATACTTAACACATAGGTGAAAATAATACATCAATTAATATAAATTAGGAGAAATCCATACATTTATGTCTTTCGCTACATCTAAACCATAAGAAAGTGAAAATCAGTCCATCAATGGGAAAGATACAACCATAAAGATGAGAGAAAACATGAAGAGAGAGAAGAAATAGCCTAATGTGATGAATGAAGCCCAAATCTCCTTTTCAATCTTCCTCTCCTTCTTCCCCAAAGAAAATCTTGCCCTAGGGTGTTTCCACCCAAAGGGACTTCTTTCTAAAGCCCTAACATGTTTTATTTATAGGCCCCCATCAAATTAGGTCAAAATGGGCTATTTCAGCAATTGGGCCCCAAAATAAGCCCTTCGTCGTGACAAAGGTCATATGACGAAGGGGCTTATTTTAGGGCCCGTTGCTACAAAATAGCCCATTTGTTTAATTTGACAGAACATAAATAAAGCATGCTAGAACTTTGAAAAAACACACAGGTGGAAACACCCCTAGAGCTTTCTTTGAGGAAAAAATTGAATGAGAAGAAGAGGAAAATTGGAAGAGAAGAAGTGAAATCCAAATCAGTAGTAAGTATTCCTACCTATCACGCGGGTGACCCGAGTTTGATCCTCAACAATGGCGCCAAAAACTTAATAGGGTTGAGCATGTTATATGAAATGATACATCTATGTGTGCAAGTGCATGCGTCTCCTCAAGTAATATAGTGTGAAAGAAGTAAGATATTAATTTCCCACGAGGATTAGGTTACTAGAAATCTTGAAATTAAGATAATCCCTATCTTTATTTGGATAAACACAAAGGTGAAGTTGAAATGGAAAACAAACTAAACTAAATAAATCCTAAACTAAGGTTACTAACATGCAAAGTGAAAAGGTAATAACAAGAAAGCCTAGGATTTTGATTTCATCGAATGAATTCCTATGGTGAGGCTCTACTTGTTCCCAATGATGCCTAAATCATATATTAATAGCGAATTTCACCTAAGCACATGCTATTCCTTCTCAAGCAACAACAATCTACCATTGGAAAAAGGTTATATTGTATCTCTACCTCAATCTATCATAACCAATGATGCTTAAAGTATTAGAATCCATAAAGCCACATGTAACCCCTAAATATCTCTATTCTATGGTGAAACACAACATTCTATTCATGGTCTAACATAATTATCACTTCTCAGTCTCAAATTAGGTCATAAATCATGTTAATGGAGATTAATCATCGAATGACATGAAGACTAAGAATAGAACATTTAATATAATGAGATTCAAGGTTCAAAAATTACAAACTAAAGCATAACACCATAGTTCATTGTCAAATTACATCAAAAACCCTAGAAAATGATATTAGCTCATGGAAAGGAGAAATACAACCATAATAAATGAGAAAAAGTAGGAAAAGAGGAGAAGAAATAAACTAGATTTGGATTGAAGCCCTTCTTCTCTTCCAATCTTCCTCTCCTTCTTCCCCAAAGAAAACATTGCCTTAGGGTGTTTCCACCCAAAAGGACTTCTTTCTAAAGCCCTAGCATGTTCTTGTGACCTTACCAACCGGGGTCGCAGACCCATGCGTCGGCTGCGAAGGCTGTGTGTCTCATACCATGAGACCCATACTTGAGTAAAGTGACCCATAGGGCCCATCATCCATACTCGTCCATACGGTTACAAGACCATACATTTCTATAGATCCAAGAGTTATTACATGGCTCATAATACAAAACATATATTAAAACTAGTTCGTTTCTAATATACATAAAACAAGAATCAAAGGCCACGGTCGGCCCGACTCATAATCCCGGTCTCTAAGGGCGGCCCATGCGCTGCACGAAGGGGGTCCCACGACGGGGTGAGCTAACGCCCGAGTAGAGATAAATCTGCAAAAATTTATTTCCGCTAGGTACACATGCAAAATGATCATTTCACGGTCAAACAACGAAACCCAGTAAAGATTGCATACATGTTGTCTATCATGGAAAAATCACATGCATGTATGAGGCGACACTCTACATGCCCCAAGTACGGGTCAACCTCAAGGCCACGCGATGCAAGTGCCAATGTGGAAATCAATCTTGGTCAGTCCGGACTCCCATCTCTGGCAAACAATCCATGTGATATGTTTATTTAATCTCGTTTCGTGTCTTTTTGGGCAAGAGCTTTTCGGGTCTCACCGCGGGTCTCTTACACCCTCCGACATTTTTGGCTTTCACCGGTGGATACGCTGTCTAACCAGGTTTCGGGCTTTCACGGGGGGGTGTCACATCCCCACTTGCTGCTGAGCACATTTCATTTTCCATTTTCGTTTAACATTGTGGAACTTCAATTGGACGCCGTCCATTCCCAAGCCCACACGATTCAACACCGCCGCGATCTGCCAAATCAGTACCATGAACACACTTTCATGTAATGTGGTGTTACCACATACCAATGCAATGCAATTTGTGCCACTGCACTCAAACCCATGACCAATGTATGAAGACCTCTACATGAACATTCTAATCCATACACTATGTGTGTGCTATGAACACTCATGTCTAATGCACACAACATTTCATATATTTAACATACATGCAGTCATGTTAATATTCCACATATTCAAATCAATACATCACATAGGCATGCACTACATCTTTTCTATCATTCAGTTCATTCATGTCAACACATCATTCAAGCATGTATTAAAATAATTCCAACCATTACTTAGGCAAGTAATGCCATAATTCATGTTCTTGGGCCGAGACATAGTATGTCAGTCATACAACCCAATGCATATAATTATTTCCATCTTTATCACATAATTTAACATGTTCAACATGTCATTGAATTCATGGCAATAACACACATTAGCCATTCACGGCCACTAATCCCGTATGCTTGGCCTAAGGAATAATGCGGACTTAGTCGAGGAAAGTCAGGCCCACGCAAATACCACTACAAAACCATCCAGCCTACAATTCCTTGCTCAGGCCATATGCGGTCCAAGCATTTCGATTACAAAGCGGTTCAGAAAAGCGAAGTTAAGAAAACAGCGGACTATTCTCGGCTATCCGTGACCCAGCCCAATGTTCAGCCTACATTTGGTGAACTTTATTTTATTAAATTCTATATTCAACTATCTTTCCGTAGAGTCCAAGAACGCGCGAATCGGAGTTCGGACGAGAAAGTTATGGCGAATCAAGTTGACACGGCCGATTCCTGCGGGGTGTTGGGGAATTTGGGCACACCCCGGATTTGCTAAATGCAGCTCGGGTTTTGCCATCCCGAGAATCGGTGTTCGGTCTCGGATAGTCCCAAAACCCCATAAAACTGGTCTTTGACCATCACATAATCACAAACAGACCACATAACATACAAGTCGCTCGGGCTTAGGAATGAAACCGTAGGCCATTACACGGCCCCTAGGAGTAAAATAACCAGAGTAGGAGGAAACCTACCTCTTGTAGCGCAGTTCCGGGTTCTTTGCCGTCCGGGTCTGCTCACTGCGCAACACTCCTTCCTTTTCCTCTTTCTTTTTCCTCTCTTCCTCCCCACTGCTCTTATAACTTTCTTCTTTCCTTTCTCGCTCCCTTTCACCGCCCACTCGCTCACTCCTCACTTTCTCTTCCTCCTTTCACCTCTCTACTCCCTTCCCTCCACTTCCCTCTTCTCCCTTCTTCGCTCCACGGGTAGTTTGGGCTCCCTTGCTCCCTACCAACCGGCCCATGTGAGCTCCTTATAGGCATGGCAAGAGCCATTGCATGTTGACACATGGCATGCCATGTGTCACCGCATCTATGCCTTTACCACATGCATTGTGTTTACATGGCTTGCCATGTGTCACCACATGGTTACCATGTGTCATTCTATGGCTCGCCATGTGTCGCCGACCTACGTTTCCTCAATCGTGAAATTCCGACTATCTAGGAATTTAAACGAGAATTTATTGGGTAGCTAATTTTCAGAGACGATTTCAACGGTGCAATCAGTTTGTCATCAGAGATCTAGAAAAATCTGACTTTCTTTGGACTATTCGGTGAAACTCTTAGTTTTACCCCTTTTATCGAAATTTTAAATTTAAAATTTTCACGGGTTACCGATTCTATTTATGACTTCACGTCAAATTAGGTGAAAATGGGCTATTTAATGATGGGCCCCGAAAATAAGCTCTTCGTCGCGAAAAAGGGATCTTTTCGTCGCGACGAGGATCGCCGTCGCGGCGTACTTGAGAACAATTGTACTCCCGACTTCGAGAGGCCATAGCTTTGTCGTCCGAACTTTAGTTTGGGTGATCTTGGACTTGTTGGAAATATTAGAGAGTGTAGAATCTAGATATGACCAGAAAACACACTATAGATGTGACGCGCCAAATCACAGGGGTCTTTTTTTTTTTTTACCACTTTATGAAGTCTGTCATGATAGAGAATCCCTGTCGTGCTTTAACCTCCTGTCGTGACAATCCCGATCGTGCACGTAATGCCTTGTAGGTGTCTGCGAGCCTGAAGCGTTGTTGCAGCGCACCGAGGAGCCTGTCGTGCTAACTACATGCATGGCAGGTTGTGCCATGTCGACCTCCATGTCGGAGCCCAGGCTTCGAGTCATGACCTAGAATATCGGTCGCGACATAGGAACCTCCTCCATGACCAAACTGTCGCCCCTGCGTAAATCATTGTAATAGATTTGCGCACTTAGAATACTGTCGAGACAAGGTTCTCCTGTCGTGGCCAAACTCTATCGTGACAAACGAGTCCCCTTCTTTGTGGCAATTCCACAATAGCGACATAGAGCCTTGTATTGCGACATAGAAACCTACGTCAACACCACTTTTGTTTGTGACATAGAAAAACTTTGTGCTACAAGGGTTACGCCTTAATAGTTATTCTCTATAGCGACACAGAGATCTCCGTTGCGACAAGAAATCCTTCCAGAAGTAGTGAACTATGTCGCGACATCATTTTTCTCTGTCGCGACATAAGCTTCCCTGGTCATGACCAACCCCTGTTGTGACCTAGAAACCTTCAGTCTTGACGATTCTCTGTCATGACAAGGAAAGTTCTGTCGCGACCTAGAAATCCCTAGCCAAGACGAAACCTGTCGCAACACAACCTCTTGTCATGACTGTCTCGGTCGCAACATAGAAAACCTCTGTCATGACATTGTCACGACAAAGAACCAATAACCCTGTAGCAACAAAGAAACACCATGTTGCGACGTTTTCTATAGCTTAAAACCGAGAACCATGTGTGACACAAGAGGAAAACCATGTCGCGACATAGAGCTGAAGGCTGTCGTGACTAAAAACCCTTGTCATGACTAGCTGTAGAAAGAACTCTGTCGCGACTAGGAATCCTCTACTCGCAGCCAAAAACCAGCAGTGGTATATTTCTTGGCATTTCTTACGCGTGCCTCTGTCGCGACTAGGAACCCCTATCGCGACCTAAACATGCAGTAGCCTATTTTTTTTTTTTTTTTGGCATTTCTTGCACCTCCAACTCTCTCATAATGCATTTAATTCAATACTACTGCCTCTATATATATTATACATGCAGTATAAAATCTAGGAAAACTCAGTACAATATTGAACAAGTCAAAATAAGTTTTTTATTACAAAACTTCTCATTTACATATACAAAACTGGATAAATTGTCCAGAATTTATGAATTACATAGCAAGCCAAAATACGGCCTTCTTCGACTAAAACCTAAAATGTGTCTACCTCTGGTGTACCTCCGGCACACGAAATGTTTTTCGCGACGGGGTGGCGTCGCAGTAGAATTCTCTATATTTACTCTCCACTAAATGCACATCTTGATGGAAAACACACACACATTCAAGTAAAAATATGCACATTCCTACTCGAATAATACATATGCATGGATAGGAGTGTGACTCGACATCTATGTCCCAATTACTCGCAGAGCTCCTCATAGCATCTAAATGCCAAGTCTGGCTTGTTTTCAAAACAAAAGATTTTTGTTTTTGAAAACTCATTGGACAATCTCCGATATCAAAATCCATTGGACATCCCTCCGAAAATAAATCCGTTGGACAAGCCTTCAATAAGATTTGTTGGACAACCCTCCGATATAATTTATTAAACAACCCTCCGATATAATTTATTGGACATCCCCCGATAAGATTTGTTAGACAACCCTCCAATATAATTTATTGGACAACCCTCAAATATAATTTATTGGACATCCTCCGATAAGATTTGTTGGACAACCCTCCGATATAATTTATTGGACATCTTCCGATAAGATTTGTTGGACAACCCTTTGATAAAATTTACTGGACAACCCTCCGATAAAACCACTTCGTTCAAAAGCCATGTTATGCACTCACACCCGTTTCACGCGATGCTCCCGTGTATATGAAATGCAGAATGCCATTTCATGCTAATTCATGTTACATGCATGATGAGAGCTATATGTAACATTAATAGATCATGGATAATTATATTTTCTACATATAATTTACATCCATCATGTAATCCATGTTAATACATCAAATAAGCATATATCAACATAATTTTTCACACAATCAGCATGTTATTCTTTTTTTTTTTTTAGCAATAACACATAAAATCAACACACATAGTCAATATGATGAAAATGGAGTCTTGGATTACTTGTGATCAAAAAAAATTCCAATGTTTAGTCCCAAAGTTTTGGGCTGAGCTTGCCACGACCGCTCCACGTACTAAGGGAACCCTCATGCCATTCAATGACTATTAGATCAAGAACAACCAAAGTAGGAGAGAAACCCCTACCTCTTAGAGTTTGGCGAAAACCCCAGATTCTTGTACCTATGGGAAGCTCTCGTTGCGTAGATGAACTTTCTTGCTTTCTTTCAGCCAGCCAAATGACTCGATTTAGTAAATCTTAGAGAGAATGTGGAAGCTTCTCACTAAATGCTCCTTAACTTCTTCTTTTCTTCTTTATTTTCTTTGCCTTATTTTTCCTTCTCTCAGCGAATTTGACCTTAATTGAGAGTGGGAAATTTCATCGCGCCTACCTCCTTGCCACGTATCCTTTATCATTCCCTTTCTTTTCGCTTGTCTTGTCAAGCTTGGATTTCACTTTATATGGGTGTGACACATGGTCCCCATGGATCACTCCTTAGACTTCCCCTTTTGTTTTGACTTATCGCATCTTTCACGTGTCTTAATATGGTATGAATCTTTTCACTTTCTTATTCGTGTCTTGTGTGTCGCTGTCAGACCTTTGTCGTTAAAATGTGATTCTTTACGTAAGCTCTTATCTTACATGTGCACCTGTATTCTAGCAAATGTGGCGACCCTACGTAAATAAATCTTATGTGGCACCACTCCTTGTGTCGTTAGACACCTAATATCTCGAAAAACATGAAATTCCAACTGTCTTGGAATTGTGGCTCCCGGCCAGGGTAACTAGATTTCGTGGGAACGATTCCACTTGATGAAGTCCGTTCATGTCGAAATTTAGAAAAATTCAAGGTTTTCAACTTGTACTATTGTGGCAATTTACTTGTTTTGCCATTTTCGAAAAATTGAATTTTCGGGTTTACGGTCTGAGGCGAATAGTGTAGCTATTATTCCGTTTTAAGACCCCGAACTAACTAGAGTCAAATATTTCATTCAAAAATTATAAGACATCATGTCTCTACATTTTTTGTTATAAACAAAACAAATCTCAAAAGTATTTTCATACAAAATCACTGTTTGATCAATGTATAATTAAATAAATAAAAAGTAGAACTTTTCATAAACCAAAATGATATATAATTTAGTTAAAAAATTTTCATCATCAAAATGACGTAAAAACAAATAATTATCTTTTAGAAAATCTGCATTAATATCCCTAACCTCAAAGGAGTACACAAAAGCCTTGAAAGAGCTAATCTGAAGAATTTCACCTCAAGGAAAGAATTTATCCTAAAATTATAAGGTGGAAACATTAATAAAACTAATTATTTTAAATTACTGGTTTAGGATTCTCTAAAACTGTGTATTTGTTATTATGGCGTGATGTGCTTTTAACTTGATCGCAAAGCAACAAAAATTAGGGACTCTGTTTTATCAAACTTTATGGATTTCTAAGATTGTGAATCAAATAGTTTTAATGTTTATCTCAGAGTATATTGACAAAAAATCTTTTTCAAATGATAAACTATTCCCCAATTGGATGTTTTGTTTTTGTAAAAAATATATTCTTGGATCTTATTTAACTGTTTATGTATTTTTTTGTACTCTTAATTTGAACTAAAAAAAAAATAATAATTATTAATAATATTTTATAAACTATATTATTCTCAGTTATTTCATTCTTTTTCTAACAAATTATTACAGCAACAACTGAATCTTATTAACATATCTTATTATATGTTAATATGAAATTACCTAATCACATTCCTTATCTAAATAAATTCTCAAATTTTAATAAAATATCTACTTGCCAATAAACATATATATATATATATATATATATATATATATATATATATATCTTCAAATATTTATCAAATACATAAATTTATAAAACTTTAGCTTTTTCAAATATATCATGTGATGCCTCAAATTTTTAAGAGGGCAAATAAGTAATTTTTTTGAAGGGTATATTGGTAATTAATTAGGGGAACCCTAAGTATAAATAGAAAGCAAAATAATAATAATTTTTTTATTATTCATTGGATCCACCGTTTCTCTCCGCGTAGTCTCTCTTGATTGTAGAACTTCATAAGTTAGGGTTTGAAGAAAAGCTTTCAAGAGGTAAGATTTTTCCTAGATCATACTACAGTGAATCGATTTTTTTTTCTTCCCTAAGGAGTGGTTTTCTTGTTCGTAAAATCCCGAAAAACCTAGGATGTCACATCTAAGGTTGAAGAAGTAATTCAAAAGGTAAGATATTTTCCTTATTTATTTTCCTAGACTTATTTAGTGTAGATTCTCTAATTTTCCTTAGATTTAGATCAACTCTGAAGAATTCAGTTTTAGATTTCACTATCTTTCTTTTAAAAATAAAATAAAATACTAGTTGGTGGTGTCATACTAAATTGTTTTGAGAATGAGAATGAAAAAAGAAAAGGAAATAAAAGTGGTAGGGGATCACCATATGCTTTGAATTTGTCGTGACAGAGTTTGGCCTTGGGCAGGGATCTTATGTTGCAACAAAGTGTTTTGACCACACTCTGTCGTGACAGAGTTTGTGAAAAAAAAAAAAGAAAAAAAAAGTGGTAAGGGACCACCGTACTATGGGGATAAAGAAAAAAAAAAGAAAAAAAAAATATAGTAGGGGACCACATACTTTGAGATTGTGAATCAATGCAAGAAAAAAAAAAAATTAGTGAGAATTATAGGGATGAGGCAGGTAGGTATGCGTGAGTAAGTTGAAAGTCGAAATTGTAGAGCCCTTTGAGATGGTTTCCAAGTGGTAGCCAAATCAAGGGGTTTAACTCTGTCTTCGATTATAAAAAGGGATCCTTTTAGGGTTTAAATGGGGGAGACCTTTTAGAGAGACTAGGGTTTAAGGGAGGAGCATCCATCTAGAGGAGGGCCTTCTTTCATTTTTCTTGGAGAAGGGGAATCCTTTTTTTTGGGGACGAGGCGGACTAGAGAGAGTAAGGAGGAGGGAGTGAAAGAAATAAAATGGGGTAAAAAGGCGAACATGAGAAATTGGAGAGAAAAAACAAAGTGGAGAGGAGCAATGATTTTAGGGGATGATTTTCGAGGAGAAAATGATGGCGGTTGGGCAAAGGAAAATTTTGAGAATCTCGGGGTGACTAGTTGCTTGGATTAACTCTTTTTCAGGTTTCGTTTTGTTTTTTGTTTTTCTTTGTTTTATTTTTTATTGTTGTTTTATTTATTCTATCTTGTTATTTTTTTGTTATTATCTTTCCCCATTTTATCATTCTCGGTGTGAGTGGATAAGAATGAATTTTAATCTTATTTATTTATTTATTTCTATACTTTGTTCGTCACTTCATAGTTTTTCGTTTCAAAATGATTATTGTATATGGGTTAAAGTAATGATTTGTAATAATGATAGGAATTGTTTGGGAAACTATATTGGTATCCTGGTTTTATTGTTTCACATGTTGAGATGTTTGATTGAGTGAAATAGTGTTTTGTATTAGGAATAGTGTATGTGGTGTGTTGTGAAAGCTAATGTCAAATGTTAGTTGGAGAAACAATGAAGCACTGGAGTATATTAATGGAAGTGGGTGTTTGCCCATATAAATTTGTGCCATTGTATTTTTTATTTTTTAATTTTATTTTTTATTTTTCTAGTTTGGGTATTGACACTAAAGAATAATTATATATCTATATTCATTTGTTGTCTGTTGGGATTAATTTGAATATTTGTTGATATATTAATCATTTT
The DNA here is from genome assembly GCA_016808115.1 of Tetrastigma voinierianum. Taxonomy (NCBI): domain Eukaryota; kingdom Viridiplantae; phylum Streptophyta; class Magnoliopsida; order Vitales; family Vitaceae; genus Tetrastigma; species Tetrastigma voinierianum. The sequence goes on along the minus strand of JAEQBH010002038.1, from coordinate 353,849 downwards.
ATCTCTTTTTCATTTAAGTTGGGTTTGTATTGTTTTCTGGTATGAATTGTTTGTTTTTCTGGGATTAGATTTATGTATGTATATGTATAGTTTTTTTGTGAATGAATAGTGGTTTTTTGGCTATAGACCACCTTATGGGCCACCAATTTAATTTTGAGAAGTATGATGAATGGCGTGCAATCCAAATGTTGTTTTATATTGCTCTTGATTTTTGTTCTATAGAAATTCATTTCATGTTGTAATAATTATGGCAATCATGTTTTCTCATATACTATTCCACTAACAACCCGTTTCTATAAGTTGGAGTTTTTGCATTAATTATTACCATATGTTATTTCATTAACTTTGAGTCTTTCACTCCCATTATTACTCTATTATTCCTTCAATCATTCCACCCGACTCTCTCGTCCGTTTCTTTACCCTACTAATTTATTATCTTTGTAACTCTTTCTCATCATTACTATCCTTTGCCAGTGCATTAATTATGTCTCTTTTGTAGCGCCCCTATTTCAAAATTGAAATTTTTTTTCATGTCGGCTCTTGGACAACTCTGTCGCTGACAGAGTCCTTGATCACGTGTGTGACCACATCGTAATGCCCAAGGCCGTCGGGTTGCTGTTTGGGCCTTCTGTCGTGCTCATAGCGTGCACATCGTGCGCGCTCTGTCGCGCGCCTAAGGCCTCTTGGTTGTGCTTGCTTGGGTATTGTCCCCGCTCGTCTGCGAGCATTGTCGTGTGGAGTGGCACAGTGATTATCGCTAAAACTTGTATCGTCTGGGCATGGCACGGTCTTATCGATGGGAAAAATATGTCGTGATAGAGAAATCCCTGTTGCGATAGAGCAATTGTGAAAAGTTTGTCGCGACAGAGAATTCTCAGTCACGATAGAACTCTTTTATCGCGCGCAACCTCATTTGGATCTGGCGGCTGGCGTGTCATTTGCGCCCGGCGAATGCCACCTTCTAATAATAGAGTGGCCGACTCTGTCGCGATAGAACTTATTTACTAGGGCCAGCCATATGTGACACTACACCAGTGTCGCGACATGGGACTAGAAATCTTTGTCGCAAAGAGAATTCTTTGTCATGACAGGAACCTAGTAGCCCACCTTTTTCATGTTATGCACTTCCCAACTTATTTCAATGCATTTAATTCCTGTTTCTGCCTCTAAACATATACTACAAGCAGTTAAAACCAGGGAACTCTATTAACACTACATCGACCAAGTCCAAAAATAAGTTTTTTTTCTTTTTTTTTAAAAACTTCTCATTTACATACACAAAACTTGATATTCTATTCAGAATATTACAAAACACATGAATAGGCCACAATCCGGCCTTTTTCACTACAATTCTCTTGGACGTGTGTGTTACATCTCCCTGTGTACCTCCAGTACCTAAAAATATTTTCCCACAACGGGGTGAGCAATGCCCAGTAGAAAAATTTCCTACAAGGGCTACTCCCCACCTGAAATACACATGCAATGGCACACATACATCATACCACATTCCATACAGAAAATGCAATCCTACATGGAATTTTTCATGTCATGCATGAGATGAGACTCCTCATGCTCGTAACTTGAGTCCTGACCGACTCTCTCACAAATGCGACTCTAAGTGTGAAAACTAGTCATTGGTAATTCACCAAATGACTTAACTCATTGGACAACCTTCCAATATTCATTTTAATTTATCGAATCCCATGTGTTTTTCGTGGGTAGTGAATATCAGGGGTCTCCTTACGGGCTTCACACGCCTTGACCTTTATCGCGAACTTTTCATTGTTGGATACATACAACCAAAGAATAAAATTTGGGTCTTCCACCATAGGGGGGGGGGAGGGATCTACCCCATCTTGCTTCGCCCGGCCTGCGTATTTGTTATTTTTTCCATGTCATGTAATTGTGAATCTTGATTTTCGGACGTTGTCCCATTTTCGAGTTCACCACACATTCACCAAGAATGGTGAATATCCATTACCATGCACACACACCCGACTTGACGCGATGTCCCTGTGCTTATGAAATGTAGAAATGCCATTTCATGCCATATCATGTTACATGCATAATGAGAGCTACATGCAACATTACCAAAACATGGATAATTATATTTTCTACATACAATTCACATCCATCAAAAGAACATATATCAACATGATCTTTTCACACACAACATGTTATTCAATCAAGCAACAACACACAAAATGGCTCAAATCTCAGACCTATAAGAACAGGGCACCTCTCGGTCCCTTCACAGCTATGAACCATTTTTGGTTCCATTTGTCACCGAATCACTATGATACCAAAACACACAACAAAACCCGAAGACATCAGTCCCGGGATCAAAACCAAATCTCAGACACGGTCTTGGACTGCCCGAGACAGTCCCAAAAATTCTGACACTCAGTCCCAAAATTTTAGGACCAAACTTCACGGCCACACAAAGCCTCAAAGAAATCCTTATGCCATTAAATGGCCTTTAGACTAGAAATAACCCGAGTAGGAAGATTTCCTACCTCTTGGAGTTTGACGAAACTCCTAGATTTTGGTAGCCACGTGTATCTCTCATTGCGTGGATTGACTTTAATTCTTAGACCGTCGAGCGTTGACCGTCTGAACGTCGGGAAATTATCCCTTTATTCTCTTTTCTTCCTTTTTCTATTTGTTTTCCTTCTCTCCTTCTTTCTTTTTCTTTTTCCTTCCTTCCCTTTTGATTCTCATTCCCGAATGCATCAAAAGTGGGGGAAACTTCCCCCCACTTTCCTCCTTTTCCACATGTCATCTTCACATTTTTTCCTTATTTTCTTGTTTTATCTTTCCCATTATTTCCTTCACTTGACACTTGGCTCAATGTGAGCCATTCACACAAGTGCACCACATGGCTATCATGCCATGTGTCACTCCCCTAAGGTTCCATGTGGCATCCATAGAGAATAGCACCATGTGTGCTTTGGGCACGGTGTCTCAGCATTGAAATTTCGTCTCTCGAATTCACGAGAAATTTATTTGTGTAACTATAGATTTCGAGAGGGTGATTCAACGGTGAAGTCCGTTTAGATCATTCGAGATCTACAAAAATTTTACACATTTCCAACCAAAATTACCATTTTACCATTTTAAGAAAAATTATTTTCTAAGTTTTACATTAATCCCTTTAAAGAATTTCGTCCCCGAAATTCACACACACTAGCACACACAAACACATGCATATGCAATAATTATTCTAGTTCCAATTTTAGACTAGACAACGCACCTTCATCCTCAAATAGGAAAGGATAGGTGGCTCGCATTGTGTCCTCGCGTTCCCAGGTTGCCTCCTCCACTCCTCGGTGTTGCCACAACACTTTCACTAGCCTGACAGTCTTGCATCATAAAACCTGATCCCAACTATCCAAGATACGCACTGGTCCCTCCTCGAAGGTCCCATATGTATCAACACTAATCTCTCCCCAATCCATTACATGAGGCGGATCTAGAGTATACTTCTAGAGCATGGAGACGTGGAACACCTCGTGGACACCTGATAAACTTGGCGGTAACACCAACTAATATTCAACTGTGCCCACCCTCTCGAGTATCTCAAAGGGCCCGATATACCTCGGTGCTAACTTCCCTCAGTTAGAATCGACCACTCTTATAGTAGGCATCACCTTGAGAAGATGTAGTCACCCAGCCTCGAGACTACAGAGAGGTCGATTAGATGCAATCGTAGCTCTTACATCGACTACGAGCATTGAGAGAAGATGCTTTTCGTGTATCAAATCCGCAGCCTTCGAGTATCTCTAATCAGATACGAACTAGTGATGGAATGCTCTTCTACCTCTGATCCAACAAATCGGGGATTGGCATGGCCTCCCATATAAAGCCTCATAGGGTGCCATCTGTATACTCGCCTAATAATTGTTGTTGTAAGCGAATTCCACTAAGGGTAAGTGCTCCTCCGAGACCCTTATGATCCAGGATACATGCTCACAGCATGTTTCTCCTAGACTGTATGGTCTTCAGGCGGCCCACTGCATGCAACCGGATGAAACGTTGTGCTCATCGTCAATGTGTCCCAATAGCCTTTGGAAACTCTTCCAAAAAGTGTCTTGTAAATGCGGGATCGCTTATGCGTCACGATGAGGCGACACTCCATGTAATCGGACAATCTCTCGAAGATACAATCGGTAGAATTCCTCCAGTGTGAAGGTCATTGTACCGCTAGAAAATGTGCCAACTTAGTGGTGGTCCTGATCGCCTGTAGCGTCGTCTTATACGTGATGTCCCGTGGCAAGTGGGTCCACAAAGTCGTCGTGAGCATGCTTCAACTTCCACTCGGCTACCACCTCCGGTTGGAGTAGGCTGTGAAACCCCGATCTTTCGACCTTTACTTTGTTGACATGCGTGAGACAACGTTGAACAAAATCTCCAATGTTTCACTTCATTTCTTTCTGTATCTTTTGGCGGCGAAGATCCGCGGTATCTTACATGCCACTTGGATGCATAGAAAAGCGAGGCGATGGAACTCCACGGATCTCTTCTCTCAAATCGGTCGGCCCAGGGAACCACAACCCATCCCCTATACCGAAGGCTACCATATGTGTGGATGGTCTAACCTTTGTTACTTATACCTGACTGTACTCGGTCCCTGATGGATGATATCTCTGCGTCCTACCCTTAGAACTCAATCACCCTTCTCAATAGGGACGATATAGCCACCAAACTCCCTAACGCTCCTTGAGCCTGACCACTTTACTACAGCCTAAACTATCCTACAGTCTCAAGCATCTGCCATTCCCAGGAAGCTACACTAGCTAGTACTCTCGGTGACTTCCTACTGAGTACATCAACCACTACATTTGCCTTACTAGGATGGTAATGCAAAGTGAAGTCATAATCCTCTAGATACTCCATCCATATGCGTTGCCTCATATTGAGGTCCCGTTATGTGAAAATATACTTCAGACTCTTGTGGTATAAAAATACCTCAAACTGCTCACTATACAAGTAGCGGCGCCAAATCTTTAAAGCAAAGACCATGGTCGCCAACTCCAGGTCATATGTAAGGTAGTCTTGCTCATGATTCTTTAACTGTCTGGAACCATAAGCTACAAACCTCCCGAACTGCATCAAGACATATCTCAGTTCATCCTTAGAGGCATCACAATACACTATGTACCTCTGTCCCTGTTTCGGGACTATCAGAATAGGAGCTGAAGTAAGCCTCCTTTTCAATTCTTGGAATGCCTTCTCAAACTGGTCATTTCACTCAAACTTGACCCCTTTCCGGGTCTATCTAGTCATAGGTGTTGCTAACTGGGAGAAATCCTCAATGAACCTCTTGTAATACCCCGCAAATCCCAAGAAACTACGTATCTCGAAGGTTGACTTCGGCCTTTCTCAACTTATAAAAACCTCTAGCTGCTCAGGGTCTACTAACATACATGAAGCCGACACTACGTGTCCCAAGAATTTCACCTCGGTAAGCTAAAACTTGCGCAGTGAGCAATTGTACAGCGTGTTCTCACAGTGCTTGAAACAATCCTCAAATGATTCTCATGCTCCTCCTCGGTAGGAGTAAGATCAGATGTAGATCAACAAAGACCATAACAAGCGATCCAAATAGGGTTGGAATACCACATGCATGAGATCTATGAATGCTGTTGGAGCATTCGTCAATCCGAAAGGCATCACTGTGAACTTGAAATGCCCATACCGCGTCCTAAAAGCTGTCTTAGGGATATATGCCTGCCTAACCCTCAACTGATGGTAACCGGTACGAAGGTCTATCTTGGAGTAGACTCGCGCCCCTCTCAATTGATCAAACAAGTCATCAATCATCGGTAATGGATACCGAATCTTGATCGTAACCCTGTTCAATTGTTGATAGTCAATGCATAATCGAAGAGTCTTGTCCTTATTCTTAGCAAATAAAATCGGAGCGCCCCATGGTGAAGTGCTTGGTTTAATAAAACCCTTGTCCAATAATTCCTGCAGTTGGACCTTGAGTTCATGCAACTCAACTAATGCCATCCTATGAGGAGTCATAGAAATGGGCGACGTACCAGGGTGTAACTCAATGACAAAGTCCACGTCCCTGTATGGAGGTAATCCCGGTAGCTCATCCGGAAAGACATCCTCATACTCACAAACCACCTGAGGTAGACCTAAATCTTGTCTCACCTCGTCTTCCAAGGTAAGGCTTACTTCTTGACCAATTCTTTAATCCCTCCACTACGGAGTCGTGCAGTGCGGGGTCAGCATCACGCTTCTCCCTGCAAAGTCACACGAATACCATCCAGTGTGTGCGATGTCCTCCTACTATCACAGTTAATGACGACTCGATGTACCGTCAATCAATCCATGCCAAGAATGACATCAAAATCTGATATGTCCATCGCCCGAGTCCATTGTGAGGCGGAATCCTTGAGATATCCTAACTCCTGATCGACATAACTTTGATCAATCCTCACCATAGTCCTAGGGAGAACTCACATGAAATGACTCTTCCAGGTCTCCATGTAACGCCCCCGAAAATACTGATTTTTATAATAAATTTTATTATATATTCTGGGTATAGATGAAACAAACTTCAGTTTTCCGGGAAAAATTGGTAAATTGACAAGTTATGAAGTATTGATAAATTTAGTGAACCGGGATTTGTGTATGAGAGCAAGGGAAGTCGCGATGGTCATTTAGCAAATATGACATAAATATGAAAATATTAAAGTGTAGAGATGGGCCACAATACAAATTATATAAGTGACAATTTGCAAAATTAAGAGTTGAGGACTTTATTGTAATTAGAGACTTGATATTATAATAATGGGAAAAACAAAAAACCAAAATTCATTTGGTCTCCAAAGCTAGGGCTCCACGATTGGTGAGAAAGAAAGAGGCCAAGAAGGGGAGAGAAGGAGAAGAAGGAGGAGGAGGAGAAGAAGATCAGGTATGTATGTCTTAGGATCAAGTGTATTTTGGATTCCTAGGGCTTTGGTATGGAGATTAGATGCTCCTTTGGTTTAGGTTGTGTGCAAAGATCACACAAACCTTTGAATTGTTGGGGTTATGAGAGTAAAACCCCAATTGGTGGAAAATAACTATGGAATCATCACCTTTATGTGGTTTATAAAGAATTGGTGGACCTTAGGTAGTGTTCTTGGATTTTCACCTAAGGTTTTTGTGTTTGAGGTTCCACTTAGCACCAATTTAAGTGTTATTGGAATTGTTTTAGATAGTCAAGTTGGTTTGAGGTATTATGAATTATAGAAGTTGTATGGAGTGAATTGGCATCAAAAGTGGGAAAAATAACAAAATCTGGGCAATTTTCGGAAGGTGTACCGGTACATGAACAGTAGTGTACCGGTACACCCCACCAGAAGCCAAAGTGTACCGGTACACTTTGGGGGTGTACCGGTACACCTGATTGCAGTTTTCCTGTTCCGACCGGTTTTTCGTATTTTGGCCATAACTTGCTCATTCTTATCAGATTTGAGGTGATTCCAAGTAGCTACGTAAAATAGACTTCAAGGAGAACCAAAATTAAAGAATAGGCATTGCCAGAATTCTGATCCTAAGTGGCCTAAAAAATTCACTCAAAGTGGGCGATGTGCAAGCCAAATTACGGTTCGACTTTGAACATAGAGTAGTCAGGGTTGTTTGAGGCCAATAGCTTGAGATTCCGGTGCTCAGACCAGGTGATTACAGTTGGAATAGAACATTTAGAACCTTAGCTTTAAAAGAGTACAGCCAGCCTAGAGTCAAACATGAAGTTAAGACCTGAAAAATAGGCAATACAAGCTGTCCCAGTGTAATCGGTAAATTTGTAGTTGGCATGAAAATGCCATAACTTTAGTTAGGATAATTCGATTGAAATGATTCCAATTTATGAGTAAAGTAGACTCTTAGAGGAATAAGAATGAGACTAAGTCAAAAACGTACCGTACCTCGCCGCCTCCACAAAGTTTCGCTTTGCCTCGGCGATATTCGTTTAGTATGATTATTTGCTTAATCACTAAGAGTGAATAAATTGTATTTGACTAGGTGCGGGTGAAGACGATAACCTGACCTAGGATTGACATCGAGAAAGAAACAGAATCGATAATTGGTCTGTTCTATACCTGTTCTTTATTCTAGTTTGTTCTATAACTGATCTTTATTCGATTTGTTCTATACTTGTTCTTTATTCTAGTTTGTTCCACCCACACGCTCTTTTATTCTCATATTGCTCTCTATTTCACGAAATATGCATATACTCGCCGATTGAATGATTAGTATTTGAAATGTTTGACAAATATACGCATGTATGCATGTATTTGAGCTACAAGCAAATTCATTGCATAAAAGTAAATTGATTTGAAAGCGTGTATTGAATGACCAACATGGCCAGATTCACCGTGGTCGTCATGAAGGTAACCGTATTTGTCTATCTGAGAAATCCACGTACTCTTGAATGACAAACGGGGCCCGGGATTCACCAGGCGAATGCATCGTGAATGTCGAAACTTCTATAGTCATATGTGAGGCGGTAATATTGAATGAAATCACATTGCTCTTGAATGACAAGCGGAATGATTCAACAAGCGAGATACATTTGTGAATGTCGACTTATAGTCATATGTGAGGCGGTAATATAGAATGTGAAATCACCTTTGCTCTTGAATAACAAACGGGACGAGTTAAATGGCCAGATCTATCGTGGATGTTGATTCTATAGCCCGTATGTGGAATCACAAACCGAAAGAAATGATGGGGGAGTGAAAAAGTGTATTTGTATAAGTATCTTTACATTACACTGATATTGTATAAAGGCATTATTTTGATAAATGCATGATTTATATGAACAAAAATGGAATACAGAACTGTATAGAACCACTAAGCATGAAAATGCTTAGCGTATTATTTTTATCAATGCGCAGGTACCGAGTGATAGATATGAGCAGACCCGAATCGAGGCTGAGTCATAAGAGAGAATTCACGGAGTATGCTCGAGTCATATGCACCTCCGTTCTTTCCGAACATTATTTTGTAAAATAGTTTGAACTACGGATCGCTATTTTTGTAAAGGCATTTTGTTAAATGTAAACGTTATGAATCTTTTGTTAATTGTAAATGTTTTATGGGCTTGCCAAAATGAATTGCTTCAGAAATTACAAAATTTAAAATGAATAAAATAAGCCAAATGTTTTGATAAGATAATTGGAAATGTCGAGACTAAGCTAGAGACTCCAGGGCTTGGATCAGCAATAGAGTCGAATTAGGGGATTAGTCCGACACTTTTGAAAACTAAAATTAAATAAAGCGATAACTAAAGGATTTGATTAATGACTTTAAATGGATTTAAGCAGCGTCCCCGGGGTTTCGGTCGGACTACGCCAAGCGGGTCGGGCCAGGCTCGAAATTGCAAATCCTGCTCTAAGCTCAAAACATCCACCTAGATGCATTAACAAAAAGAATCTGATGCACCATAATCAAACAATATCTTTCCATAGGCGAGATAACAGTATGCCAGGTATCATAAGCCGAACAACTGGCTTAGTCTATGGTGTGATGGCGTGGACACGCCCCTAGGTCCTTGAAGTCTCAGTCTGTGAGCCTTGTCCTCAGCCTCGACCCATACCTTGGCCTCTTTGGCCTGTCTGTAAAGTAGAAGGTGCTTGTACAACACCCTGAGACTGATACTAGTCCCTCTAGCCCGCAATGGGGCGAGAAGGAACAAACTGTGTTCGCGCTTGTCCCATTGATGATTGGGACTACGCTGTTCCAAAACCTTGGGATCCTTGCCTTTGAGGGCAATCCTGCCTCACATGTTTGGGATGATGGCAATGGAAACATGTCAGCGGTCCTAATTGGCTGGAAGCCCTGGTATAGCCTTGGCCTTGATAGCCACAACCCCATCCTTGAAATTCGTGGAATAAAAGTCTTTTGCTTCTTTCTTGAACTAGAAGAAGGCTGATCCTCCTTCCTCTTGCCACTAGCAACAGTATTTCGGATGCTCCGTGCATTCTCTATGTAAGACCCCGAGAAATTTCCAATTTATGGAAAAAGGGCAAAATCATAATTTTGGTAAAAATCCAAAATTTTTCTAGACCTTGGATGATGAAACGGATTGCACCGTTGGAATCCTCTCTCGAAATCTAGCTACCCATGTCCGAATTTCGTCGGGTAGGAGCAGTCGAATTTGCGTTTTTGAGGCATCGAGTATCGGGTACCGTAAAATGACATGTGATGTGACAAAAGTCACCTATAACATGTACTCATATGACACATATTTATGAATAGAGAGAGTGAAAATTAGTGGTCGAGATAGTGCAGTGTAATCCAGATTTGAAGGCATTGGATGAATAATTAAATGATAATAAGACGAAATAATGTATAGTGTCATCCTCTTCAAATTGAAAAGGGGAGAAAACGTGAGGATGAGGAAAAGGGATGCAGTAGCTTAGGATTTTCATATTCTAGCACCTTCTCTTTAGGTTTTACGGCTAATCTGGCCAGTCGGAATTCTTCAGACGAAGGAAAGGTGTTCTGCTGACAAGGCCTTCTGGCGTGGGCTCCGGTTTTGAGGAGTTTCAACAAAATCCGAGAGGTAGGGGTTTTATCCTACTTGAGTTACACTTTGTTTTAGTGTTTTGTTAATGTTTCGGTTGGTTTGAGGCCCAGCAGGCAATTTTGTTGTCCGGTTCGAATCTTGGAACCAAGGTGTGAAGTTTGAAACCCATTTGGACGATCCCCTGTTGATTGTCCTCGGCCCAGGTTGTTAATGGTATAATTTGTGCTATAAATTGTATTGTGGTGTGTATGAGGCCAGAATGGCTATGAAATTCGGGTTCACAAAATGAACCGATGATTGGATGATTGGCGTGAGCAGTGGCAGGGGTTTCAGCATTCCGCGTTAATAGTGTTCACGAAATATTTTTGTGAAATAATGTGTTTGGTTGAGTAATTCAAATCGAATTGCTCGTGGTTATAAATTAGCCCATGTGAGCTAATTTTTGAGGTGAGAGGTGATGATGATATTGCATAACATGTTTTCATGGCACTAGTTATGTAAATATATGCATGATGATATATTTGCATGTGTGTCTGAGCTATGTTGAATGGCATAATGCATTTTATATGCACTGCAAATCTAGGAATTAGGTGTGGAGCGCATGACATGGATTTTTTGAAAAACAAACATGGTTGGCAAAGGAATTTCACAGATGAATTTTCGAGAATGGGGTTGAGGACGGTCCAACAGACATTTCGATGAGGACCAAGGATCAAGCTGGAAGGTTCTCCAATACATTTTCCTGAGGGTAGTCCCATATTTTTTACTCGACACGTTGCAGTGTATTTTCAATAACAAATGTGTTTTGTTTTGAAAATGATTATTTTTCTCATACATGGCTTAGGCAAGTGTGAGGGAGTCGGTGATGACTCGAGACATGGGGATGGCATGTAGACATTCAAGTAGGATCACACATTTACTTGAGTGTGTGTTTACATTGGAGCATTGCATATGCACTTAGGTGGGGAGTAACCCATTTAGGGTGATTCCACTACTGGGCATTAGCTCACCCTGTCGAGGGAATATATTATTTTGTGCACAGGAGCTGCTCGAGAGGAGACGACTCATCTTAGAGGCTGATTTTGAAGAAAGCCGGGTTGTGGCTTTGGTATTATTATGTATACATGTATTAGAATTCTAGAATTTTAATATATGTTGTATAAGAGTAATTTATTAACTCTTGAAACTATGGTATATAGTTAGTGTGTATTGATGAGTATTGTTGTTTGGGCCCAAGTGGTCGTTTGTACTCATGATATTGATGTTGGGACAGGTTATGTACCGTGGGTAGAGCTCCCGCACAGCTGAGACTCGCCTGATTTTCATGAGTGCGGTGCCTGCAACCCGGTCATCCACTACTATTCCGTAGGTTAATGGGTTGTCAACGGACACCCCGGTTTTGGGGCGTCACACTCTATCACTCTCTCTATAGCCATAGCCGTCCTGACCATAGAGTCCATGTCTCGTAGGAGGAATCCTACAATCTTGCCTCGGATGGACAACTTCAGGCCATCCTCAAACTTCCTCACCTTGGCCATATCTATGGCCACATAGTCATCCTCGAAATGTGCCAAATCGGTGAACTTGGCTTTGTACTCGAGCACAGTCATACTTCCTTGTTTCAAATCAAGAAACTCCCAAGCCTTTGCATATGTAGCTGATGCCGGGAAAAACTTACACATGAAGAGTTCTCTGAACTCTCCCCATGTCATCGTCTCAGGATCCCTCGAGACTCCAACCCAATTCCACCATATCTAGGACTCACCCTTTAGCCGAAATGTGGCTAGCTTGATCCTCGTAGCATCGGCTGCACCCCAAAGCCTCCAAAATCCTCTTTAACCCGCCTGAACTAATGATCACTACCACCGGATCCTCCCTAGTGAATGTCAGAGGATGATGTGCTAAAAACCGTTGGAGGTTACTTTGCCCCCTTGACCCCAAATTCGCATCAGTCTGCACGCAAAGAATTTCGCAGCAGACCCATGACCTCTACAAAGGCTTGGTCGATCAAACATGTGGAGGCCTCCGTCGACTCCCGCCCTTTCCTTGACTTGCCATCTACATATGTCAAATAGAAAATTGAGGTTTCTTTTTCTTTACTCAATTAGTAGTGCATATGCCACCAGTAACATAGATCACACTTATTTTCCATACACTATTTACCAAGTGTATGATTATTTTTTTTTCAAGTGTATACGACACAATATCATGCAACATATTACACATATTCATTAATCAAAATGCACAATGGATGCATGATCTAAACCAGTGCCCATCGAGTCCTAGGTATTTGTATACCTAAGCTCTGATACCAAGCTATGAAGCTGGAATCAGGATCATACTTATGGATACCCACACTTGAGCTCCCTAGGTAATCATTTACCAAAGCTCTAATACCAAGCTGTGACGCCCCTATTTCCGAGGGTCAATTTTTTTTTCCTATTATGGCTACTGGATAACTCTGTTGTGACAGAGTCCTTCAGTTGTGTGTGTGACCTGTCGTGCGCCCAAGGCCATCGGGTTGCTTGCACTGGGCCTCCTGTCGTGTGCATAGTGCGCGCGTCGTGTGCATAGTGCACGCATCATGCGCACGTGGCGCCGTCACGCCGCATGCTGCGCCGCCGCGGCGCACAACGCGGCTCGGGCCGTGTACGCTCATCGTATGCTTAAGGCCAGCACGGCCGGGCTTTACTGCTGCGCTCGAGTGCCATCGCAGGCGCTACAGCACCGCCGCTCATGGCAATCGCCACCGCGTTTCGCGGCACCATCGCGTATGATAATACGCGCGCGAGGCATACTGCACGGCACCGCCAGGCGCGAGGCACGTGGTGCGTGGGCACCGCGAGGCGTTTCCTGTGCACCGCCGTGGCGCCATGTCCTAGTTCGTCGAGGGCATAACTTTGTGTGTCATGGGAGAAATCTGTCATGATAAAGAAATCCTTATCATGACAGAAAGCAATCGTGGAAAAGTCCGCCGAGATGTAGAATTCCTCTGGCTGCGGACAAAACTCTTCGCCTCGCTACGTTTCTCGACCGGATATGCTCCTGCATGGTCGCCATCGCCCAAGACGCGCCATGCTCGTCATGGCTGCCTTTGTCGCGACGATGAAGTCCTCTGTCGCAACAGAACTTCACTGCCTTGGGCTAGCTCTTGTCTCGATACTACACCTAGTGTCGCGACATGGGACTAGAAATCTCTGTCGTGATAGAGAATTCGCTGTCGCAACAGGAACTTGAAAATGAGCAGTAGCCCACCCTTTTTTCATGTTATGCACTTCCCAACTTATTTCGATGCATTTAATTCCTTGTTTCTGCCTCTAAACATATACTACAAGCATTTAAAATCGGGGAACTTTATTAACACTACACTGAAAAAGTCCAAAAATAAGTTTTTTTTTTTTACAAAACTTCTCATTTACATACACAAAACTGGATATTCGATCCAGAATATTACAAAACACATGAATAAGCAACAATCCGGCCTTTTTCACTACAATTCTCTTGGACGTGTTACATCTCCCTGTGTACCTCCAATACCTGAAAATATTTTCCCACAACGGGGAGAGTAATGCCTAGTAGAAAAATTTTCATACAAGGGCTACTCCCCACCTAAAATGCACATGCAATGGCACACATACATCATACCACATTCCATACAGAAAATGCAATCCTACATGGAATTTTTCATGTCATGCATGAGATGAGACTCCTCATGCCTGTAACTCGAGTCTTGACCGACTCCCTCACACATGCGACGCTAAGTGTGAAAACTAGTCATTGGTATTTCACCAAATGGCTTAACTCATTGGACAACCTTCTAATATTCATTTTAATTTATCGAATCCCGTGTGTTTTCATGGGTAGCGAATTTCTAGGGTATCACCGTAGGCTTCGTACACCTTCCGACACTTTCACGAACTTTCATTGCTGGATACATATGTCTAACCAAGAATAACCATTACCATGCACACACACCCGACTTGACGCGATGTCCCTGTGCATATGAAATGCAAAAATGCCATTCCATGCCATATCGTGTTACATGCATAATGAGAGCTACATGCAACATTACCAAAACATGGATAATTATATTTTCTACATACAATTCACATCCATCAAAAGAGGATATATCAACATGATCTTTTCACACACAACATGTTATTCAATCAAGCAACAATACACAAACGGCAAAAATCCTCGTAATCTTATAAGAACAGGCACCTCTCTTAGTCCTTCACTACTATGAACCATTTTTGTCTCATTCACACCAATCACTATAATACCAAACACACAACAAAACCTCGAAGACACGCCCTCGGGATCAAACCAAATCTCAAACACTCGCCTTGATCGTCGATTAAAATTCCGACACTCAATCCCAAATTTTAGATCAACTTCACGCCACACACGGTCTCAAAGAAAGCCCATGCCATTAAATGACCTTTAGGCTAGAAATAACCCGAGTAGGAAGATTCCCACCGTTGGAGTTTAATAAACTCCCGCATTTTGGGGGACCCACACAGAGTTTCTCGTTGCGTGGACCGACTTTAATTCTCGGACCATCGTGCTTCGACCGTTGGAACACTGAGAAATTCTCCCTTTCCCTTTCTCATTTTTTCTTCCTCTTCTATATCCATTTTCCTTATCTCATTCTTCATTTTTCTTTTTCCTTCCTTCCCTTTTGATTCTCATTCCCGCATGCATCAAAAGTGGGGGAAACTTTCCCCCACTTTCCTCCTTTGCCACATGTCATCTTCACATTTTTTCCTTATTTTATTGTTTTATCTTTCCCATTAATTCCTCCATTTCTGACACTCGCTCAATGTATTGCCATTCACACACGTGCACCACATGGCTATCATCATGCCATGTGTCACTCCCCTAAGGTTCCATGTGGCATCCATTAAACATGCCATGTGTCACCTTATTATTCGATGTCTCGAAAACTAAATTTCGACTGCCTCTAATTCAACAAAATTCGACCGGTAACTAGATTTCATGTGCTATTAAATTCAATGGTGAAGTCCGTTTCATCATTCGAGATCTAGGAAAGTTCCGGATTCCAACCAAAATTACCATTTTACCCTTTTGAAGAAAAATTGAATTTTCCTGGGTTTTACATCATCCTTAATATTTCAAATTCTCATTCCCACTTTTGCAATTTTACAAGTTCATATGCTTCCACTCTCATATATTGGTATTACTTCTATACTCTCACACTTTTTCTTTTCCCTTCTATATGTACTTATTTTATCTTTCTCTTAGTTGTTACCCATTTTACCGTTATCATAGTTTTATTTTAATCACTTTGATAACCATGGACATTATTATTATTAATCCTCTAAATCATTTCCTCTAGCAAGCTCATTAAACCCTTTCAGCAATCGATTAAGTCCTTTCATTAATCCCATTAGAACCTAATTGAGCCCTACCATCTCTCTAGGCTCAACCCATTAGGACTTTTGATCAAACCCATTAGGACTTAGGTGGCGTTTGTTAATTATCATTTAAACTAAATAGTTTTCAAGATTAAGTCAAGCTTGCTTTTTTAAATTTTCATGACTTATTGGTCGAAATTTTTTTAAAAAGTTCTGAATAGAAAAAGTGAAAATATTTGGCTTTTTCTATTTAGAAAAAGTCATTTTCCACAAAAATAAGAAAAACTCAATCATTATCGAACAAGAAGAAAAGCTAGCAATATACACTACTAGAGATGACAACGGGAGGGTTTGAGACGGGGTAGTCCCATCCCGACCCGATTCGTTTATTTTTTTCAATTCTCAAAGTTGTCTTATTTAAAAAATTAAACAGTATGGACGGATGGAAAAATTCTCAAACTCGCTCGCTTACATTTTATTTTTGCTTTATTTTTTAATTTCTTTATTTTTTTATATTTACTTTTTATTTTTATTATATTAAAATTAATATTTTTCATAAAATAAAATATTATGAATTTTTATAAATTATTTATTAAAAAACATTATAATAATTATTATTATTTATATTAAAGTACAAAAATAAAATAATAAAAAAATATTTTTAAAATATAATCGGGGCGGAGCTTATTATTATTATTTTGGATATATGGTTCATATTGCTTTATTCGGGTCCGTTTTTACCCCGAAACAATTTATTTTTTTCAGCTCACTTTATTTTAAATGAACTTAACCTGCCTATTTCTACTTCCGAGATTGCAGCACCCGTCCCCTTGAGTCACTAGCAACTTATCACCTGCAGGGCCTAAAAATTTCCGCTTGTCTCATAATTCACCTAAACTTTTCTCGGGGTCACTAGATTTCTAAGACGAATTTAATCTAAGATAGTTCAAGCCACATCCGAGATCTAGAGAATTTTCTAGGCTTCCTTGAACCTTTCTGGTAATTTATTATTTTTATTAACATTTTACCATTTTTGAAAATTTCTAATTTTCTCGGGTTTTACAGAGAGTAATAATACTTGAACACGTCTCGGATTTGAGAAAATAAACTCAAACCAGTTAAAAACCCGATTAAAATTAAATTAAACTTGTGCTATTAAGAGCGAGGTAGGACGAGAACCCAAAATAATCCGTCCCATTGTCATCCCTACTAACTACCTAATGTTAAAAAACAAACAACTTAATACTTAATGCTATTAAGTACTATTCAGCATTAAGCTCAAAAAAAGTTCTATTCAGCATTAAGTAAAAAAAACAAACACCACCTTAGTCAAGAAAGCCCTACCATCTCTGTAGGCCCAACACATTTGGACCTTTGACCAAACTCATTAGAACTTAGTTAAGAAAGTCCAACCATCTCTTTATGTCCAACCCATTAGGACCTTTGACCAAACCCATTAGGACTTAGTTAAGAAAGCCCAACAATTTCTTTATGTCCAACTGTTCACTGGACCAAAAGGCATATACAAATTTATGACACTATTACCAAAGGACTATTGTCTAATCCCCAGCAATAATGCCATGAAACTTGTTAATTATATTTCTTTGCAATTATACTCGATTAAAATGGTTTCCTTAAGGCTGGATAAATTCCTTCCCGTTTTGATCCATGATTCTCGCTAGGCGCAATGTGCTCGAACAAGTAATAAAGTGGATTTAGTCCAGATATCGATCCCACAGAGATCTCAAGAATTTTCAATCAACTACCCTGACTAATCAAGCTCTATACTATTTGGACTATGATAGACAATTTGAATCAGCTTTGAAAGCCTTAAAATAATGAAAACTAAAAGAATTGAATTAATAAATAAATGAATTGAATATCGAAATAATGAAATGACAAATTTAGACCGGGCAGCCATTCATAAAGGGAACATTGAAAATAAAGCCATTGTAAAGAATCAATTCTACAGCTTGTGCCAGACTTTTGCTTTCGAACCACGTGCATTTTAAAACGAGTCCAAGGAATATGGTAGTGCAGCTGGATCTCTCCAAACCCCACCATTCATCATCTCACCTTCACTATTTCTCTCGAAGAAAGTGGGTTAGATAACTACCTTTAATCTGGGCTGCCTTGTTCTGGGTATTTTTCTCTTTCAATACTTCATACTCCATTAACCCGGGATCAGAACCCGAGTCTCTAAATTATAGTCATTAATGTGATGACACTATACGGTTTCACTTCCTCAAAATTAGAATGCCTCATTCTTTCCTTTGATTAGGATCCTGCTAACACGGATTGAATTCACCATTCAATCGAGGCGGTCCTCTGCATGTTTAAATTGATAAATCGCAAACTCATTCGTCTGGCGAAAAGAGGATTTATCAATTTAATCACACAGAAAGCACATAAATCACCAATAGCAAAGTTCGCATACCATCCAAATGAATTGCTCATCACTCGTGAATGCCTTCCCCGTGTCACCTGTAGGGCCTCCGAAATCAAAGCTGGTATTAACCGTCTATGGGTAGGCGACACCGATATCAGGATCAATTCCACAAAATAAACAAAACCAAGCAGAAGTAGATTTAGCAACCGGTTCAAAGATCAATGAATAAAATTATGCAGGAAAGATAATTTCTGACAATAGAGTCATTTCAATGGAAGCCGGGGTTTCTAAACTAATCGATTACACCATACATTGGCTCACGATCAAGAAACCATCGTAATTAGGAACCGGTAGTCTCGACCTGCACTTTATTCGAATTCAAACAACCGCATTGAAGAATTTGAAGAAATATAACCGCATTCACTAAAACTTTAACAACCAACTAAGATCCAAAACAAAACAAAAATACGAACTAATCTAAAATAAACTTAAGAAAGAAAAGAAAATTAAAATACGTAGTTCTCAAAGAACCTGCATCTCTCTTTCAAGTCGCCAAGAGCTGCGTTCCTTCAGTAGCAGCTACGTATTTATAGGGTTCTGAAGTTGGGCCCTAATTTCGATGCACCTCTTTGGACTTCGCCAATCGGCCCGCTATTGTTGATGTCGCGACATCAATTCTTTGTCGCCACCTTCGCCATTCCCGCCCGTCGCGTAAAACCTGTTTGGTCGCCACATGTTCGTGGAACCGACGTTGCGCATGTACCCATCGACGCCGCGACCTTACCTCTTTGTATTTGATGTCGCGATACCAATGATGTCGTGACCTTTCCCGGTTCTTTGCGTGGATGTCACTTTATGATGTCGCGTCACCTTGCTTCGCTTGTCGCGATTGTTTAATGATGTCGCGTAATTTCAAGTTCAGACATGTCGCGACAACCGTGTGTTGTCGCGACTTCCTTCTGCGGTAGCTGATGTCACGGCTGCCTGATCTTGCCGCTGACTCTTTTCGTTAGAACCGATGTCGCAATTATCTGAATGATGTCGCGACCTTCTCTCTTTAGCTGATGATGTCGCAACCTTAGTTTCCTTGCATAAGCCGATGTCGTACGATCGCCTCGATTCAAAGGTTGATACGCTGAACAGATTCGGGATGTTGCGACATAAATGTTCAATAATTGTTTATCTTCTCGTCGCAAATTTTTTCGTGTCGCGACTAAGTGCCATCAGACCGGGTTTTAATTGGTTTATGACTAATGATGTCACGACATCATGTCTTCTTCTTCATCAATTCCCGGCTGCTTGACTTTGAGTTTCTTCACGCCACTGCTTTGCCTTTCACCACGCCTATCACACTGAGCTTTGTAGCGTAACCTTAATATGTATTTCGATTACTGAAAGGCTTCACGACATCAAACCTTTAACTTTTCTTTTTGCGCCTCTCCTCGCTGGGTACTCTTCAAACAGCTACATCGCATCGCTCAGCCACATTCCCGCCTCCTTCATCGTAATTTCTCGCTTTGAATTCCTTGTCGCACAACAGCTTTGGTGAAGTATTCCATATTCCCGCACATAACCATCTTTTTAGAATAAAATAAATCAGAAAATGGACTGAAAATAGATGACTTTTAAGCTCATCAAACTCCTCTTAAATCTTAAAATTTGCTTGTCTCTCAAAGAAAAGAAAGATTTGTTTGTCCTCAAACAAAAGGACATTTTTCGCTCGCTTTGCGGTCTTTTCTCATCTCCACTCTTCTAACTGGGAATTAAGAGATATCACTATTATTTCAAATTTCAGTTTTTATGCAAGAACAGAGCATAATATACTTCTATTACAAAATTTCTTGATAAACTAATGTATTTAAACAGTTTATTTAACAAGTCTTATTCTCTGTGTGTGTGCAGGTCTTTCATCCTTTGCAACTTCATATTGAATTTAGTTAATCTTCCGGGAGTTTTCTGCATCAAGGACAAAGTCCCATATGCTTGTGTTTTTCTTATTGATCTCTACTAATGTAGGTAAATTCAACTTTTAGAATCAATGAGGTCTTTCGGGCTTGTAATGTTGGGCCTAGGTAATTGGGTAGATAATGGAAAAATTTAGGTTGTAAATTACCTAGTTTCCATCTTGTTTCTACATTGTTGCCTCCAACTTTCTTCCTTTTTCTTCTTTGTTCTTTTCGATTCTCCTTAATCTCACCCTGATTCCTCTTTTGAATTCTTTTATGGAATCACTTTCCATAATGCACTTGATTTAGTGCATCTTTGTTCTTTAACTCTTTCGCTTTACTTCTATGACGGGACAAGATAACGCTTTGTCTTCTTAGGTTTTCATTACTCTTAGAGAACTTTGGGCTAGCAACTCCCATACCAGCTGGCATTGGGTACTAGGTGTTAAAAACACCCCCTACGAGCTTAATTGTTCGGGCGGAAATAGCCACAAGACAAAACTTATTCCTTATTTCACTAGCCTCGCCTTTACTTCTTCATCCTTTCACAAAATTCCTGGGAATAATATTCCCCCCAAACTTGTTTCTTTCTTTATACTAAACTTTTCTCGAGCTAGAAACTGATACCTGGGGTTCTTACTGTGCTTACTGCACTAAGGAATCTCACTTTCAATTGCCGCTTATTTGAAGAAATAAGGCCATTTAGCTCAAACAAAGATCCAAAGAATATGCCGAAGCATACTGAGTGGGTCGAAAAGGCTCAGTTTCAAGGATGGCCTCTATCATTTCGCTGGTTGCTCTCACCTAGATTTCGCCTCAATCAATAATCAAACAAGTTCTAGGACTGTGAATTCTAAATCCTGAATTCTCCAGAAGATATTCCTAATTTATGTCAAAGTTTCATAAGTTTTGTTGAATTAAATGCATATTTTCCTTCAAGACTCGTACTTATTCACATCAAGCATTTGTATTATCAATCAAGTATTTTGTTCTATCAAAGAAGAACTAATTTTTCAATTTTTTCGCAACTAAATCGAATTTAAACAGACAAGAAATACTCCTAATTCCAGTTTCTTTATTCATGCCTTGATCATGCAAAAATTCTGTTCCTTGAGAAAGAACATAATTATTTATTTAATTCCTAAACAGAAAATAAAATAACACAGAAACGCAATTCAGATCTAATGAACAACCAATTTGTCAGTCAACAGAAATTTTATTCAAAGATCAAATTATTTCAATATTGTACAATCTGCCTTTTCTTACAAATAAATCAGAATTCAAGTTCGAGAAAACCTTTATTTCTTGGATCTAAATTCTATATCTTTTGAAGGCTATGCTCCCGCCTAAAGTTTGGCTCACTAGACCTTAAGCTCCCTCCATGAGTGATTCGCGCCACCAAGGTCGTGCTCAACAAATTGAAAGCCTCTCTTACCTTCTTTTCTCGAGCTTCTCCGTCGATGGGTTCTAATTAACCCCTTCTTCCACTCCTTTCCCGTCAACCACACTTCCTCTTAATTTACACATCGCTTTATGGAATAAGGAATCGAATAGGTTTGTTCTTCCGACTCATTCATTCCATAAACTCTGTGTTCATAACCTTGAAGCTCTTTCTTTCTTTTCTCCATCTTCTCCTCATTTTCTTTGTTTATTCTTCCCCTCGTCTTCCCGCCCTTTATAGTGATTTAACTTCTCCGGGAAGAACGAGGTTATTTATTCTTCTTTTTAAGTTTTCAATGTATGTATTGAATGAGACTCCTCGAATTCTTGTTCTCTTGATGTTTCCGATGGAAATTTTTAGAATGAAGTAATGAATATTGAAAGATTTTCCTAAATCTCCTCTGATTATTCTCCTCGAAAATGACCATTATAAACCAATTCCGCTCATTCATCGAATCAATTACTGCATTAATTACTATCTAATTTCCCGACGGAATAAATGTTACCAAAACAAGTAGTTAAATAAATTTGTGCTGTCATTAAATTTAGGCAGAATTAAAAGCTGTCCAAATTCGGGCAAACTTGTCTGATGTCACATGAATTATCCGTGGGAGGACAAGTCATCCCGGGCCACATCAGCATCTCACGACATTATTATTGTCGCGACCTACCACTCTTTGAAGGACTTGCTTGTCGCGACTCCAAATGTTATGTCGCGATTCCTATTTCGCCAGCCGCGACATACCTTGGTCGCGACCTCATTCTGCTCTTCTTCCTCCAAGATCACCGAGTCACGACATCAACTCGTCATGATTTCAGCTCGCCGCGACATAAGTTTTGTCGCTGACTAGAAACCGCACTGCCTCAAATTTAATGAATGCATAAATTTTTCACTATTTATCAATTCACAAATTCTCAACATTCAATTAAATCATTCGTATATATAGCAATTCAAACATGTATTCTATTAAATTTTAATTAATTTATGTAGGGAGGAACACACTCTTTTTCAAGTCGCTCCTTCCGTTGAATCATCGAGCAAAGCATCGAGTTCGTTCCTCTGCCCGGTTTCATTTCGTGACAAGCACTCGCAAATTTCCGTAAAGGATTTAATTAAACAAAAATTAACTTCTCAAGTACTAACTAATCATTATAAGAACTAAAGAAAACAAAATCAAGGTGAATCCAAAAAAAAAAAAATCAAAGTCTAAAATCAGAAACTGAAATCTCTATGGGTTGCCTCCCATCAGCTGCTCAGTTTTGAGTCCTTAGCTGGACTTGTAGTTCTGATTCTCTCTCTCTCTTAATGAACCACCTGGAGCTCTCTTCCTTTCTTTCCTCCCTACTTTGATAATGCTTCGCCTCATTCATTGACTTTAAATTCTTCCCCAAAGATCGCCTTTATCGTTACTGCTCCAAATGTAGTGCTTCTGACACTACGGTATGGTCCACTCCATTTGGATTTTAACTTCCCTCGAAATAACTTCAACTGGAGTTAAAAAGAAGAACCTCGTTCTCCCGTCGAACTCTTTCTCGTAATCCTCGATCATGCCATTTCTTTGTTTCTCATTCTCAGATATTCTAGTATCATTAGGCTTCATTTCTCGCTTCCAGTACCATTCAATGAGCCTTTGCGCTTTAAAATCAAAGTTCAGCTTCGATGGCCCACATAGCTTTGTATCTAGCTTCAGAGGTAGATGACATGGTTTCGCTAAAGACAATTCCTCTGTATAGGACATTCCAATGGGAGTTTTGAATGCACCCCGTAAGCCCAAAGTGCATCATCAAGTTTGGAAGACCAATCCTTCCTTCTTGAACTTACGCCTTTCCGTGATCTCTTTTAATCTCCATGTTGGAAATCTCTACGTCCATCAACTCGGGGATGATAAGCCAGACCTTTATATGCTCGATCCCATACTCGCCATGACTTTTGCAAATATTTTGTTTGCAAATGGCTTCCCCATCACTAATGATAGTCTCCGGTGTTCCAAATCGCTCAAAATATTCTTTTGTAAGAAACTCACAACAAGATTAGCATCATTCCTTGACAAGCCATCGTTTCCACTCCATTCGGGAAACATAATCCACCGTCACAATACATACAGGTTTCCAATGATGGTGAATGGTCCTACAAAATCTATTCCCCCATACGTAAATTTGCGCAACCATTATACCTTTTAGGGGCATTTCTATTTCGTCGCTGATATTTCCAATCTTTAAGTATCTATCACACACTCACCCATTCAAAGACAATTCAAGATAGCAATAATAAAATCCAGATTATATCTTGTGAGTCGTTTTTCTAAAATGCCCCCATATGGTGATGCATGGCATTCATTCAAGATTTTACATTGTTCACTCTTCCGCACACATCTTCCGATAATCATGCCAAGACTTTAAATAGCAAGGTCATCCTGTGACAGAAAATTCGCCGTCCCGAAAGTCCTCGTTGGTAACACTCCCAGGAACTACTCCACAAGCCAGGTACTTCACAATATCATGATACCATGGAAGTTGAAATGACACCTAAACCGGATTGCTCATCCGGGAAGTTCTCACTCGCCTCCTCCTTTCATTGCTTCATTCTTTTCTACTCCGACAAGGATCGCCATCACATCACACACCCCTTTTATCTTTAATTCTGCATCGAACTCTCTGCAGAGGCAAAAGACCCACCTTATCGGGCCTTGGTTTAGCTTCCTTTTGACACGATATTTGATGCTATCGCATGGTCCAGGTGAACTACAACATGGATCCCAAAATGTATGGCCTCGAATTTCACAAGCGAACACTATGGCTAGCATCTCCTTTTCAAGCCAGGAATAGCTTTTCAGGTTTGCTGAAGGTTCCCGCTTAGCATAGCATATGGCTCACATTTTCTCTTTTCTTTGCCCCAATACAGCCCCCATTGCGAAATCACTGGCATCACATTATTCGAATCCCCTCGATCTCATTCTCGTGCAACCATGATAGGCGCTGGAACTAACTGATCTTGATTTCTTCAAAGGCAAAATTTCAGAATCATCAAAATTAAAACTCGTGTCCTTTCCAAAGAATCTCGCATAGTGGTATATTATCTTTGAGAAGGCTTGATGCATCTCTTATAAAATCCAGCATGCCCTAAGAAACTCCTATCCCTTTACCGTCAGGAGGTGCAAGGGTTTTGATAATGGAAATTTGATCGGGTCCACTTCTAGCCCCAGAGCGTAAATTTAATACCAAGAACAATACTCTCTGCTACTCATGAAATGGCATTTTTCCCAATTTAGTGCTTAGCCGCTTGTCCTCGTGATCTTTGAAGTAATCCTTCCAGTTGTTCGCATACTGTTCAAAACTAGACTCCATACACCGTGAAGTCATCCATAAAAATTTCCATGACTTCAACTAAATCGAACATCGATATCATACATCGCCGAAAGTAGCAGAGATTGTACGCCCCAAATGGCATCCTTCAAGGCAAAGGTACCATGGGCATGTGAATGGTCTTTTCGTCCTCAGTGCAATTGCACTGCCAGAAATCAATAATTCGCCCAAGAAACAAAACGAAAGGTCCCGCTAACTGCCCTACATCCGATCAATGAAGGGTAAAGGGAAATGATCTTTCCCAAGTTACCGTGTTCACCCGTGAATCAATGCATACTCCATCCTGCCATCAGCTTCTTGTTGGAATTAATTCATTTCTTTCATCATGGATCACAAAGAAATCCAATCTTCGGGAACCACATGGACTGGGCTAACCCAAGGACTGTCTGAAATTGCATAGATAAAACCAACATTTAACCATTTGAGCACTTCCTTCCTGACTACTTCTTTCATTACTGGATTCAGTCTCCTTTGATGTTCAACAGTTGGCTTTGCATTTTCTTCCAGCAGTATTTAGTGCATGCATATTGATGGACTGATACCTTTTAACTCTTCAATAGACCAAGCTATAGACTCCTTATGATTCCCTTAAAAATTTCCAAAGAACCTCTGTTCCCAAAAGATCACTAAGTCTAAAGGTAAATTGACATCGGGTTTACTCTTCGCGCTCCAAGTACATACTAAATGACTTGGCAACTTAAACCAGCCCTTCATCGGTTTTTGATGAAATTCTCTTTTCTTCATTTTTGTCTCTTTTTTCATCCCATTTTGTTCAAGACTCATCACTTTTTAAGTAGAATGTAAACTGATGTGCAAAAAATCTGAATCAAAGCCTTCAAGATACTGGAAATTCATCTCTTCTTCATTGGTTGAAAGTTGGGAATTAAAATCATAGTAAAAATCAGAATTGTTGACATATACATCTTCTATTGACCTGATATCTTCCCTTTCTATGTCTAAATTCCTCAAACTTCCTCGATTAAACTGAAGTCGCCTGCCTCTCTTCTCCAACTCCGGTAGAGTGAGAATTCCTTCAAGATATCGGGACAGAGTCGCTCCAAGCAGCAAGGAATGGCCTTCCCAAAGAGCAGAGGACCCAGAATCTTCTTCCATATTCATGATGATTAGTTAACTCGGAAAATAAACTTTCCCACCTCAATACCAGCACATCTTCTATGATTCCTTCCAGGTTTTTCCAGGTTCTATCCGCCATTTGAGGGTAACAAGAGGGAGTAAGCTCCCCAAACTTAACTTCTCGGGCAAATGTATCAGGCATTAAATCGACACTGCACTGAGTCACGTAGAGCTCAAACTCAAACTCCAATGGTGCAAGTGTGGAATGGTGAAGCCCTCGATCCTTCATCTTTTCTGGTAAGTCTCTGATCACAAAGACCGCAAGCTGCGCTTAAGTTCACACCTTCTTCAAGAATCTTTCTTTTTTGCTCAAGATAGTCTTTCAAAATTTTGCAGATAAATGGCATCCGAGTCACCACTTCGTGAAAGGCATACCGATCTCCAGCCTTCTGAAAGGCCTTTCAAAATCTTGCAAACTGCTCCTCTATCTTTGATTTCTCAGCCTTCCGTGGAAATGGACCGCATGATTGTTCTGGGTTTTCTTCTTGCTTCCTTCTTTCCTTGACAGCTGTTCCTTCTTTCTTTCCTTCTCCAAGAGCCAAAGATTGTCTGGGCCTTCATCTCCCTTGTTGCTTTCATCTTTTTCTGTCTTTTCCTTTAAGTTTTTCCCACTTATGAGCTGCACAACCATGAAGTCTTTAGGATTCTTCTTCGTGTCACTGGGAAAGGCATCTTTCATCTGGTTTTGCAAGGCGCCGCTTGCCCTATTTCCAGGTCTCCTGTGTTCCCGAGGGAGGCATTAGTGGTCTTCAAAATTTTGAGAATTGGTATTTGAGGCTTCCACTTCCGCAAACTGTCCATGAGCCAGCACTTAATATCTCAACAACAGCGATTTGATCTTCAAATGGTTGAGCCCTCCGACTCGCACTCGCTTTCTATTTTCACCTCCTCGCTACGCCGCAGAACTCGTGGTCACGATATCCCCGTTGAGGATTCCCTGCCCATGCCTTGGGCCTGTGGAGGCCCTCCACCATATGAAAATTGTCATGGTTCCTCGGCCGGATGATAGTATGTCAAGGTGTTAGGATTTGGTTTGAAGTGATAGCTTCGCTCCCCAAGTACTTAACCTCTGATCATAAAACAGCTTCTTCAAAGGTACATCAAAGACTTCCTCTCTCAATAGTTCCCTTTCGACTCCGTCCTATTTCATGAGCAAGGTGCATCTTCCTCTCGCTTGTCCATTCTATGCATGATGACATCCAACTTTGCCTCCATGGTCACATCTTGTTTAGCCTAGCACTCCTCTTCCTCCGCTAAATTACTCTTGAAAACTCATGGAGCTTTCTATATTGCATTTAGCCGTGTCCTCAATCGCATTCTTGCCTCTTCAACACTTTACGCTTGAATGCTCCACAGCATGAAGCATCAATAATGCCCTTAGATGTATCATTCGGGAGCATGACACTAAGGTCCATCCGTGTCTTTAGATCTATTCCATGCATTGGGCATCTTTCAGCAACCTTGAATCTCTCCCATGCTACATAAAGGCTCTCATCTTCCCCCCGCTGAACACAATTATCTCTCTCCTTCTCCGAGGTGAGTGATGGGGGAAGAATATAAATCGGCAGCTTCTACAAGCTCCTCCCCAAGCATCAATGCACCTATATGGCAGAGATTCATACCATGTGGCTGCTGCATCTCTAGAGAAAATAACAAACACTTTATGACCTCCGGGTCTCACCCCATTCAACTTCACTGCGGTTTGCCATCCCGAGAAACCTTCCTAAGTGCTCACAGCCTTCGTGGGACACTGCAAACTGCTTGTCACTGAACCATTGTAATCGCGTACGCTTCAGCTTCAAAGTTATTTGCATCAACTCCGAGGCTGTCCGATCATAGAAAGTATTCCATCCCGGCAGACAGGTCTCCAAAAAAAGTCCTCCATTGTATCGTTGATTGGAGGCCTTCGCCACTGCTTCATCCTTCGCCTGGTCTTGTCTTCATCCAAGATAGATGAGTTTTCATTCCTTTTCATTTTTCTCAAGCTTCGAGTGTTCTCTAATTCAAGATCTACCGAATTAGATCAAAGGTTCTTGCTTCAGCACAAAGTTTTCCCGAAATAAAAACATACTCACATTAATAGGATTAGTCAAGCCAACAAATATTTTCATTACGGTTTGTTAAAGGTTAGTGGGCTAAAAATAACCTAATCGCTTGAAAAATCATTTTTCTTTTAAATGTTTTAAATTAGTATTTCCTTTCGTCAATATTGATTCAATAAATTCTTTCGATCTCTATAACGGCACAAAACTTGTTCAGCTGGACTAAAGATACATATACAAATTTATGACACTATTACCAAAGGATTATTGTCTAATCCCCAAAGAATAATGCTGAATGAACTGTTAATTATATTTTTGTACCATTATACTGCATTAAAAAATGGCTCTTTAAGACTGATAAATTTCTTCCGGTTTTGATCCATGATTCCAAGCACAGGTCGAATAAGTAATAAAGTGGATTTTAGGTCCGTATATCGATCCTACGTAGATCTCAAGAATTTCAATCAACTACCTGACCACTCAAGCTCTATACTATCTGACTATGACAACTGATCACCTTGGTGCCTTAAAAATAATGAAACTAAAAAAGAATTAGAATTAATAATTGTAAATAATTGAATAATTAAATAATGAAATGACAAATTTAGATCGAATAAATTATTTATAAGAACATTGAAAATAAAGCTATTGTGAAGAATCAAATTCTACAAATTCAGTTTAATTTTGGCTTTTGAACCACAGATTTTAAAACTAGTCCAAGGAATATGGTAGTGCAACTGGATCTCTCCAACCCTACTGTCATCTCAATCTTCAATCGTTTTCCTCGAAGAAAGTGGGGTTTAGATAACTACTTAATCAAATGCCTGTCTGTATTTTTCTTTCAATACTTCATACCCAACTTGATCAAACCTCGAGCTCCTAAATTAGTACCATTGCATGATCATACGACACTTGCCTTCACTCTCAAAATTAGAATTGTACTTCATTATTTCTATTAGATCCGCTAACACGGGATTGAATTCACTATTCGACCGAGGTTTAACTTCTCTCGTGACAAATTTGACAACTGCTCAACCTATCTCTCGTCTATGAAAGAGGATTTATCAATTTAATCACACAGATAATAATAATCACTAATAGTAAATTAAGAGATACCATTCACGAACTGCTCATCACTCTCGTGAATGCCTTCCCGTGTCACTCGAGGGCCTCCCGAAATCAAAGCTTGAGACAATCCGTCTATGGGTAAAGTACACCCATATCAATCAATTCCACAAAATAAACAAAACCAAGAAGTAGATTTACAACCGAAGTTCAAGATCAATGAATAAAACAAGTGCGTTATGTAATTTCTCGACAATAGAGTCATTTCACGGAAGTCGGGGGTTTCTAAACCATCGATTACACCATACATTGCCGTTAATCAAGAAACCACTGTACTTAGGAAATCGGTAGTTCCAAAATCCAAATTGTCTGAATTCAAACAACCAGACAAGTAATTTGAAGAAATATAACCGTGATTCAACAAATCTTACCACTAACGTTAAGATCCAAAATTAAAACAAAATACGACTAATCTAAAACAAAAATGAAGAGCAAAGAAAATTAAAAACACGTAAGCCTTCAAAGAACCCAGACCGGTGTCGCCAAGAGTCGCTGCCTTTAGTAAGCGCCTCACGATTTATGGTTCGTTGGCCCCACTGATGCACCCCTCAGACTTCGCCACCGCCCGTGTGTGTGGGGCCGTGGGAAGTATATTGTTGCTGCTTCCATGCAATATCACCCTTTGTCGCACCTCTCGTTGTTCAGCTCTTTGTCACGCAGTAAACCTTTGTTTGGTCGCGACATGTTCGTGGATCCGATGTCGCGACAACTTGATCTTCTGGTCGCCACCCCCCTTTCTTTGGAACTCCATGTCACAGCTACCACGCCGAATTTTTATCTCTTTGTATTTGATGTCGCTGGCCAGCCACTGCTGGTCAGCACCTTCCGGGGTCTCACCGATGTCGCGCGACCTCTTTATGATGTCGCGCCTTCCGCCTTTGCTTCGCGTTGCGGTTGTTTAATGATGTCGCGAATTTCAAGTCTTTAGAATTGATGTCGCGACAATCGTGTTGTCGCGACCATCAATGATGCCGCACTCTTTCGTAGTCGATAGTCGCGATACCGACCGTCGCGCCGACCTCTTTCAGCGCAATCCACGTCGCCACCATTTGAAATGCGACGTCGCGACCTTCTCGAAACCGATGATGCCGACCTTGCCTTGCGTCGATGTCGCGATCGCTCGATTCGTTGTCGATGTCGCTGACCGCGATCCGTATGTCGCACATAACAAATCAAATTAATTTGTTATCTTCGTCATAACTTCTTTTGTCAGCGCGTAATCTCGTTGTCCACCGTACCGGGTTTTACCCCTGCCTGGCGACTTCAATGATGTCGCGACATCATGTCTTCTTCTTCATCAATTCCCGTTGCTTGGACTTTGAGTTTCTTTCACGCCAAAATTCGCTTTGTCTTCAATTACACTTCATTTGGCGATCGAGCTTTGTAGTTGCAACTCAATATATTTCGATTGTCAAAGGCTTTCACGACATCAAATCCTTTAATCTTGCGCCTTCACGCACTCTTCATCCGGGGCCATACATCAAGACTGCCGCCCACATTCTCAAGCCCTTTTACTACATTTTCTGCTTTCTTTGAATCTCGCCGCACAAGCATTGGGTAAAGTATTCCATATTCTCAAGTATTACAACCCAGCCTTTGTGGAATAAAACGAAAATGGACTGAAAATGGGATGACTTCGGGGCTCTCATCACCAACCTATTAGTCCAAACAACCCATTAAAACTTAGTCAAAGAGCGCTCAACCATTTTTGCAAAGTGTCTCAAACTTTGAACGAACCTCAGACAAACTTTATTAGTGATTTGGGGTCAAGAAAGCCCAATCATTTCTTTATGTCCAACCCATTAGGTCCTTTAAACAACCCATTAAGACTTAGTCAAGAAAGTCCAACCATTTCTTTATGTTCAACCCATTAGGTCCTTTATACAACCAATTAGGATTTAGTTAAGAAAGCCTTATCATTTCTCTAGGCCCAACCCATTAGGCCATTTTACGAACTCATTAGGACTTATTTAAGAAAACCATATCATTTCTCTAGGCCTAACCCATTAGGCCTTTTTACCAATTCATTAGGACTTAGTTAAAAAAATCATATAATTTCTCTACGCCCAACCCATTTGGTCTTTTTACCAACCCATTAGGACTTAGTAAAAAAAACTCTATCTCTTTAGGCTCAACCCACTATGTCATTTGACCAAGCCCTTTGGCCACAATATCATACTAGCACTTTAGCCCTTCAAACTCCCACCCTTAAACTTATTCAAATTCTTAGTTTCTTATTTTCTAAAATTCAAAATTTCAATTTTAAAACTGAAGCCTTCAAAAATTCAAGTTCTAAATTTTCATTTCTCTCAATTTTTAAAATTCAAGTGTCCAATTTTCAAAATTCAATTTTTTCAATTTTAAAATTCAATTCCCGAATTTCTAATTTCAATTTTCAAGTTTCCAATTTTAAAATTACAAATTCCTAATTTCCAAATTAAAGTCCCTCAATTTCAAATTTCAAATTTTCAAGTTTTCAATTTAAAATTCAAGTCACCCAATTTTCAACTTCAATTTCTAAATTTCAAATTTTTAAAATTAAAATTCTTAATTTCAAAATTTATACTCCTTAATTTCAAATTCAAAGTAATTCTAGTTTCCAATTTCAAAATTCAAATAACATAATTTCAAAATTCAAGTCACCAAATTTCCAATTTCAAATTACAAATTTCAAAGTCCAATTTTATAAAACTCAAGTTCTAATTTCAAGATCCAATTTAAAAACTCAATTTAAAATTCCTCAAACTCTCAATTATTCAAAATTTTAATTTCAAACCCTCAATTTCAAATCGCTTTAAAAATTTCAAACACGTGATTAAATTTATGAACTCCTATAAATGCTAATCTTGTGGAGTTAATTGAAAATAGATAAATGGCTTAGGTGGGGCCCGACATCCCATGTATCATTTTAACAAATACTTTGACATATGATCTATAACCAATTTCTAATTGAATGTCCATATTTTTTATTTGGTTATTGCATTAACATTGTTTCCTAATTGATAACGCTTCTGACATGCCACCTAGGTACACAAATTTTCTCATCAGACTTTCCTTATTTATTGATTTATTTGTCTATTCATTTATATATGTTTGGTGTGCTGTTGTATTGTTATTGCTTGTATTTGGTATCTATTGATCGATTAGCTCAAAGCCATATTTTCCTTAGTTTGATTAGTAGAGACCCGACTTTAGGGGCTTACAGGTGCTAACAGAGCTGTCCCAAAAATACCCTGTAATAATCGGCGGACGCCCCAACCGGGGTCCGTTGACTACCCGTCAACTGGAAATACTCGTGAATGCTCCGGGTGACCCACACATTTAAATCGGCGTAGTCTCCTTTGTACTGGGAGCTCTGCCCCAATGACATCACCCGTATATAACTTGTCCACCAACATCAGCTATCACTGCCAGGTCTCTTATACAACTATACGGAGTAAAAATGACCTCTTGGGCCCCTACATTTATACTCACAACATATATTCCATCTATCCAATATAATCTGTAACATGAGTAAAACGGCCACTTGGCCCATGAAACCATACTCATAAACATATTAAAATTTACAATTCTAATACATGTAATACATCATGATAACATAGCCACACCCCGACTTTCTTCTAAAGCGTCTCTATGACGGAGCCGTCTCCCTCGTGCGCCTCCCTCGTACCGGTAAAATATGTTCCCCACAGGTGAGAGCTAATTGCTCAATAGTGGAACTCACCCTAACGTATTACTCCACCTAAGTGCATATGCACGTCCAAAAGTGAAACACACATCCAGTTAAAACGTACGATCCTCACTTGAACCAAACACTGCACAACTCGCACTCGAGTCCTCATTCGCCAACTCCCCACACCCTGCCTAAGCCTCGTATGAGAAACATTATTTTTAACAAAGCTATTTGTTATTACTCAGGACTACCCTCCGATATAAATAGTGGACTATTCGATGTTATATTTATGGACTACCCTCCGATGTATATCAATCAGCCGCCTCCAACGATTGATATTTTGCAGGCGACTACCTCCGATATTATAATTATTATTATTTAGTCAACCCTTCGAAACTATTCTCTCGATAATCACCTCATGCACTCACTCCTATTATTCTAGGATGCCCCAGTGCATATGGAATGCATGATGCCAATTCCATTACAATTCTATAACACATGCAAATACATATAATCATGCATATTTTCATATAATTTAAATCACACAAACATGTCATGTAATTTCACCATCAATTTCATCAAAATTAGCTCACATGGGCTAATGATCAAACACGAGCAACTCGATTTGAATTACTCAACCAAACACATTATTTTACAAAAATTATTTTGTGAACACTATTCTCGGGAATAGTGAAACCCACCCGAATTTCACAGCCATTTCCGGCCCTATGCATATCACAATACAATTTGTTGCACAATTTATACAATTAACACCCTCAAACAGCCCGTCACGGCTCATGGCTACACAAATCGGGTTTCAAAATTTAATAATTTGCTCCAAGATTGGACCGATCAAACGGCGCTCAAGGCCTCAATCCAACCGAAACATTATAAAAACACTTAAATAAAACAAAAACCCGCGTAGGGTGAAACCTCTACCTCATGGAGCAGTTTGTCGAAACTCCTTAAATCCGTGTCCACGCTGTAGTCTCTTCACAGAGCAAATTTTCCTTCTTGCTCCGCACTTTCGACGCCTGGATCGCATTCCGCATTTTAGAGAGAAGCTTGATACTCACCAAAAAATCCATAAAATGGCTACTTATCAAAATCCTTTCCTCTCACGCTAGCCCTTTGCCCTTTTGAAAGAGACACACTATCGACATTTTCATTCCAAGGTTTCATTTAAACTTTTCCATTAATACCAATTATGTCCTCCCTTTTTCCGCTTTGACATTCGACACCATCTCCTGGCCACCATTTTTATCAAGCTTCTCTACTCATGCTACTCTTATGTCACATGAGTACGCTTTTATATGCGCATCTTTGTCACATCGAATATCGCTTTTTACTTAATAACTTAAAATGCTATGCCTCGAAAAACGTGCAACTCGACCTGCCTCGAACTAAACGAAATTCTGACGGCTAGATAGATTTCACGAGACCTATCTCAACGGTGAAATCCGCTTCATCATCCGAGATCTAGAGAATAAATTTCGGATTTTTAACCGAAATTACGATTTTGCCATTTTTCCAGAAATTGGAATTTCTCGGGTCTTACAATAATTTTATTATATATTCCAGGTATGAATTGAGACAAACTTAGGTTTTTCCCAGAAAACAGAGAAATTGTGAAATGTGAAATGATTATGTGAGCATATGGTTGAATATTATATGCTAAAATGAGAAATTGATTGAACTTGGAAATAAACTCAAGTGTAAAAAGGGCAAATTTGGAATTTGTAAAATGAGGACCTAACGGTAAAATATAGAATAAGCTTAAATGCTAAGGTAATGTAAATGTCTAAGTGAAATTATGAGAAATGAATGAGCAAAAAGTGGAATAATAGGAGACTTAAATGAAAACGGGTTAAGAGTCAAATACATTTGCCTAGAGAAAATGAACTAAAGACTAAAAAGTGTCTAAGGGCCTATTTGAGCAAAACGTTTTTGAGAGAGAGGAGAAAAGCTAGGTTTTTGGAGGAGAAGAGGGATTGTTAAAAATCCATTTGTTCAAGATCTTGCAAGAAGGAAGAAGGAAAAGGTTGGTGGCTCCAAGTGCAAAGGATTCTAAGGTAAGAACCAAACCTTAGAATTTCTTTGGATGATGCTCAAGAAAAAAGCCTAAACCATCCATAGGTTCTGCTTGTCGTTGGTTTAGGATGATAATATTATGTTATTAGGAGTGATTCCCATGTTTTGTTTTGGGATTTTGAGGAATTTTGGAGGAAATCGCAAAAAAGAGGAAAATTGGAAAATCTGTCATTATTTGTCTCTACACTGCTAGCCAGGGAACCCACGGCCGCGGGGCGTAGACCTACACCAAGGTGTGGATACCGCCATGGCGAGGCTCGAGGTGCCAAATGGCACCCTCGGGTACGCGCCCGGCGACGTAACTACCGGCTCATAGGCGAGCAATTTTTTGATTTTTTTTTCCGAACACCTGTATTCGTACACCGATAGCTTAAGTGACCCTAATAAATGATTAATTCGGGGTTCATATAAGGATATAAATGAGTGAAATTTATCGCACTTCACGTTTCTGCATGATTTGTTAAGTGTGATAATTGTTTACTCACTAAATGTGATAATTGTGATTGACTAGGGGTTGGTGAGGATCAC
Source organism: Tetrastigma voinierianum (assembly GCA_016808115.1). Lineage (NCBI taxonomy): Eukaryota > Viridiplantae > Streptophyta > Magnoliopsida > Vitales > Vitaceae > Tetrastigma > Tetrastigma voinierianum. The sequence goes on along the minus strand of JAEQBH010002038.1, from coordinate 318,206 downwards.
CTAACCTAGGACCGAGATCAAAGGAAGGGCTATAAGAAAGCGATATTTTGGTTTGTTCATTGAACCTCTATCCTTACCTTAAGTGTTTTGGTAGTTTACCAAATAAATCTAAAATGATTGTATGGAATATGCATATCTCTGAAATGTTATTACGAAAGTGCACATGGATTTGAAAATGTGATATTTGAATGTTGACAATTAATTGCATGTGAGTGATTAATTGAATTATAAACGAATTGGTCAATTCTTGACATCTTGAATTGAATCGATATACCAAACGACCAACATGGCCGGATGCACCAAGCTGCATCCGTCATGAAGGCAAACTGAAATTGTTCACGTCCCATGGCAGATGCACCAATCGACATCTCGCTCATGATGCGTATGAGACATTGTTGAATGTCTCACATGGCGGATGCACCACCGCATCCGCCAGCGATGGTGTATGGCATTTTGACACTTAACGGGATGCACCACCGCATCCGCTGCGATGGTGAACCACCGTTAAGTGTGTAATCACATCACCGAACGACAACAAGGATGGGATTCATCAAGCTGAATCCGTCGTGAATATAAATGGTATAGTCAAAGTGATATAGCAAAATTTGACAAGTGAAACAAAAATGGGATTTGTAAACTAAACACATCTTTAAGAGTGTATGTTTGAATCTCATGAATTGAATTGTTGAATGATTTGTTGAATATGAAAAGGCATATTTACAAGTGATCAATGAACCGTATATTGATAGTATTTGAAAACAAATAAGCATGAGTATTGTTTTACATTGATCATGAATGAAGTAAAAAGTATGGTTTAATATAAAAGCATGTCTTATATTAAATTGAATTTGAGAATAGAGAACAATATAGAACCACTAAGTATGAAAATGCTTAGCGTGTAGTTTTTAACTATGCGCAAGTATTGAGTGAACAGGAAAGAAGGCCAAGAACAAGAAGCGTAGAGTCATAGAGAAAGCTACGACGTATAAGTATATCTTCACATATGCATACCATCTCAATCCAGACATTTTGTAGAACAAACGAAGTTAAACTCAGAAACATTGTTTTGTACTCCTTTTTGATGGGGCATAGAATGCCTTTAATGTAAATGTGTTTGTATAAATGTAAATGTTTATGGGCCTATCGTTTGCAACCATTTCCGCAATATTTAAAAAGGCCTTGTGCCTATTGTAAATGAAATGCTTCCGCGTAATTGAAAACTCTAAAATGAAATGATATAAATAAAATGTTTTTGATAAGATAAATGAAAACGGTCGGAGTAAACCGGGCTCCGGTTCGGATCAGCCATTCGGGGTCGCGTCAGACTGGATTACGACACTTTTGAAAAAAAAAAAAACGGGTGTTAAATTTAGTGGTATTAGAACATCCTGAATCGTTCGACCCGCCTAACGGCCGAACCGGTGCGGTGCTATAGCTACGCTCCATCGCACTTCCCGACTGGGGCAACTTGACACCTAGATCTAGACTCGATTTTCCCAAACCTGCATTTTCTTATCAGGAGTCATATTTAAGGTTTTTTTTTTTCTTATTTTGTTTTCCCTTTTAAAATAAAACAAAAATAAGTGGCGACTCCAAACCGTTTTTAAAATGGTTTTTTTTTTCAAAAATAAAAATGAGTCTCGCTTTTTAAGTGGGAAAGCATAATAACCAAAAATGCGGGTTCCACAAAATGACGATTCCACCGGGGACAGTGAGGGTCAAGCTTGAATACAAATTGGGGAAAATATGTCTTTTGATTAGTTGATTGATAGAAACCTCTTTTTTTGCTTTTTATATACTTGATTATTGGTAGCATATTAAGAGTTTTGATTTGTTGATTGTACATTTCACATGCTTGATTGTTGTATTATTAATATTTGTTGGTTGACTTTGTTGATTGATGTTTTTACTTATCTTTTTATGTCACTTGCTTCTTGTGGTATGCTCATTCTATTCACCTTGGCATCTATTATTTTATCATTGTTGTATATTCCATTTATTTTGATGTGTTAATTGTTTTGCTTGACTATTCTCATAGCATGTTGACTTCCTCTTACTATATATGATGCTTTATTCTTTGCCTTACATGTATACTCTTGTTTTTTGCATACTTAATTTGTCATGATCTAGTTGGATTATTTTTGGTCGATATTCATTTACCGAGCATGTTTTTTCCTCCGTTGTACATGATTACTCTACTCATCCTCATTATTACGTACATTTTGATTGATTGGTTATCTCGTTTGCCTTTGACATGTTGATTATCTCCATTGTATATTCATCTTGATCACCTTATTTTAGCATACGTTGTTTTTGTTATATATTTACTCTTGCTCATCTTATACCCTACTTAGATTATGTGTAGATATGGATGATATACTCAAGGCTTCAGATAACGCCTGCTGCATGACTACCTTTCCCTTGCATGATTTGTTGTCTCATGTCTATGTGGGGCGCACATGTATCCCCTTATCTCCAAACCTCTAGTTTCGCCACTCCTTCTGCCTCTCGGTTTTGTGTTTGTAGCTTCGAGACTTGTTTCTGCCACTGCTAGTGACTAGGAGTAAGGTCTAATGATTGGGAGCATTTTGGTGGTGGTCAACATATTGATGCTAAGGAGTCCGATCTTTGAAGACTTGTATAGCCCAAAGCTAGATTTAGGATACTTGTGTCACCAGTGTGCCCCTTTTTTTGTTTTAGATCTCATTTAGGTTTTTTAGATGCACCCACACATTCACTATACACATAGTTTATCCTTGAGTGCTTAGAATAGTGAGAGCCTTTACCATAGGCCTCAGCTTGGGATGCCAAGGAAGTGCATGTGTGGAGGTGATGACCACCTTGCATAAAAGCTCCCCGTCTTTTTGAAGACATGTAGGAGGTTGTGTACCATTAGACGGTACGATTGCTCCATCTAGGGACCCCTTAGTGCTGACCCAGATCCTAGCCTTTTTTGTGAGCGTCATAATCGACCCCTATGAAGCTAAGTTTAGATCTACCGATTAGGACTCCCATCCCATACGTGGTGCACTCCGTGAAACCTCAGCCAATTCTCCTAGTCATGTTATGGATCCGCAGCCTCAAGTTTGGTTTCTCGAGGGTCTACGTGAGATTGGATCAAAGCAAGCTGCTCTGCAAGTTTTGTGCATAGAGATGGATTGCTTATTTCAGTTTCATTATAGCAACATTCTTTTTGGTTCGGCTTGGACTTCACCTTATTTGTTTCAGTTCCACTTTTAGGATTTACTGACTCAGACTGGGACCATCTCCGTGGGTTAGAGTTGAGGGTAGATTAGTACGTACATCAAATCAAACGGATATGGATCCACATGCGTAATTATTAGAGCAGATTGTTACTACCGTCCTCGTGCTCTAGCACATAGCCCTCAAGAAGAGTATCATAGACATCACCCCATAGATTTCTTTGAAGACAGAGGATACCGCTTGAAATGGGGCACCACCCACCGCCATCGGGCGAGTCCCAGATGGCACCACCGCCATCCTCAAGGCACCCTTTGTCATCCAGAGGCCTATAGCACCCGCCTACACGGATTGTTCCAATCTCGCACCACCGATGCTTCGATGATCAGAGCACAGAGAGTAAAGCATATGCTTAAACAGCTAAGAGTTATAGAGGGTATGGATGTGTGGGGATGTATTTAATAGGTACAACTCGCACCTACTCCGCCAAATTTCGGATGCCCGATATGGAGTGGTACATGTGAGTGATGCCCACTTCATTTGAGGATATATAGCCACTCTCTGATAGGCATGGGTTTGGATGAGGTTCAGTTGATCATGTTGTTCCCTTTGTCACTGAGTAGTGTGTTATAGAGCTGGTTTGACCACCTTGGATGCTTCATGCAGGTGGACTTGGGAGGATCTTGCCCATGAGTTTATCCGACAGTTCTCTTTTATCACTGTCATAGATGTCACTAGGAGAGAGCTTGAGGTTATGAGACAGGGAGCTCATGAGATTGCTACATCATTCATTTCCCATTGGAGGGAGAAGGTTATTCAGATGATTGATAGTCCATCATATAGATATCAAATTAGCATGATCATATGAGCTTACGCCTCAGTTATGCTGTATTATTTGCCGGGGTACAATTGGCGGGATTACGCAGCTTTGATAGAGGTACGGTATGGTATTGAGGATGGTATGGTGCTTCACAGGCTTCCATTCTTCCTCTTCCGATAGTAAGGGGAAGAAGCCATCTGGATCATATATAGACCAGGGGAGGTAGGAGCCATTAGTTCATTTAGACAGGGGCCACCCTAGCCTCAGTATGCATCTATTAGCCTCACGGGGCTTCCTACACCCACGCTCGCCTCTCGCGACCTCCATACCACCTCAGCCGCTAGGGGTTACTAGGCTCCATACACCCACCACACCCGCCACGCTCGGCAGATAAGTTGTGGAGAGACCACCTACTGCTCATCTTAGACCTCGAGTGCCCATAGTTCCTACATAGTAGCCTAAACAGCTTAGACACTTTACACCATTAGGCATGCCTTTGAGTGAGGTCTTATAGACATTGATGACAACTGGATTGCTTAGTCCATTAGCACTCGAGGTCATTACTGCAGGTTGTTCACCCTCATTTTCGAATGGACCTACATTACAGCTCTTATCATTAAGGCCTTGACATAGCCATGCATCGCTAATCGCCAGACATGTCGTTCAGACTTGATTGATCGGGGTGGGTATTATGTAGTTGGGACAACCTATCGTTAGTTCTAACCCCTTTCCGATTTATTCTACACATGCGATTCCTCTTCTAGCAGGAGGTATTCATTCTATTGATTTTTCTTAGTTTGATGATCGCATCCATATGTTATCATGGGATGATTAGGGGCTGAAGTCCATAGTATTTGATGATGGTTATGGCGATGACGAGGTTCATGAGATGTTTTCAAGCCAGTAGATTCATGTACATGTCGTTTCGGGACTCAGCATCACTCCAATTTGGATCCCCGCACCGAGGCTAGTGACTTTGCCTTGTTATAGTTTTTAGACTCTTTTATTCTGACTCCACACTGAGGGACAGTTGATACACTAGAGATTCAATATATTATCAGAGGAGGTAGGGTGGTTAGACATCAACCTCCAAATTCCATCTCTACCCATAGATCCCGACACGTTAAAGATCTAGACAAAGGAGAGAAGATGATGATTCTCGCAGCCTACGTGAGTACATTTGGGAGCTCAGGAATGCTTATGCCAAGTAAAACTTGTCATTGGTGTTTCACCCACGATCTCTTTATCCAAACAAAGCTTTTTTGTTTTTCGTTTTTAAAACCTTGACACATCCTCCGATAAACCGCTTTATTCAAAGCCATTGGACAATCTCTGATAAAAAAATTTATTCAAAAGCATTGGATAATCTCCGATAAACCGCTTTATTAAAAAACATTGGACAATTTCCGATAAACAACTTTATTCAAAGCTATGGAATGCACCTGTGAGACTCCGATCGAGTCCAGTACCGAGTCACCGCACCATTCAATACCAAGAAATGATGAATGATTATGACCAAGTACACAGATCCATTTAATGCGATGTCCCCGTGCATATGAAATGGAATTATGCCATTCCATGCCTATACCATGCCATATTTATGATAAATGCTATGTGGACATTTTAAATCATGCACAATACCCATGCATCATTTGGACAATCATAACATTAACATACAATTTCACAATAACCCACACAATACATGTCAACATATTATACACACATATATTGTGAGACCCTGCAAAGTGTAACGACAGACATAGTGCAAAGCCAAGCCCGTGAATTCCTACTTCATATCTCGGATAACCACGCGCATCACACTGGCCGAGTTCGCCCTCGTGAAATCTAGTTGCATAGTCGAACTATGTTGGATTCCGAGACAGTCGGAATTTCATGTATTTCGAGGTAAATTAGCGACACATGACACAGGGACACGTGCCATATGGAACCAAACAAGTGGACACTTGGCACATGGGAATCCAAGTGTCATATACATGTCATACTTCACCATGGAAAAAAAAAAAAAAAAAGAACTGGGATGGAAGTGGCATGGGAGACACATGGCATGAGGATTGCCATGTGTCACAATGATTGAGAAAGGTGTCCTACACCTAGATCAAAGTGAGTCTATGGGAATGAGAAAGAAAAGAGAAAATATAGAAAGAAAGGAGAAAGAAAGGAAAGGAAAAATGGGAGGAAGTCTAGTTTTCTATTGGTTTTCTAATGTTCGAACAACGAGAGTTCGACGGTCAAGAAGTGAGCTGAACTGCACTTCAAGAGGTAGGGGTTCTCTCTTACTCTGATTAGTCCTTGTGTAAGGGCCATTAGATGGCCATGAGGTGTAGCCCTAACGGTGGGGGTGGTTCAAGAACAGTTGTGATCCAACTGTTGGTGAATTACTTTATCAGCTGGTCCTTTTATTCCTTTAACTCCAGCTTCAAAGCGTGTCAGACTGGCCGAAAATAATCGCTCGAAAGTATGGTGATTTTGTGGTGTGTCAATGTTGGACATGGACTGACATGTTGAACCGTGTGTACTAATCTGGGTCCATCAACACAAAGATCCGCTTGTGTTGTCATTGATTGAATGACACATGCAAGTGTGTGAAAATCATGTGGATATATACGAACTGATGTATTTACCGGGTTGTAATATGGATGTAAATTGTATGTCAGAGATATGATTATCCATGAATCATAAATGTTGCATGTAGCTCTCATCATGTATGTAAAATATGAAAGAACCTCGCAATGACATTCTCGCATTACATATGCACCCGGGACATCGCTGAAATGGGTGTGTGAGTGCATATGAAAAAGAACACCGTGTTTGGTGTTTAATTGCGGGGCTCAAAAGGATGACGCCCTAGGCCGCACGATTGAAATTATGTGTCGGGTAGTAACAAGAAGGGATAGACACCCCCTCAAGTGAAAGGTGTGTATTCTTGGTAAGGTACATGTGTTTAGCGGTGAAAGTCCGCGAAGTATACAATCTGCTAAGTGCGGAAACCTCTAAAGTCGGGTTACCCACAAAGGGCACATGCCTTTTGAATAAATCGATTTTCGGAGACTATCTAAGGAGTTGAGAAATAAAACAAAAATCTTTTGCTTTGGAAATTAAGGTTTTTCGTACATGGCGTGTGCATGTGTGAGGGAGTCAGTGAGGGCTCGGGAGGTTGGCATGACATGAGAGCATTTGTGTAGAAATGCATATGTTTTGCTCAATGTGTTGATAAATGTTAAATTATGGCATTGCATGTGCACTCAGGTGGGGAGTAGCCCTTGCAGGAGAATTTCTCTACTTGGCATTGCTCACCCCGTCGTGGGAAAATCATTTCAAAATGGAAACTAAATGTAGAGATGGAACTCAGTTCGAGACCTTAGCGTAGCTACAAGGATCCCTCGCTTATTTTTGTATTTTGTAAAATTCTAGACAATGATCCAATTTCTGTTAAGTAAAAAGGAAGGAGTTGTAATAAAACCCATTACGAAATTGTTTTGTACAATTTAACAGGTTTTTCCTAGATTTTTATGTTGCCTTTATTGTGTAGAGGCCATGTGTTAATTTTATGGTGTTTTGGGAAAGAGCTAGAGGTGCAGGATGGGATAGAAAAGTTGTTGTAGGTTTGGGTGAGTTTTAGGCCGCAAAAGGAAATCTTGGTCGCGATAGAGTTTCTGGTCCTGTGTCTCGACAGGGGTTCTTTGTGTCGCGATAGGGGTTCCCATTGTCATGATAGGGGTTCCCTGTGTCACGACATGGTTCTCATGCTGCAGGTAGTTTTTAGGTCGCGACATAGTCTTTCCATGTCGTAACAGTGTTTTGCTTCTCTGTCATGACAATGTCGCGACGAGGTTTCCTTGTCGCGAACGAGATGGCCACGACAAAAGGTTTGTTGTCACCCTCTTCATGTTGCGACATAGTTTGGTGAGGGCTAAGGGTTGTTATGTCGCGACAGAGTTTGGTGAGGGCTAAGGGTTTTTATGTCGTGACAGGGTAGTTTTCATGTCGTGATAGGTTTCGTCCTTGACAGGGGTTTTCTTATGGCGTTAGACAATTCCTTATTGCGATAGGGTTTGGCCTTGGTGAGAGAATTTTCATGTCGCGACAGTGTGGTGCTACGTTATGCGCGACAGAGAAGGCTAGGCTTACACGACAAGGCTGACGCGAGTAACAAACACGGTTGGGCATGCACGACAAAGGTTCTCTGTCGCGACAGATTTCTTATAGTGGTAAAAAAAAAAAAAAAAAAAGGACCCCCGGGATTGGGGCGTCACAGCATAGGATAGAGCCTAGGTTTATAAATACCTAGAACTTGATGTTGGATACTAATGGTGTAACTCGGTATCAGGTATACGATTACTTAGGACTTGATGGGCACGGGTTCAGATAATGCATTCATTGTGCATTCTGATGAATTATTATGTGCTATTATAACGCCTCGTCTTGAGAGAGTGTACAGTACATGTAACTGTAGGGGCGCATATGTGCACCAAGTACAATTGTAATATTTTTGGGAGTTGTTGTTCAGGATGAAATGGTGAAATGATAATTTATGGAACCCGGAATGTTGTAATAAAACAAGGGTAAAATTGTAATTGATCAAAATGGGACATAAAGGTCATAGGCAAAGAAGATAGTATGCCAAAGTAGAAATAACAAGAGTTGATGTGCAAATATTGAAGTGATTAAAGACTTAATTGCAATTAAGGGAAAGATGAGATTATAAAAGGCCATGAGACAAACCAAAATTCATTTTTGGTCTCATTTTGCTAGGGCAGCCGTGGAGAGGGAAGAATAGAGCAAGGAAGAGAAGAGGAAGAAGAGGAAGAAGGAGAAGGAGAAAAAAGGGAAGAAATTCAGGTATGGAATCATGTGTAATTTGGGTTTTCGGATTTCTAGGGTTTTGGTATGGAGATTAGTTGCTCCTTGTTCTAGGGTTTTAGGGAGAGATCATCCTAATCCTAGAATTTTTGAAGTTTTGTGGGAAAAACCCTAGTTGGTAAAGAATAAACATGGAATCCATTATAATTCTATGGTTTTATATGGATTGGTGGACTTTAGTAAGAGTTCTTGGATTTTCACCTAGGGTTTGGTTTTATAAAGTTCCAAATTACCAATTCAAGTGTTGTGGAGTTGTTTTGAGTTAGATTCCATGTGGTTTTTGAGGTATTATGGAATGGAGAAGTTGTATGAAGAGAATTGGTACCAAAAGATGCAAAATCAGCATTTCTAGGCAAAAACCACGATGTGGTACCGGTACCAAAACATGGTGGTACCGGTACCACCCAACAGAACCCAATTGGTACCGGTACTGATACAAGTGGTACCAGTACCACCATACAGAATGTGTTTGGTACCGGTACCAAACATAGTGGTACCGGTACCACAGTGTCCAAAATGCCCATATTTTTATAATTTCATATAATTAAGCTCAAATTCGTACACCGTTAGTACGGGAACCTTACTAAATGATTAAGAGAGGTTCAAAGAAGATTGGAACTCAATGAAAATGTAGCGCACTTCCTCCGCCTGCCTCGCTGAGTGTGACTCATGCTAAGTGAAGTACGTTAAGTTTATACGCTATACGCGGGTGATTAATGTTTTTACCGTATTCGTTTGAGTGTGTAGGCTACAAGCAAAGGCGGGAAAGTTGTGGAGTCGTGCTTAAGTTTAGTAAGCAAAAAGGTGAGTGTGCTAAACCTATTTTTCAAATACTAGTGTATTATTATAAACTGTTTTATGCTGGTATTTAATGGTTTTGATTTTAAACCATATTTGAAAAACAAGAAAGCAATGAGTTTGAGTAAGCAAGCAATGGTTTTGAATTATCAAACCATATTTCAAGCAAGCAATGGTTTTGATTTATCAAACCATAGCCTCAAGCAAAACCATGGTTTTGAATTGTTAAACCATGTTTCAAGTAAACAAAAGTATATTTTCTCGAAAAACAGCCTAACTTAAAAATCCCTAGTTTAAGCAAGCATACTGATCAGAGGTATTCCGTACGTGCACGGTGGTGTTAGGATATCATTCATGCATTTTAGATTTGCCCTGGCTCGAACACTTAGTTCATGCATCAAAATGGCATTTAAAGGAGACCATGGCACGTACCGAGTATACATGTGTGGCCAGAGCTCTGGCTAAATTATGGTGATGGAGACCCAAGTCAATTCCACCATATTTACCGGAAAAAGGGGAATGGAGCCAAGGCTCTTCCACCTAGGTGATGTGAATCTGTGTCCTTCCAATTCCAAGACGGCCGATGCCCGTGCCCCGTCACTAGGTATAGCAAGCAGAAAGGCTCTGGTTGAAGATGATTTATAAGCATTTTTCATACAGTTTTGAAATCAACCACTGGTGCACGGTCGAGCCCAAGCTCCCGTGTTTATAAAAAGTTTTATAAACTTTTAAAGCAAGAGAAGTATGAAAAGTTTTAGAAACTTTAAAAGCAAACGGTTGAGCCCAGGCTCCCGTGTTTATAAAAAGTTTTATAAACTTTTAAAGCAAAGTGCCGTCGGTTTCGTGCCCCGCGGTTATGAAAAGTTTTATAAACTTTTAAAGCAAACGCTGGAGCCTGTGCTCTCGCTTATTTTTAAAGCAAGCGGTTGAGCCCAAAGTTCTTATGGTTATAAAAAGTTTTATAAACTTTTAAAGCAAGCAAGTATAAAAAGTTTTATAAACTTTTAAAGCAAAGCAAGGTAAAGCAAGCAAGTAAGAGATTTGAGAAAAGTTTTCGAAACTTTTAAAGCAAAGCAAAGCAAAGTAAGCAAGTAAGGCTTCTGGAAAATATCTTGTAAAAGAGAGTTTTACAGTTTTGAGATGTTTTCAGGAAAAAGCAAACATTTTATAAAGCTTACGCCACCGAGCTCAAGTAGCTCTCATTATTTTCCTGCTTAAAAACTATTTTCCGTGCACAGCACGCCTGACGCCGACATATTAGATTCTCCCGACTTCATATAAGTGTTGTTATTAATAATTCCTTTGTAAGGAAATACTTTGAATTCAAAGTGGAGTATATGTAATATGTACATAGGGTAGTTTGTGAAATGTGTTGAGCCCCGAGTTATTTTGAAAGAATATTGCTAGTTGCCATATTTGGAAAAGTGTAAATTTGTGTATACAGGATTTAGAATATGTCCTATATGCAGCTGTTATGTTGTCGAGGTTTTTCCAAATCATAAGTCAAGAAAAGGAAAAATTTTTATACGAGTTTTTAGCAAGCAACATGGCTTCGCTTCACAAGAATTTCTAGTCGTTAGAAGTTACGACTGGGGATTTCTGTGGAGTGGCCAGCACATCTGCCGATAGTAGGGGGTGGGGGTGTGATAAGTTGGGAAACCTTTGTTATTAAACATCGTAGTTTGCTTATACACTATTTTACACTATTGGCAACCATACATTTTCAAATTAAAAGTACATACATGGTGAGTATCTCAAAGTATTAAACAGCTGGAATTTTGCAAATACAAAGACTATGTCGCAGAGGACGCTGAGAGGTCGTCCTAGGAGAGAGTCATTCCATAGGTTTCCGAAGGCCCTATAGTACCTCGAGAGAGATGAGCACGCATGGTTCCACTACGCTCCATAAATCGGCCTCCAAGAAAGAAGTCAGTTTGACCATCCGGGGCCACCAGGGAGCTCAAGTGCCGTGGACTGCTTACTTCAAGCAGGTTGTGGCACGCATTGCTCATATAGTGGCCTTAGCGACTCGTCAGCAGTCGCAGCCTCCATCACCACCTAGAGAGGTTCCTGAAGAGCCTGGGAGGTCTACAAAGAGAGCGCAGGTCATGCCATATGATGGCAAGGGCGATCCGCAGGCAATCTAAGCAGGTTAGATAAAGTAAAACAAGGTTTACGAGTTGGGCTGGCTCACGGATGAGCAGAGAGTCTTGTTTTCCCGCTCGATGGAAGATGTGTGGCTAAGGATTGCGGGGATGCCGTGCTAGAGGTATCCCCGATGGCATATCATGGGACCACTTCAACAAGAGTTCAATGATAGATCTTCTTTCCTCGAGTCACAAGGGATTCGAAAATCGAGGAGTTCTTCAAATTAGAACAAAAGAACATGTCGCAAGATCGACATGAGAAGAGGTTCTCGTAACTAGTTAGATTGGTCTCCATATATTCAGTCGAAGTCCTCAAAGGAGGTTTTTGTCAGGATTACAACACCGGATTAGAGTGCATTTGTCTGTGGTTCCTCAAAATAGATTTGGGGACTTAGTTGAGGCCGCTCTGAGAGTTGAGCAAAGTACTACAACTATGTATCAAAGTAGGCAAGAAAGTAAGAGGAGTGCACCAGGCACTTCCCAACAGAGCTCTGGTCAGTTCAATAGAAAGAGAAGCAAGGGTAGAGGTTATAGAGGCCGAGATTCAAGTCGGGTTGCTATCTCTAGTCGTGGATCGCGAGGCCCCCAGCGGCAACAAGGGCACCCCAGAGTATTCCTCCGTCTCTGCCTTATGTGTCAGCGCTTGGCCACCATGAGGAGTGTAAGAGATATACAGGTGTTTCCACTATGGCCGTGAAGGCCATTTCATTAGGGGAGCTCCTCAGCTTGGATTGGTGGAGAGACATCAAGAGCGCCCTAGCTACCCCAAAGACCGCAGATGAGCACTCGTAAGTCTTCAGGAGAGGTTTCAACTAGGGGCCGCAATCGAGCAGTAATGTGCGCAGGTAATGCCCGGGGATACGTACGAGGCCCGCACTACCCGTAGTTTATGCCGTGACTCAACAAGATGTAGATGCGCCCGTATGTGGTCACTAGTATTATTTCTATCCTTGATCATGATGCATATACATTATGGACCCCAGAGCCGCATTATCTATTTGCATCTAAACCTTTCTTAGATCGCCTTTATAGAGAGACCCAAACATTAGAGGGTCGTATGAGAGTTTCCCTTCCACTGGAGATCCGTTTATTCTGTGATGCAGTAGTCGAGATAGTAGAGTTCTCGATTGGGGACAAGAGTTCCCAAATGGATCTTGTGTGTGCCTTTAGATATAAGGGACTTTGATGTGGTTCTCGATATGGATTGGCTATCTCGCCATAGAGCCACATTAGATTGTTATAAAAAGGAAGTAAAGTTGCATAGGCCAGGGAAATTGGAGGTAAAGTTCAGGGAATACGTAGAGAGTTATCTAACATGATCTCTCCACCACGGCAAGACAGAATGTCGTTGTAAGGGCTGTCGTGGTTATCTAGCTTATGTGGTGGAGACAGAAGGAGGGACTCTAGTGGATGAGATTCCAAGAGTTGAGAGTTCCCGCATGTATTCCCCGATAATATCACAGATTACCTCTAGGAAGAGAGCAGAGCTCACCATTGATTGATCCCAAAGTGGATCGAGCCCATTTCCATTCCTCCTTATAGATGGCTCCTATAGAGCTGAGAGAGCTTAAGGCCCGCCAAGAATTGTTTAGTAAGGATTCATTCACCGAGCATGGTCCCCATGGGGAGCTCTAGTTCTCTTCGTAGAAAAGAAAGATGGGAGCTCATGGCCGTGGTATAGATTACGTATAGCCGAACAGTTACCATCCGTACTAGTATCCACTCCTGATCGATGAGTTATTCGATCAACTCCAAGGGTCTCGAGTAGGCTCTAAGATAGACTTGGAGGTCGTGGTATCATCGCCTGAGGGTGCAGAGAGTGATGTACCTAAGACTCCGTATTCGTGACACGCTACGGCATTATGAGTTTCTGGTGATGCCGTTTGGCTTGACTAATGCTCCGGTAGCATTTATGGATTGGATAGGTTCGTCATAGTTTTTATCGATGATATCCTAGTGCATTCAGGTAGTTCAGAGGAACATTCAGAGCACCTGAGGATTGTGTTGCAGACCCTAAGGGAGCGGAAGTTGTATGCCAAGTTGAGTAAGTGCTAATTTTGGCTTGACAGGGTGACATTCCTAGGTCATGTGATCTTAGCTGAGGGGGTGAGTGTGGATCCCCGTAGTGTCAGAAGTCGTAAATTGGAAACCACCAAAGAATGTGCCGAGGTCGTAAGCTTCCTTGGTTTAGTAAGGTATTAATGAAGTTTGTCGAGGGGTTCTCCAAGATGCTGTACCCACCGACTGCCGACAAGGAAAAAAAAAAAAAAAAAGATATCAAGCATGATTTGGGTGGATGCCCGCAACAGTTTTGAGGAGTTGAAGGGTAGATTGACTTCAGCTCCGGGCCTTAACTTCACTAATGAAGAGATGGGCTCAGGGTTTATAAGTGATGCTTCACTGCTAGCGTCTTGGTCAGGTTAAGGTTTTGACGCTGCACGATGTGAGTGATCGCATGCCCCTGTATACTAAAGAAGGAGGAGAATTACCCACACATTAATTTAGAGCTGCAATAATGTGTTTGCCTTAAAAAATATGGAGACATTACTTATGGTGTTCCCTTGTAGATCTACAGATCATAAGAGTCTTCAATATATTTTCAAAATCTAAAAGAGTTAAACTTGAGTGCAAAGATGGTGGCTCGAAATCGACATGACTACAACCTGCAGACTATCGAGTACCATCCAGAAAGCTAATGTCGTAAATGATGCCCCTTCGAGTAGGCGGCCGTGAGAGTTCCTTCGCCCTACATGAGATCAGGTTATCTTCCACTATTGCAGATCTAAGAGATTTAGGGGTGATATCGAGGTTGAGGATTCAGGAGCCTTATTAGCCACATTTCATGTTAGACCCCTCCTAGTGGATCAGATTTTAGTAGGGCAGTCACAGGATCCACAGATGATTAAGCTTAAGGAAGAGATAGAAAAAGGAAAGAAAGCAGAGTTTCAAATTAGAGATGACGACATGATAGTGAAAGGACAGAGAATGTGCCGAGTATGGCGAACTGAAGAGAGACATTATGGAAAGCACATTCAATCACAGATGCTATGCATCTAGGTAGTACCAAGATGTAATAAGACTTCAAAGAACATTACTGGTGGAATGGGATGAAGAAAGAGATCACGAAGCCTCATTTCCAGCCTAACTTGTCGCCAGGAAGGCAGAGCATCGAGGTCTGCTGGGAAGATACAAGCATTCTCATTCCAATATGGAAGGCGGAAAAGATCACTATGGATTTTGTGACACGTGTCTTCCACTCGACCGAGACAACATGATGCCATATGGGTGATAGTTGATCGATTGACTAAGTCTCGCCATTTTCTTCCAAGCACGTTGAGGGTTCTCTTGAAAAGTTAGCCCGGTTGTATATGGACGATAGTGAGACTCATGGGGTTCCAGCCGATAGTTTCATATCGAGACCCCAGTTCACATCCAGTTCAGCCTTAGCTCAGAACAACTTTGGGGTACTCGCCACATTTCAGCACAACATTTCATCCTCAGACGGATGGCCAATCAGAGAGGACTATTCAAACGTTAGAGGATATGCTAAGAGCTTGTGTGATGGAATTCAAGGGGAGTTGGGATACTCATTTGGCACTAATGGAGTTCCCACAACAACAACCATCGCAAGCAGAAGAGGATGGCTCCATTCGAGGCAATCGTATGGTAGGAAATGCGCATTCCAAGTAGAAGCCGGGATGAGGTTGGTGAGAGAAGACTAGTAGGCCCTGAACTAGTGCATATCACTTCAGAGAAAGTGAAAGTTGTTCGGGATAACTTAAAGATAGCAGGAGATAGATAGAAAAGTTATGCGGACAACCGTCGCAGAGACTTGCAATTCAAGATAGGTGATCAGGTCTTTTTGAAAATTTCCCCTTGGAAGGGTGTTTTGAGATTTAGGAAGCGAGGCAAGCTTAGTTCTAGATATATAGGACCCTATGAGATTGTGAGCAAGGTGGGACCAGTAGCTTATAAGTTGAAGTTACCCCCAAAGTTGTCAAGGATTCATGATACATTTCATGTGTTGATGTTAGGGAAATATATCCCAGATCCTTCACATGTGTTAAGAGAGCAAACTGCTAAAGGAAAATCTCGATTTTATGAGGAAACACCTCGTGCAGATCAGAGATCGCAAATGTGTGTTGAGGGAGTAAAGTAATTCCTTTAAGTAAAGTATCAGGAAGAATCATGAGAGAGGAGGCGCTACTTGGGGAGTTAGAGGTTCGATGCGCCGTCGCATCCTCAATTATTTCGAATGAGGTATTCTTCCTTTTGAAGCTTATTTGTTCATTTCGAGGACGAAATGTTCTAAAGGAGGGAGGATTTGTAACGCCCCGTCCCGAGAGAGTGTATAGTACATGTAACTGTAGGGGCGCATATGTGTACCAAGTACAATTGTAATATTTTTGGAAGTTATTGTTCAGGATGAAATGGTGAAATGATAATTTATGGAACCCAGAATGTTGTAATAAAACAAGGGTAAAATTGTAATTGATCAAAATGGGACATAAAGGTCATAAGCAAAGAAGATAGTATGCCAAAGTAGAAATAACAAGAGTTGATGTGAAAATATTGAAGTGATTAAGGACTTAATTGCAATTAAGGGAAAGATGAGATTATAAAAGGCCATGAGACAAACCAAAATTCATTTTTGGTCTCATTTTGCTAGGGCAGCCGTGGAGAGGGAAGAATAGAGCAAGGAAGAGAAGAGGAAGAAGAGGAAGGAGGAGAAGGAGAAGAAAGGGAAGAAATTAAGGTATGGAATCATGTGTAATTTGGGTTTTCGGATTTCTAGGGTTTTGGTATGGAGATTAGTTGCTCCTTGTTCTAGGGTTTTGGGGAGAGATCATCCTAATCCTAGAATTCTTGAAGTTTTGTGGGAAAAACCTTAGTTGGTAAAGAATAAACATGGAATCCATCATAATTCTATGGTTTTATATGGATTGGTGGACTTTAGTAAGAGTTATTGGATTTTCACCTAGGGTTTGGTTTTATGAAGTTCCAAATCACCAATTCAAGTGTTGTGGAGTTGTTTTGAGTTAGATTCCATGTGGTTTTTGAGGTATTATGGAATGGAGAAGTTGTATGAAGAGAATTATACAAAGATGCAAAATCGCATTTCTAGGCAAAACCACGTTAGATTCCGCATTAAACAGGTGGTACCGTAGACTCACCCAATTGGGTAACCCACCGTACCGGTATCGATAGCAAGTGGTACCCTACAACCATACAGACGTGTTCGTACCTACTCACGCTGTCCTAAATGCTCGACATTTTTATACTCGTATAGTTAAGCTCAAATTGATAATCGCTAGTACTGGGGAACCCTTACTTAAATGATGCAAGAGAAAGTTCAAAGAAAGGCATTGAACTCAATGTGAAAATGTAGCATACCTCACCAATCTCGACGCTCGCTGAGCGATCGCGCTATGAAGCACGCTTAAGTTTATACGCCTATACACGGGTGATTAATGCTACCGATTCGCTTGAGTGTGTAGGCTAAAAGCAAAGGCGGAAAAGTTGTGGAGTCATGCTTGCTGCAAGCAAAAGGTGAGTGTTCTAAACCTATTTTTCTGTAAATACTAGTGTATTATTATAAACCTGCTTTACCGGGTATTTAATGGTTTTGATTTTAAACCATATTTGAAAAACAAGCAAGCAATGAGTTTGAGTAAGCAAGCAATGGTTTTGAATTATCAAACCATATTTCAAGCAAGCAATGGTTTTGAATTATCAAACCATATTTCAAGCAAACCATGGTTTTGAATTGTTAAACCATGTTTCAAGCAAAAAAAAAGTATATTTTCGAAAACAGGCTAACAAAAATCCCTAGTTTAAGCAAGCATACCGGTCAGAGGTATTCCGTAGGTGCACGGTGGTGTTAGGATATCATTCATGCATTTTAGATTTGCCTGGTCGGAAAACTTAGTTCATGCATCATGGCATTTAAAGGAGACCATGGCACGCATCGGGAGTATATAGGTTAGGAGCTCAACTAAACAGGTGATGAGACCCAAGTCACCCCAATTCATATTTATCGAAAAAGGGAATTGGTTTCGCTCTTCCACCTAGGTGATGTGGACCCAGGTCCTTCCACCGGCACGGTCAATGCCCATGCTCCCGTGTTCACTAGGGTACAGCAAGCAGGAAAGGCCTCCAATGGTTGATGATTTATAAGCATTTTTCATACAGTTTTGAAATCAACCACTGGTGCACGGTCGAGCCCAAGCTCCCGTGTTTATAAAAAGTTTTATAAACTTTTAAAGCAAGAGAAGTATGAAAAGTTTTAGAAACTATAAAAGCAAACGGTTGAGCCCAGGCTCCCGTGTTTATAAAAAGTTTTAAAAAATTTTAAAGCAAGCGGTTGAGCCCATGCTCCCATGTTTATGAAAAGTTTTATAAACTTTTAAAGCAAATGGTTGAGCCCAGGCTCCCGTTTTTATTTTAAAGCAAGCGGTTGAGCCCAGGCTCCCGTGTTTATAAAAAGTTTTATAAACTTTTAAAGCAAGAGATTTATGAAAAGTTTCCAAACTTTGTAAGCAGCAAGATAAAAGTTTTATAAACTTTTAAAGCAAAGCAAGGTAAAGCAAGCAAGAGATTTGAGAAAAGTTTTCGAAACTTTTAAAGCAAAGCAAAGCAAAGAAAGCAAGCAAGACTTTTGGAAAATATCTTGTAAAAGAGAGTTTTACAGTTTTGAGATGTTTTCAGGAAAAAGCAAACATTTTATAATGCTTACACTCACTGAGCTCGTTTAGCTCATTATTTTCCTGTTTTAAAAACTATTTTCCAGGTACAGCACGCCGGACGTTGGAGCAGATTAGGATTATCCTGACTTTTGTATCAGTGCTATTATTAATAATCTTTGTAAGGAAATACTTTGAATTTGTATAGTGGAGTATATGTATGTACATAGGGTAGTTTAGAAAATGTGTTGAGCCTGAGGCTATTTTGAAAGAATATTGCTGGTTGCCATATTTGGAAAAGTGTAAATTTGTGTATATAGGATTTAGAATATGTCCTATATGCAGCTGTTATGCTGTCGAGGTTTTTCCAAATCATAAGTTGAGAAAAGGAAAAATTTTTATACGAAGTTTTCAAAGAAGCAACACGCTTCGTCATACAGTGACTTCTAGTCATTGGGAGGTTGGCAGCTTAGATTGCGGAGTGGCCGCTCACCCGCCGATAGTAGGGGGTGGGGGTGTGACAGCTAGATACTGCATGATATTGTGTTATATACTGTGTGAATTATATACTTGGTAAATAATATATAGGAAATGTTGAACGCTATGGTGAGAAAATAACCTTAGGGGTTCGGTAAATAAATAAACATGTTAGTTTAGATTGTGATGTATATTAGTAGCGTCATTTGCACTACTAATTGAACAAGGAAAAAAGAAATCTCAATATGCTATTTTGACATATGTAGATGGCAAGTCGAGGAAGGGGACGTAGAGGTCGCCCACGAGGTAATAGCCGACCACCATCTGTTTTTTACCGCAGCTCAGAGTAAGCATGCATGCCGTACCTCCAACATATGTCAGGGAGGGCTATGTAACCTCCAAAGGTTTATGGCACATCATCCTCCCACATTCATAAGGGGAGGGGATCTAGTGGTAGCTGACCATTGGATCCGTCAGATCGAAAGGATTTTGGAGGCCATGAGATTTCATCTCCGATTCCGTCAAGGATTGTAATTAGCCACGCTGCTTCGGAGGGCGTAGTCACAAAGCAAGTGGATTGATTAAAAGTCTTGTATGATCCGGAGATGTTGACATGGAGAGAGTTTCGGGAGCTCTTCATGAGTAAGTTTTTCCTGGAATCTGCTTGGCATACAAAATCTCGAGAGTTCCTTGAGTTAAAACAAGGAAGTATGACAGTACTCGAATACGTAGCTATGTTCATCGAATTAGCATGTTTGATGATTATGGCGTACTTGGCCACAAAGTGAGAAAGTTTGAGGATGGTTTGAAGCTGTCCATTCGGAGGAAGATTGTAGGGTTTCCTCCTATAAGATATAGACTCTATGGTCAAGATGGCTATGGCCATAGAGAGAGAGATAGACGACTCACGGAGTATCCGAGACACGGGTGCTGGTGACAAAAGGAAGGAGGGCTAGTCCTCTTCTAGTTCGGGAAAGAAGCAGAAGGCTTCTAGTTCACGAGGATTTCAGGGATAGGGCTGCGGCTATCAAGGCCAAGGCCAGATCACGGCTCCTAGCCAGTTAAGACCGATGACATGTTACCATTGTCATCAGCCCGGACACATAAGACGAAATTGCCCACAAAGGCAAGGATCTCAGAGTTATGAGGCGCCACAATCCCAACTGTTAGTGAGGCACACTTCGACACAGTTTGTTCTTTCTTACCCTAGCATAAGCTAGAGGAACCGGTATTAGTCTCAGAGTACGGCATAGGCACCTAACATGTCATAAGCAGGCTAGAGAGGCCAGAGTGTGGGTCGAGGCCGAGGGCAGGGCTCACAGGATAGGACTTCGGGGACCCAAGGGTGTGTCTATGTCATTACACCACAGATTGAGATTGCAGATCAGTCGGTTATACAGGGTATGTTTCTACTGTCCCGCCTATGGGCAAGAGTATTGTTTGATTCTGGTGCATCTCATTCGTTTATTGCTGCATCTTGTGTGAATGTTTTGGGCTTAAAGGTCGAATCCTTAGGAAACTGCTACATGTAAGCCTCCCCTAAAGGTTGGGATCGATAAGATATGCTCTAGATCAGAGTTAGAGATCTCAGGGATTCTACTCATGGTGGACCTTCAGGTGATGGACATATTAGACTTTGATGTCATTCTTAGCGTGGATTGATTGATGGCACATCGAGTCATCATTGATTATGATCGTAGAAGGATTACTGCCTACACACAGGATGGTATGTGTGTTACTTTTCAGGGGGATAAGCATGATGCTTTACCCTAGTCTATGTACGACTCTAGGTGGCACGAGCAGTTGATGGGTTGGTTGGCAAGCCTTACCCTAGAGAACAAGGCAAGACAAGAGTTGGGTCTACCTCGGGTTGTTTGTGAATATGAGGATGTTTTTTTGGATGAACTACCGGGATTACCTCCATAGAGGGATGTTGACTTCACAATTGAGTTACATCTTGGTACGTCGCCCATTTCTATAACTCCGCATAGGATGGCACTGATTGAGTTGCAGGAACTCAAGTTCCAGATACAGGAATTATTGGATAAGGGTTTTATTAGACCGAACACTTCACCTTAGGGCACTCCGGTTCTGTTTGCTAAGAAAAAGGACAAGACCCTTCGATTATGCATTGACTACCGATAGCTGAACAGGGTTACAACTGGAATCTATCCTCACGAGATCGATGACGGCTTTGATCAAACAGAGGCGCGATTTTACTCTAAGATAGATCTTCGTACCAGTTATCATCAGTTGAGAGTTAAGGAAGTTGATATCCCTAAGACAGCGTTTAGGATGCGATATGGGCGTTTCGAGTTCATAGTGATGCCTTTTAGATTAACAAATGCGCCAGCAACATTCATGGATCTCATGCATAGGGTATTCCAACCCTATTTGGATCAATTTGTTGTAGTCTTCGTTGACAACATCATTTTGATCTACTCAAGTCCGAGGAGGATCATGAGGATCATTTTAGGTCGTTTCTTCAGCTTCAGAGACTACCGGGCCAGATGCCAAGTTCAACAAATGGTGAATTTGGGCCATCGAGGTGAGTCTTAGGGACACGCTGGTGCCTGCTTCAGTGTGTTAGTAGGCCCTAAGAAGGTCGAGGTCAAGAGTGAGTTAGGAGAGGCCAAAGCCGGCCTTTCGAGATACGCAATTTCGATCGGTAGTGGTACTACAGAGGTTCACTGGTGATTTCTCCCTGGCCAAGAGCACCTTGCGACCTGTGTTAACTCCGAAAGGAGGTCAAGTTCAAGTACTCAACTGCGTGATAGGTTTTCAGAATGAAAAGAAGGCTTACCTAGTTCTATTCTAATAGTCCCTATCAGGGACAGAGGTACTTTCACAAAGTGTATCGTGGATGCCTCTAACGACGACCGATGTGTCTCGATGTGGGCCGAGGTCAGGGCTACAAGTTCCAGACAGCCTAAAGAATCATGAGCAAATTACTCCTACACACCCACATGGAGTTGGCACCATAATGTTTCACCTTAAAGATTTGGCTACCACCGGTGGTGAGCATTTGAAGTATTTTCGCATCAATAAGAGTCCTCAAGTACATTTTCACACAACTGACCTCAACATGAGGCAACGGATGGATGTAGTATATTCCCGGAGGAATATATCTCTCATCTCGCACGTCCATCCGTGCAGGCCGTGCGGCTGAGAAAATCACCGGAAGTCATAGGGAGCACGCCTAGTATAGCTTCCCAGAGCGGCGTGATGCTTAAGATTAGGACGCTTGAACTACTGCACAAAGGATCGCCCGGGCGCTGGGAGTTAGTGGCTACGCCTTCCCTATTGAGCAGAGTGATTGAGTCTTGGAGGCAGGATACAAAGATAATGGCCACGAGACCTGGTACGCATTGTGAAACCAAAGGATAAAGGCCGGGCCATTATGCGTATGGCAATCTTTCAAGATAGAGGATGTAATAAGTGGTTCCCCCAATTGACAATGCGCCGAGAGAGGAGATTCTCAGGGAGTTCCATTGCTCTCGTTTTGCAGTACATCCGTGTGGCATGAAGATGTACCGAGATCTTTGTGGCTAGTATTACTAGAGTGGGATGAATAGGCACGTTGGGGATTTTATCCGACAATGCCTCACGTGTCAACAAGTAAAGGCTGGGCATTAGAGGCCAGTAGGACTACTCTGCCATCGAGTAAATGAGCGGAAGTGGGAACACATCAATACACTCTGCGACCACTTGCCAAATTTTAACACGTAAGAGCACGCGCTGTGGGAGATAGTGGACTAGCTCACTGCTCGGCACATCTCCTGGGCAAGGCTGATAACCTTCTCACACCGGGAGGAATTCCTCGCAAGTTATACATGTGAGATTTTCCTGCTACACAGTACTAGTTTCCATAAGCATTTTATCGTGATCCTAGGTTCACTACACACTTTTGGAAGAGTTTCCAGAAGGCCATGGGGACGCAGTTGACGATGAGTACTGCGTTTCATCCATAAACGGATGGTCAGTCGGAGAGGACCATACAAGTCTTAGAGGACATGTTGCGAGCATGTGTCTTGAATTTTAAGGGTAGCTGAAGAACACTGGCTCTCAGGACTTCGCCTATAACAACAAGGACGACAAAGATATAGATGGCACCCTTACGGCCTCTTATGGGAGGCCATGTCAATTCCTCTGGGCTTGTCGGGATCTGAGGTGAGAGAGATCCATCATGAGCCCGGATTAGATTAGAGACACCTTTGAGAGGGTGGATTTGATACGAAGATGTCTTCTCATGGCTTAGAGTCGGTAGAAGAGTTACGCCGACCGGTAACGACGACCTCTAGAGTTTGAGGTGGGTGATCATGTCATCTTGAGGGTGATGCCTAAGAGAGGAGTGGTCAGGTTTGGCAAGCAGGGGAAACTATCACCGAGATACATCGGGCCCTTCGAGATACTTGAGAGGGTGGGCACAGTTGCGTATCGGTTGGCATTACCGCCAAGTTTATCTGGTGTCCACGAGGTATTCTATGTCTCTATGCCCTGGAAGTACACTCTAGATCCGAATCATATAGTGGATTGGGGCGAGCTTGTTGTTGATGCAGATGGGACCTTCGAGGAAGGACCTGTGAGTATTTTGGATAGCTAAGACCAGGTCTTATGACATAAGACTATGAGGCTAGTGAAGGTGTTATGGCAACACCGAGGAATGGAGGAGGCAACATGGGAACGCGAGGACACGATGCGTACCAGTTATCCTTTCCTGTTTGAGGACGGAGGTACGTGGTTTAGTCATTGAATGTTAAATGACTGTTGCATATGCATGTGATAGTATGTGTAGGTGTGTGAGAATTTCGGGACGAAATTCTTTTAAGGGGGGAAGGATGTAAGGACCCGGGTAAAGTGTAATGATAAATTATCGTTACAATGCAGGTTGCAAGCCTGGAAATTTTACTAGATCTCGGATAACGACATGGACCACACCGTTGAGTTCGTCTTGTGAAATCTAGTTGCATAGTCTAATTATGTCGAATTCCGAGACAATCAAAATTTCACGTATTTCGAGGTAAATTGTTGACACATTACATAGGGACACATGCCATATGGAACCAAACAAGTGGACACTTGGCACATGGGAAGCCAAGTGTCATACACATGTCATACTCCACCATGCAAAAAAAAAAAAAAAAAAAAAAAAAAAAAAAAGGAGAAACAAAGGAAGAAGTGGGATGGAAGTGGCATGGGAGACACATGGCATGAGGATTGGCATGTGTCACAATGATTGAGAAAGGTGTCTTACACCTAGATCAAAGTGAGTTTGTTGGAATGAGAAAGAAAAGAGAAAAGATAGAAAGAAAGGAGAAAGAAAGGAAAGGAAAAATGGGAGGAAGTCCAGTTTTCTACTGGTTTTCTAATGTTCGAACAACGAGTTCGATCACAAGAAGCGAGCTGAACTCAAGGCCTCCCAAGAGGTCAGTTCTCTCCTACCGATTAGTCCTGTGTAAGGGGCCATTCAATGGCCATGAGGTGTAGCCCTAATCTGCGGGGTTATTCAAGAACAACTTGTGATCCAACTGTTGGATCAATTACTTAATTCGCTGTCCTTTTTGTTCTCGTGAACTCCAGTCAAGGTGTCAGGATCGGGTCGGAAAATACGAGCTTGATTATGGTGATTTTGTGGTGTGTCAGTGTTGGACATGGACCGACATGTTGAACCGTGTGTACTGTTTTGGGTCTGAACACGAAGATCCAGTTTTATGTGTTGTTGCTTGATTGAATGACATGCAAGTGTGTGAAAAATCATGTGGATATATGTCGACCGATGTGATTTATACGTGGTTGTATTATGGATGTAAATTGTATGTCAGAGATATGATTATCCATGAATCATAAATGTTGCATGTGGCTCATCATGCATGAACATAAAAGAACCTCGCAGATCTCGCATTGCATATGCACGGACATCGTTGTGAAACGGGTGTGTGAGTGCATGGCATGAAAGAACACCTGTTTGGTGTTTAATGGTGGGCTCGAAAAGGGATCTACATCCTAGAGTCGCACGCTTTAAAATTAAGTGTGTCGGGTAGTAACAAGAAGGGATGTCAAATTCCCTCGTGTGAAAGGTGTGCCTTGGTATAAGGTACATGTGTCCAACGGTGGAAGTCCGTGAAAGTGTTGGAAGGTGTACGACTGCTGCGGTGAAACCTCGGAAAGCTCCTTACCCACAAAGGACACATGCCTTTTGAATAAAGAGGTTTTTCGGAGACTGCCCAAAGAGTCGAAAAATAAAACAAAAATATTTTGTTTTGGAAATTAAGGTTTTTCATACATGACGTGTGCATGTGTGAGGGAGTCAGTGAGGGCTCAGGACATTGGCATGACATGAGAGCATTCATGTAGAAATGCATATGTTTTGCTCAATGTGTTGATAAATGTTAAATTATGGCATTGCATGTGCACTTAGGTGGGGAGTAGCCCTTGTAGGAGAATTTCTCTACTAGGCATTGCTCACCCCGTCGTGGGAAAATCATTTCAGGTGCTGGAGGTCCACCAGGAGATGGAACTCGTATGAGACTTTAGTGGTGAAGAAGGTCAAATCCTGGCTTATTTTTGTAGTCTGTAAAATTCTAGACAATGATTCAGTTTCTGTTAAGAAAAAAGGAAAGAGTTGTAATAAAACCCATTACTGAAATTGTTCCGTTTAGTTTAAAATTTTTTTCCTAGATTATGTCGCCTTTATTGTGTAGAGGCCATGTGTTAATTTTATCGTGTTTTGGGAAAGAGTTGGAGGTGCAGGATGGGCCAGAAAGGCTGTTGCATGTGTGGGTGAGTTTTAGGTCGCGATAGGAAATCCTGGTCGCAATAGAGTTTTTGGTCCTATGTGACGACAAGGGTTCCCTGTGTCACGACATGGTTCTCAGGCTGCAGGCAGTTGCTAGGTCACGACATAGTCTTTCCATGTCGCGACAATGTTTTTCTTCTTTGTCGTGACAATGTTGCAACATAGGTTTCCTTGTCGCGACTGAGATGGCCACGACAAGAGGTCTGGTGTCACACCCTTCATGCTTCACGTGAGTTTGTCGTATAAGGGTTTTAATGTTGTGACAGGCGCTTCATGTCGTAATAGGTTCGCCTTGATGTGGGTTTTCTTGTCTACTGCATACCTTGTCATGACGTGGTTTGGCCTTGCCGAGAATTTTCTATGTCGCGATCGGGAGAATTTGATGTCGCTATAGGGTTGGAAAAGACCAATAGTTTTTCTGTCGTGACAATGTGGCGTTGCGTTTCGAGTGACAGAGAAGGCCAAGCGCGCACGACAAGGTTGGGAGCGCGCGATAGACACGACTAGGGGCGCACGACAGAGGTTATCTGTCGCGATAGACTTCTTACAGTGGGAAAAAAAAAAAGGGACCCCGGATTGGGCATCACATATATTGACATCTACAAGTCATCACCAATAAAGCAATGACTTACATTATCCTCTAGGCCAAGTTGTGAATTATCATGTCCACAATTAGCCTACTACCAAGCCATGCAATGGCCTTACTCATACACATCACCACACAAGTCAATTCATTAGAACACACAAATTGTCTTTCAAACAATTACCACCAAGTATATCACTCAATTTAAGCAATGATATGGTATAATCATAAAACCAATTATGGCATAGAGATGCCCACACACACAGGCCATGAACCGGCCACAAAACCGTCCACAAAATCAGTCATAGACCGTCCAACATAGCTCTTTGAAAGGAGCATAAAAAAACCAAAGATGTGAGCACCAAATTCCATTCACTATCATATGGTTAGATTCTAGATTCAAAGAGCTTTCCATAGAGTCCAAGAACGCATGAATCAAGTTCAAATGAGAAAGTTATGGCCGTCCGAAATTGAACCTGTCGATTTCGCATGAGGGCTGCTAAAATTTTGCAAATGCTGCGAAAATTTCGCAGGGTGTGTGAAAATTTTGCAACCAATGCGAAATTTTTCGCACACCATCCCAAATTTCACAGGGATTGTGAAATTGGGATCTCGCAGCCTTGTGACTTTTCGTAGGGGTTCCCTTCCATCCCTAATCTATTGTGAACCAATCCCAGTTCCATCCACCTTACAGTCCCTGTTCGAGCTATAAAGCCTCAAACACCTGGACCCATAACAAATCCCAAAACAGCAGTCCCGGGAACCAAAAGATTCAAGAAACGGGTCTTTTGATCGTCACCAAAGATGTTTAAACTCCGCTTGAACTAGCTCCCACGGTTAGGTTGAACCCACCGGCCACGAATGACCCTTAAGCATGAAATAACTAGAGTAGGAGAAAACCCTACCTCTAGGAGCGAAGACGAAGCTTTCGGAAGTCTTGGAGACCCGAAACCCATGATCTCTTGAACTCTTCACTTGAATCTTCGGCGAAATCCTTTATTTTCGGTACCCATGTGTAGTTCTCGTCGCATAGATGGACTTTAGTTCTTGGTCTGTCGGAAATCGACTATCCGATCTCCGTAGATCGTAGAGAGAAGGTGGAGATTTTCTCCCTCCCTCTCTCTTCTCCCACTCTCCTACGTGAAAACTGGAAGAAATCGGCTCTTTGAGCCCTAGTCCTTTTTTTCCCTTTTTGCCCCTTACTTAAGTTCAATGGGTGGCTCTTAACGCGCCACATGTCCACGACCCGTCCGGGTTCATTTTTGCCCCGAAACAATTTATTTTGGGTTTTGGTTCAAGTTCAATTTATTTTAAATGAACTTAACTTGACTTATTTTTTAACTCCCTAGATTCTCGTAAAAAAAATCTTGTCCCTGGGAGTCACTAGACACCCGTTACCCCGAAAATCGTGAAAAATTCGACTATCTTGGAATTTGACGAAATTTTTTTGGGTAACTAAATTCCGCGAGACGAATCCAATGGTGAAGTCCGTTTCGTCATCCGAGATCTAGAAAATTACAAAGCCCCGAATCCATTTTTAAACACCTTATTATTTTTGCCATTTTTCAAAAAAATTAAATTTTTAACGAGTTTTACAAATATATTGTTCGAAAAGAACTATATAGATCTTTATGCAAAAACATATAAAATATTTTCTTTTGCAAAAACTATATTACTATCTCTTAGCTCAAATGAATACATTAGAATCTTGAAGAAGTTAATTAGAAGAATATCGAAGGAATATTTCACCCTTAGTATAATAAGGAGGAGCTATCATCATTAATTATTCACCTAAAATTATAGGTTTGAGTATCCTAACAATGTCATAATGTCAATATTATTAATCCTAATAATATTTTAAACATTCTAACTATTAATAATTTAATTAATGAGTTTCAAAACTTTAATAAAAGTCTAGTTACTTCTAAATATGATTTCAAATATTTATTTATTTTATATTATTAATTAATTCACATATTATACTAAAAATAATTATTATTGTATATTTTATATCATATTATCCCTCAATATTTATCTTGATCACAATATTATCTAAATAATGTGATGCCCCAAAACCCGGGAGTCCGTTGACCAACAGTCAACCAGTAGAATTCTTGTGGATTTCGGATAACCCGATACCACACTATTGTGTCCCATTTATCGGGGTCCATATTTTCACCAAAAAAAAAAAAGGGTAGAGTCTCCTTTGTTCGGGGAGCTTTACCCAATTTACAACCTGTATAACAGTATATCCATGACCCATCCAGGTCTCAACAGAAGTAGTAATGACCACATAGGGTCCATCTGTCCATATCCCCAATATATAACTATATCGCAATAGTCCATAAGAGTTTATTACAACACTCTTATACAGAACATATGGATACATGTCAAAACAACTACCAAAGCCACAATCCGGTTTTCTTCACAATTGAGCTTTGTTCTCCTGTACCTGAAACATGGTCCCACGAAGAGGTGAGCAATGCCCAGTAGAGAATAATTCCTATAAGAGCTACTCCCCACCTAAGTGCTTATGCAATGCCATTTCATACATTCGAGTAAAAACATACACATTCCTACTCAATGTCTACATGCCAAGGATGAAAATGTGACTCACCTTGTTCCATGTCTCGAGTCCTCACCGATTCCCTCACACATGCATATGCCAAGTGTGAAAACCGCCATTTATGTTCCATCAATGACCATTTTCCAAAACAAGTTTTTGGTGCTTTCAAATCTATTGGACGAACTTCGATATTCACTTGTTTTTACCAAGTCCCATGTGTTTTTATGGGTAGCGAATTTCCGGGGTCTCATCGTAGGCTTCGCATGCCTTCCGACACTTTCATGAATTTTCATTGCTGGATACATATGTCTAACCAAGAATACCAAGTTTTTCACTCGAGGGGGTATTTGTCCCTACTTTCTGTACCCAACACACGTATTTTTCATTTCCTTTTTCTTTTATGCGACTGTGAGACTCATTTTGGACGTTGTCCCATTTTACCAAGCCCACCATCGAACACCAAACATAGTGTCAATCTCTACCATGCACTCATACCCATGTCATGAGATGTCCCATGCATAAATGCAATGCAATGCCATTGCATGTATCTCATGCTATGTGCACAATGAATGCCACATGCAACAATTCAAAATCATACTTCATGCCAAGTATCATGGATAATCATATTTAATACATATAATTATTCCCATTTAATTTCCATATGTCTAACACATATATCTCAACATGCTTCACAATACAATAAACATGTTATTCACTTTTCATGCATCTCAAGCATATATCAACACCAAGTATCAATCATATAAGTAAGGATAACTTGGTACCCTTTATCAATTGTGGCATAAGTAATGCCCACAAAACAATCCATACATCAATTTTTTTACAAAAGCAGGAAAACACCCAAAACTGTGAGTACCAAATGCCATTCACTGGCATATGGTTAAATTCTAGACTCAAAGAGCTTTTCGTAGAGTCCAAGAACGCATAAATCGGAGTTCAGACGAGAAAGTTATGGTCGTCCGTCGGTTGCCGATTCGCATGGGTGTACGAAAATTGTTCAGACCCCAAAACCAAGCACTACACCCATGGCCAACACTCGGCCAGCTTAAACGACAAACAGTTCGGGTTCAACTCGGGACTGATCATCCATGGCTATGGGCAAGCTGGATGCCTAGCCACGCCCAGTCGTAACCAAGGCTACACACGGGTAGCCAAGAGGTCCAGAATTTATGTCTCGAAACATTGGGTCCGGTCCTTGACCGTCAATAAACACCCTAAGATTAGAGCGAACTAAATGGGCCCCCACGGCCACTGCAAGAAATAACTAGTGTAGGAGAAACTCTTACCTTTGAACGTGACAAACCCGCGTAGCTTGATACCCACGCGTAGCTCGCCAGGCTAATCAACTTTGTCTCGTCGACGTGTTTCACCACTGGCCGCCGGAGATCGCGGGCGGTGCTTCTCTGCCTCATTTTTTTTCCCCTCTCATCAAGCTGCAGCTCTCCGTCTCTTGCAAGTGCACTCTCCTCCTTCATTTTTTTTTTCTTTTCCCTCTTGCTTTTCTTCCTTTGTCTTTTTTTTTTCACCTTACCTCAATCGGGCTTTATTTTTTTTGATTTTTCTGCGGTAGAAAGGAAGCTTCCTCTCAATCGCTATTCATCTTGCCATGTGTCACCTTTTTCATGGTCCATGTGTCACATGGACACATGTTCTAGGTGGCACTCTCCACACCACGGCTCGCCGCCATGTGTCCTTCTCCCATGGTGTCATACACAGCCTTTGGTCATGCTAATACGCACCAAACTCATGTATCACCCGGACACTCTTGGTGCTTCAAAATTTGAAATTCCAACACCCTCAAAAATTCAATTAAATTCGGGACGTAATTAGATTTCGAGACAACGAACGACATGCCCTCGTTTCACATCCGAGATCTAGAAAATTTCAAGATTTTCTACCTATACTATAGTGACAAATTACCGTTTGCCATTTCTTCTAAAAATTAAATTTTCTTGGTTTCACAAAATAGATTCTCAAATCATAGAAAATATCTACTTGCCAAAAATATATCCTAAATTAATTATCAAATGTACATATTTATAAAACTTTATCTTCCAAACCTATCATATTTGTTTATTATTATTCTTTAAGAATCTATCATCAAATCTTTACATCTTTTGTTTTTTTTTCTAAAATAATTGGAATATTTGAAATTTTTTTTTTCCAATATCAATCATTACTTAGACTTTAAGTTTTCTAGGCCTATTTGATGAAGATTTTTAGACTTCATTTCTTTTAATATTAAATGATATTAACCATAACAATATTTCAATTTTAACTTTTTACTAAATGTCAATTTTTGTCTTTTGAATTCTTCCCACTAGTGGTGGAGCTAGAATTAGAAGTTAGGGGGGGCAAACCTTAAGGCTCTATTTTTTGTTACCCGGAAAGTACTAATGAAAGAAAATAGAGAAAAAAAATGGAAGGAAAAAATTAGAGGAAAATAAAAAATAGGTTTAAACTTAATAAATTAAGAAAGTTTATTCAAACCTATTTCATTTGTTTTTATCTAGTATATAAGGACCAATAAATTTAAAAGTATGTAAAATTTTGATTATATTTGATTTTCTTGTGGTTTTCCAATTATGAAACCAAAACACATAAAAAAATCATTTTCCTTAGTAATTTTTTTTTCTTTATCTAGTAATTCCAAAATGGAGCCTTGCTAAGGGAAGAAAATATAGATGAAAATCAAGGGGGAAAGTGGGAGGAAATAAAATTTGGAGGAAAAAATGAACTCATTTTATTTGTGTATCTTTATTATCTAAGGATTAAGAAATTTAAAAATACAAATTTTAATTAAATTTTGAGGAATTTTAATTAAATTTTATTTTCTTTTATATTTTCCAAGGTGAAACCAAATATGAGAAAATCATTTTTCTGTTTTCTTCTTTTCATTTCTTAGTAATTTTCGGTTATGTTTACAACACGTAGTGGTTAGTAAGAAAGAAAATAAAGATAAAAATAGAGAAAAATGGTGAAAAACTTTAAGGAAAGAAAAATTTTAAAATATGTAAAATAGATTTAAACTTAATAAACTAATTTTATATGTTTATTCAAACTATTTATTTATTTCTCTCTATTAAATAAGGACTAATATATTTAAAATATAAAAATTTTAAGTTAACTGGGTTTTATATTTAGTTTTATTGATATTTTTCACTGGTGAAAACCAAACATGAGAGAAATTATACATTTCAGTGTGGCATAAATATAAGACTTAGGTTAGGATGTGCAAATCAAAAATTCGAGCATTTGCACACCCCCCCCTGGCCTATACCGGGTTCCTCGCCAATGCCTTCAACTACTTCCAAACCCGAGGGTCCGTTGACCAATCATCAACCTGTGGAAATCAGGTGACCCAATACCGCACTGTTATGTCCCATTTATTGAGATCCATAATTTTAATAAAAACCGGACATAGTTTCCTTTGTACAGGGAGCTCTATCCAAAATCCAACCTGTACAAAACATAGTAACATGGCCCATCCAAGGCCCAATATAATACAATGACCTCACCGGGTCCACTTATGAGGAAAAATAACCACACAGTGTCCATTTATCCATGTTCATTTAATACATACAAAATTATATTTAAAACAGTCCCATAAGAATTTAATTACAATTCTTTTTACATAATATACAAGTTAGAACTAGTTTGTTCCAAGCATCTTTAAAAAAATGAATACAAAGCCACAACCTAGCTTCCTTCACAACTGCAGCCTCGAGTGAGCTGGCCGTGCACGCGCATTCCCGTATCGGAAATAGGGTCCCATAAGGGTGAGCTACTCCCCAAGAGAGACTAAACCCTACGCAGGTTATTCCTACCTATGCACATGCAATGGTCATGTTCACAGTTTACAATCACATTCCAAGCAAAAACATGCAATTTCTACTATGGAATCCTACATGCCATGAAATGAGATGAGACTTAATCATGTACCATGCACTCGAGTCCTTATCGATTTCCTCTTACCCGAGTCCTTACCGACTCCTACCCTAGCATGCGATGTCAAAGCGTGATAAAACCCATCATTTGTAGATTTACATCCAATGATCATTTTACAACAACATTCATTTGTTTTCAAACCGAAATCTTTTTGGATGTTACACCTCAATGATAATTTATATTCAAAATCATGTGTCTTTTTGTAGGTAGCAAATTTCCGGGGTCTCACCGCAAGCTTCGTAAGCCTTCCTACACTTTCACGGGCATTCACCATTGGACACATATGTATAACAAAAATAACGGGGCCTTCACCCGAGGGGGTATCTATCCCTACTTGCTATTACCCAACACATATTTTCATTTTTCATTTTAACTGTACTACTCTATTGGACGTTGTCCCACCGTGCCGAAACCACCATCAAACACCAAACGTAGTGTTGATTATAACCATGCACTCACACCCATGTCATGCAATGTTCCCGTGCATAAATGCAATGTGATGCGCCATTGCATGCTATATCATGCCACATATATGATGAATGCTATATGAGGAATTTAATCATGCATTTTCCATGCATCATGGACAAATATATCAAGCATCCATATAATCTCCAACCGATCACACATTTCATGTCAACATATTTGCACACACATATCAACATCAACAAGTCATCACCAATCAAGCAATGACATACTTTATCCTCTAGGCCAAATTTCATGTCCACAAATATCCTACAAACAAGCCATGCAATGGCTTTATCCATACACAAACTTATCACATGTCAATACATTAGGACACACATATTGACCTCCAATCAATTACCACCAAGCATGTCACTTAAACTCAAGCAATGACAACTTGATCCTCAAGACCAATTGTGGCATAGAGATGCCCACAAAACATTCCACACAACAAGCCAAAACAGACCACAGAATAGTTCCGAACTTAGTTTAGAAACTAGTCCCCTGACAATCCTAAAATCTAGACACAAACTATTAAACAACCTAAGCTGTAGCAGTCTTGGGAAATGGACCATAACTTGAGCTATACTAGTCCAATTTGGGTGATTCAAAACCCTACATCAAGTTTACACATGCAGCTATAATTTCCATGGAGAACACTAGTTCCAAATTCCCTTTTTTTCCCAACCAGAAATCAGTCTCGAAATCTAGACAGTGTATAGGGTCAAAACAAGGCAACCTGTGACAGTCCCGGAAAAAAACCATAACTCAAGTTATAGAGGTTCAATTTGGGTGATTAAAAAGCCTAAAATCAATTTCAATGATGCAACTTTAATTTATGTGAAGAATACTACCCAAATTCTCCCTTTTTCCTAATCGAAAATCAGTCCCAAAACCTGGACATAAACAGTCAATAGCCTAAGCTGTGACAATTCTAGAAATGAAAAGGACCATAACTTGAGCTATAAAGGTCCAATTTGGGTGATTCAAAAGCCTAACATCAAGTTCAAGGATGTAGCTTTAATTTATATGAAGAACATTAGCCCAAATTCCCCCTTTTTCCCAACTGAAAATTAGTCCCAAAAACTGGACACAAACAGTCAACAGTCTAAGCTGTGACAATTCTAGAAATGAAATGGACCATAACTTGAGGTATAGAGGTTCAATTTGAGTGATTCAAAATCCTAACATTAAGTTCACAACTTTAGCTACAATTTCCATGAAGGACACTAGTCCAAAATTCCGTCTTTTTCCCAACCAACAATTAGTCCCAAAACCTGGACACAAACAGTCAACAACCTAAGCTGTGACAATTCCGGAAATGAAATGGACCATAACTTGAGTTATAGAGGTCGAATTTGGGTAATTCAAAAGCCTAACCTCAAGTCCACAATTGCAGCTACAATTTACAAGAAGAACACTAGTTAAAATTCCCTCTTTTTCTAACTGAAAATCAACCCTAAAAGATGGACATCATATAGGGTCAAAACATGACACTAGTCCCTCATCCTCAAAATTTTGCCAAACAGCCCCTTAGGACAAAAAAAAGGGCCAAACAGCCCTTAAAGTGGAAAATAAACCAAAGTAGGAAGAATCCCTACCTCTTGGAGTGTAGAAGAACTGATGAAGGTCTCAAGAACACCTCCTAATCCCAAAAATTTTGATTTCCCGAAATCTCCTCATTTGGATCTTTTGTGCTTTAAATCCCAAATTTTTTGCACTAATGCCAGAATCTCTCATCGAGCGACTGCTCATTGCAAACGAATTCGACTCGACGGAACTCTATAGATCGAAGAGAGAAGTCTTGGAAGCTCTCTACGAGTTTTCTTTTTTTCCCAAAGTTAAAATATCTTTTCGGGGCCCAAACTGATTTTTTTGCCTTATTTTAAGTCACTCTCTAAGGATACTGGGCTCCACGACACACCATGTGTTCGACTATCCCATACCGTTTATGTTTTCAAACAATTTATTTTATCCCTGCTAAAGTTCAATTTCTTTTTAAATGAACTTACTTAATTAATTTTCTCCACTTTTTGCATTTTCCTCAAAAATCTTTTTTTTTGGTTCACCAGCACTTGATACCCCAAAATCAAAAATCTCTGACTGCCTCACTTAACGATTTTCATATGGGTAACTAGATTTCGCGAGACGAAACCAAAGGTGAGGTCCGTTTTGTCATTCGAGATTTAGAAAATTTTCATTTTTGCAACTTGTACATTAGTGGCAATTTACCGTTTTACCCTTTTTCGAAAAAATTCAAATTTTCCCAGGTTTTACACCAACCAAAAATCATGAGAAGATTCAATTTTGACTTTTCAACTTACTTGTTACATACCTAAGGTTCATTCCTACAATTCTCACTTTTTTTTTTTTATATTGATTCACAATCTCAAAGTATGTGGTTCCATAATATATTTCTTTACTTCTTTTTTTCTTCTTCTATTTTTTCTATACTCCCATAAGATCGTGGTTCTTAGTGACCCTTTTTTTTTTTTTCTCATTGAAACTCAAAGCATACAAGGGTCCCCTCAACACCCTTTATTTCCTTTTTTTTTTTTTTGTTTTTATTCTCATTCAAAACACCAAGTGACACCCACCAACTAGTATTTCATTTTATTTTTAAAAGAAATAGAGTGAAATCTAAATTCGATTTCTTCAAGGTTGATCTAAAATTAAAGAAAATTAAAGAATATATATCAAAGAATTATAGGAAAATAAATAAGGAAAAGATCTTACCTTTCGAATTACTTCTTCAACCTTAAAATTCCAACATCCTAGGTTTTTTGAGACTTACGAACAAAGAAAACCAATTCAGTAAGAACAAAAATATATACATTTTTCACCACCGTAGTGTCAAGAAAATCTTACCTCTTGAAAGCTTTTCTTCAAACCCTAATTTATGAAGTTCTACGATCAGGAGAGACTACGAAGAGAGAATGTAAAACCAAGGAAAATTAGAAAATTTCAAAAAATGGCAAAATGATAATAATAATAATAAATTGCTAGAATGGTTCAGGGAAACCTAGAAAATTCTCTAGATCTCGTGATGATCTAAACAGACTCATTACAATCTGTCTCTCGCTAGAAAATTCAGTGACCTAGAAAATTTCTTCGACTCGAGACAATCAAATTTTACGAAGCTTCTCGAGTGGTGAGTCAAGCAATTTAATTTGGGGATGAGATTTACGAGAATCTCGAGTCGTGAAATAATCGAGCAAGTCTCATTAACATGAATTGAACTGAAAAGAAATAAATTGTTTCCAAACATAAATGAACCCGAACAGGTCATGGACGCGTGGAGCTAAGTGGGCCCCGCATCCAACTTAAACTTAAAAAGAGGAAAAGAGAAGAAAAATGAGATTTTGTCTCCCATTTTTGGCAGTGGGTGTGAGTTAGAGAGAGAAAGGAGAGAAACTCCTCATTCTCTCTACGATATATGGAAATCGGGCGGTCGGAGTCCGTCGAGCCAAGATTTAAAGTTCATCTACTAGACGAGGGCACGGGCTGTGGGTACCGACAACAAAGCAATTTTGTCGAAGATTTCAAAGGGTTCGAGAAGAAAAGCCGAGAGAGAAACTTGACTTCTAAGATCTACAGCTTGGGTGGTTGTCTCACGCCGCCAAGACTTAAAGCTCTGAAAGTACTGCGAGGGCTACACGTGGATGCCTGAAACCCGGAAGCCACCATGTCATAGAGGTTCTGGGGTCGAAAGTTGGCTTGGTGAAGTGTCCCGCCCGACTTCCCAGTCATTGCCTCTCACGCCAAGAGTGTAGGGAACCTTCCTACTCGGTTTATTTTCCATCTAGAAGTCGCTTGGTCTTGGTTGAGCCTAGGGCCATTTTGATGGCGTTAGAGAAACCGCAAAATACTTTTCTCTGGCTCATGGTGATGTCACCGCTCACGTGAAGCCTCCAACTTTGGACGACCATAACGTTTTTATCCGAACTCTGATTTGTGAGTTCTTAGACTCTATGGAAAGCCCTTTGAGTATAGAATCCATCCATATATAACTTAATGCAATTTGGAATCATATTATGTCCGAAAAAGATGAAAAATAGTAGGCCGCCTGTTCTCGCCCTAAGTCATCAGCAATGCTCATACGAGGCCTCCAACTCGATCGACCTTACAACTTATCGCTCGAACTCCGACATTTGTGTGTTCTTGGACTCTAATGGAAAGCCCTTCTGAGTCTATGTTAATCTAGCCATATGCCTGTGAATGGCATTTGCGTCCACATATTTTATGTACTTAATTGTAGCACCAAGTGTGCAAATTGCTTGGTTGTGATGACGCGTGTGGTCTAATACATTGAAATTGGTGTATGTTGGTTGGTGATTATATGCATGTTAATATAATTATCCATGAGGCTTGGGGATATGCATGAGTTTGTGTATGATTGAGGCCATTGCATGGCTTGTTGTAGGCTACTTGTGGACTTGATATGTCACAATTAGGCCTAGAGGTTAAATTATGTCGTTACTTGAGTGGTAATGACTTATGATGTCAATGTATGCGTGTATTGATACGTTGGCATGAATTGTGTGAATTGCTTGGAATTTATGTGTTCATTGATATAACTTTCCAATTACGGCATGGGTTGAAATGCATGAGTAGGCATGTACATATAACACTCATATATATGTAGCATGGTAATAGGCAATGGCATATTGCATTGCATTTATGTGCAAGTACATCGCATGAAATGAGTGTGATTGTATGGGAAAATCAACATTGGTTTTGGTGTTGATGTTGGTTTCGGTCTAGGGGTTGGTTTCGGTCTAGGGACAAAGTCCTAAAAGGTCGCATGAATGATTGGAGGTTGCCTAACATGGCTTTGGAATAAAGCGGTTTGATCGAAGTATGTCCACTATTATATGTCGGAGGGTTGTCCACACAATAAATTATCGGAGTATGTCCACTATTATATAACGGAGGGTTGTCCACACGATAAATTATAGGAGTATTTCCATTAATTAATATCGAAGGGTTGTCCATAAATAAAACAAATATCTTTGTTTTGAAGATTTTTTTTTCATACATGGCATATTGCATGTTGAGAGAAGTTTGTGAGGACTTGGCACAGGGATCATAAGGAGTAGCATCTCATCCATGTCATATAGTTTCCATTCTAGGATTGACATAATCGTGATTGAATGTGCTTATGGTGCATGACTATTGTGCATGTGCACTTAGGTGAAGACTACTGTAGGGATTTCATCTACTAAAAATGCTCACCTAGTCACTGGGACCCTTCGTGCACAGAGATGTGTAGGAGACGCCACTAGAGGCCGATAATGAGAAGAAAGCTTAATTGTGGCTTTGATTTATATTTTTTAAAACATGTATTAGAATTCTTAATTTTGATATATGTTTTGTATAAGAGTGGTGTAAATTTAAACTCTTATGAACTATGGTTCTATAGTCATGTGCTTATATGTTCGAGTATGGATAAATGGGTCTTATGTGGCCATTTTTACTCGTATGTGGACCCGGTGTGGTCATTGTATAATATTGGGACAGATTGCCATGTAATTGCACATGTTGTATTTTGGGTAGAGCTCCCCGTACAAAGGAGACCCGCCTCGATTATAAACTCGGGTCCCGAGAAAAGGGGACTCAATGGTGTGTTGCTGGGTTACCCGACATCCACGAATCTTTCGTGGGTTGACGGGTTGTCAACGGACCCCCGGGATTAGGGGTGTCACAAAGAAACGGAGGATCCAATGAATAATAAAATATTTTTATTATTATTTTCTATTTATACATAGGGTTTCATAGGAGAATTACCCTTATGCCCTTTTTAAATTTTTAAAAGAATAATTTTTTTCTACCCCTTTGAAAATTACGAGGTGCTACATCCTCCCCCCCTTAACAAAAATATAGTCCTCTAAACTTGATATAAGTAGGTATTTAACTAGTTTTTGAATTTCATTTTCTTATCAAATTTTCTAACTCACAAATATCTCTCAAATATTATGGTTGTCTCACTAGAGCTTTAGTAATTTGACAATAGCAAGCAATATTATTTTCTTCTTTATATCACATCTCTATTTGAACAAATACTTTTGATAAGTTTGGTCTCCAAAAATTGATAAGAATAGACTCCTATTTCTTAGCATAAGAGAGATTAAGAACTTATTTACTCAAGGCCAAAACATAAAAGTCATTATGACCACTTAATACACCAAGACATGTACTTTTCTAATATTTCAAATGGTCTTATAAACCAAAAATTTAGTTTTTTTTCTCTCCAAATCTCATTATAACTCAATAAGCAAACTTTAAGATAACATAATCACTAAATTCAAATACCAAATATTGCTTGAGATTATCAACATAACTCTTATGTTTCTTAATTTTCTCCCAAATTCTCTTCAATCAGGGTTATCCTTTCGGTAGTCAATTGATCAAGTTCACGTGTTATACTTCTACCATAAACCTCTTTGAAAGTATCATCTCATTGCTAGCTTAATACTATTTTACAAGAAAATTAACCAAAGGTAATAACTCATTTTGATTACTTTCAAGTCCAAAACATTATCTTTCAACAAATATTTCCAACTTGCGATTACTTTCCCCAATTAATCATTAGCCTATGTATAAAAGCTACTATCAAAACTCAACTTAGTACTTAGAATTTTCTTTTTTAGGTGAAGTCAAAATCTATAAGTCATATAAGAATTCTTATTACATACCATAAAATCGAACATCTCATACATTTTCAAAATCTCCTTAATACTGAGAAGCTAGTCTGATAGAAAATTATTAGACTTTATCCATAAACAAAGCATCACCATGAAAAATTATCAACTAAGGTTCTTGGTAACCCTATCACAAGGTCTATAGTAATAAGTTTCCACACACATTTAGAAATACAAAGTAGTTGCAAAACTCCATCGACTATTTGATGTAAGCTTCCATATATAAACACACTAAACCCAAAGCCACAGATCATGTAATATCCTACTTTATATTTGACCTCCAAAAATTTTCTTCCAATCTTTAAACTATTAAACCTTTTAGGGTAGATCTGTAAAACCTGGGTAAATTTGAATTTTTCTGAAAAAGGGAAAAATGGTAAATTGTTGCTACAGTACAGGCTGTAGACCTGAAATTTTATAAATCTTAGATGATGAAACGGGCCTCGTCATTGGATTCGTCTCACAAAATCTAGTTACCTAGACGAATTTCTTTGAATTTAGAGATAGTTGGAATTTTCAAGATTTTCAAGGTGACTGGTGCTTGGTGGACCCCAAAAATGGGATTTTTGAAAAAAAATTCTTGATAGTGAAAAATAATTCAAATAAAGTTCATGTAAAATGATTCAACTTCTAAACTCGATGAAATAAATTGTTTTGGGTGGAACGGATTCGACCTGGCCAGAATACAAGGACGGGCTAAGCCTTTAAGTCAAAGACTTAAGTTCAAGTAAAAAAAAAAAAAATCAGATTAGAGGGGGAAAGAACTCATTTTCATACTGGAGAAAACATGAGAGAAGGGATGAGGGAGAGGAAGAGAAGTCCAAGACTTCTTTCTTCGATCCTTGGAGTTCCGTTGATTGGAATTCGTCGAGCAAAGAGTTAAAGTTTATCTATTCGATGAGGGCTATGCATGTGTACCAAAAAGGAGGGATTGCACCGAAGATCCAAAGGAGGAGATTTTAGGAAATAAAGGATTTCGGGCTAGGGAGGCTTCCTTCCCGTGCTATTGCGCTTCAAGATGTAGGGATTTTTCCTACTTAGTTTATTTCCAACCTTAGGGTTGTTTTAAGGTAGGATTGTTGTGTTGATGCCTTAAGGGGCTGTTTGGAATGTGTTAAAATGGATTTAATGGATGTTTTGCGGTCTGGTTGTGGCCTGCTTTGTAAATTGTTTTGTGATAGTGTGTAATATGTTCCAAAAAGTGTTTAAGGACTGTTTGGATTTAAAAAAAATATTCGAACTGTTAAGGAGCTGTTTGGACTGTGTTAAAATGACTTTAATGGTTGTTTTGTGGCCCGATTGTGGCCGACTTTGTGAATTGTTTCGTGATTGTGTGTAATATGTCCCAAAAAGTATTTAGGGTTTGTTTGGATTTGGATTAAAATAATAATAATCCGGACTGTTAGGGGGTTGTTTGGACTGTGTTAAAACGACACCAATGACTATTTTGTGGCCGGGTTTGTGAATTATTTTGTGATTGTGTGTAATATGTCCCAAAAAGTGTTTAAGAACTGTTTGGATAAAAAAATAAAAATGATTCGGACTGTTAAGGGCTTGTTCGACCGGTTTTGTGGTCAATTTAAAAGCCAGTTAGGGGCTGCTTGTGTGGTTTTTTTTTTTTTTTTTTTTTTTTTTTTTTTGTGGGCATTATATATGCCACAATTGGCCTTGAGGGCTAATGGTGTTATTACTTGATTGGTGATAACATGCTTGATAATTTTTGTTTGATGAATGTTGATATGGGTATGCTTATATATTGACATTGAAATGAATGTTTGTTTTGGAAATTATATGCATGTAATATAATCGTCCATGATACATGGAAAAGTGTATGGTTTATATTGTCCATATGACATTCATCACATATGTGACATGGCATTGACATTCACATGCAATGGTGCATCACATTGCATATGCACAGGAACATCGCATTTCATGGGTGTCAGTGCATGGTTAGAATAAATATCGCATTTGGTGATTGATGGGTGGGCTTGGTACCGTTGGACGAAGTCCAATAGAGTCGTAAGGTTGCATGAAATGGAAAACTTGTGTCAGGTGTAGCAAGAAGGGATAAACACTCCCTCGGGTTAAAGACCCGGTTACTGGTTCATTACACTCCAATGGTGAAAGTCCAAAAAGTTTTAAAAGCGTGCGGGGCCTGCGGTGCGACTCCAAAATCCGTTGCCCACAAAAGAGACATGGTTTGAATATGAAATGATCATTTGAGGAGTAACATCCAACAAGTTTTGGTTTTTAAACAAATGAATTTTGTTTTAAAAATGATCATTGAATGTAATTCCTAATGGATGAATTTTATCACACGTTGGCATTGCATTGTGTGATGGGAGTCGGTAAAGACTTGAGGTTATGGTGCATGAATGAGTTTCATCTCATTTCATAGCATGACATGTAGAATTCCAAGTTAGAATTGGCATATTCTTATTTTTGGAATATTGATGTGAATTGTTAAGTGTAATCATTGTATATGCAATTAGGTGGAGAGTAGCCTCTGTAGAAATTACTCTATTGGGCGTGGCTCACCCTATACGGGAAAAACATTTCAGGTGCGGGACTTGCGTCGGTAAATAGTTCTCATTCAGGGTCGCAAGGGTGAAGAAATCCGACATGTGGCTTTTATAATTACTTTTGTAATTCTTTTTGAAAAATAATTTGGACCAAATTATTTTTGGCATGTACTAATATGTAAAGAGTTGTTATTGAACCCATATGGATTGTTTTTAATATAGTCTTACATGTTTTATATGAATGTGGATAAATGGGCTTGGTGTGGTCAATTTTTACTCATAAATGGACTCGGTGTGGTCATCGTGTTATATTTGGCCTCGGATGGGTCATGTATATTGTAATTGTATAGGTTGGGTTTTGGATAGAACTCCCCGTACAAAGGAGACTCTGTCTGATTTTTATTAAATTATGGATCCCGGTAAATGGGACACAACGATGTGGTATCGAGTTACACGATATCCACAAGC
The DNA here is from genome assembly GCA_016808115.1 of Tetrastigma voinierianum. Taxonomy (NCBI): domain Eukaryota; kingdom Viridiplantae; phylum Streptophyta; class Magnoliopsida; order Vitales; family Vitaceae; genus Tetrastigma; species Tetrastigma voinierianum. The sequence continues at coordinate 275,132 of JAEQBH010002038.1, read as the reverse complement.
ATTCCGCAGGTTGATGGGTAATAAAAAAAACCCTGGATTTTGGGGCATCACAGCTTGGTATCAGAGCATAGGTATGCGATTACCTAGGGCTTGATGGGCATGGGTCTAGACCATTGCATTCATTGTGCATTTCCTGTTTTGTGCCCTAATATGCTACATGATGATATGCTATGTGTTATGTGAATTGTATACATGGTAAAATGTATATGTAAAAAGATGAACACTAGGGTTAGAAAACATAACCTTGGGGGTTTGGAAAAAGAATGAACGGGGTGGTTTGCAATGTTGAGGTCTATTAGTGGTTGGCACATGCGCTACTAGTTAGACAAGAAGAGAAATCTCAAAGTTTAAACTTGATTCCGGCTTCTGCTCGACATGCAAAAGCTCAGGAGTTACTAGAACTGAAACAAGGGATCATGATAGTGCTCAAATACGTGGCTAAGTTCATTGAATTAGCCCATTTCGTTGATGATTATGTGGCCATAGACATAGTCAAGTGAGAAAGTTCGAGGATGGTTTGAAATTGTCCATCCGAGGTAAAATTGTGGGACTTCTCCTGCAAGACTTAGACTTGATGGTCAAGACAACTATGGCCATTGAGAGGGAGGTGGATGATGCACAAAACATCTAGGAGGCGGGTGTTAAAGATAAGTGGAAGATTTGGGCTTAGAGGTTGACACCTTGGAAGAGCCATTGCATGTGAGTTCTTCCCTAGGAGTTAGGGTGAGCGTTGATAAGATATGTCGGGGTTGTGGGTTTGAGATCTTGGGGATTCTATTCACCTTGGACCTTAGGTCATGGACATGTCGGAATTTGATGTCCTCCTTGGGATGGATTGGTTGACTGGCACACCGAGTTCTCATTGACTATGATAGTGAGGGGGTTATTGCCTACACATCATATGGTATTTATTTTATGTTTTAGAGGGATAAGCACAATGCTTTACCCCGCCGTGTACGACTCTAGATCGCATGGGCAGTTGATGGGTTGGCTAGCAAGCCTTACCTTGGAGGACGAGGTGAGATAAGAGTTAGGTCTACCTCGAACGGTTTGTGAGTATAAGGAAGTTTTTCTACAGGAACTACTGGGATTACCTCCACATAGGGATGTAGACTTCACTACTGAGTTGCACCCTGGTACATCTCTTATTTCTATGACTCTACATAGAATGGAATCTGCTGAGTCGTAAGAACTCAAAGTCCAATTACAAGAATTATTGGATAGGGATTCTATTAGATCGAGCATGTCACGCCCCTTCCTCGGCCCCAATTACGGGCGCAGGGGAGGAGAGGAGACCAGATCGCACTCTTTATCCAAGCCAGACATTGGTGGGCTCAAGTCTTATAACTGTATTAATATATCATATACAAAAATACAAAAATAAAACTACCACTGTAATGGTGTTTACAGTGTCATATACAAACAATCTTGAGTCCCATTTACATATACAAAAACTGTACATTTACATTACAAATCAGCCGAAACCCACTGCGGACGAACCCTACTAAGCAGAAGCCGGCCCACCTATAGCGGAAGATCGGACGGCCCTCTTTCTGTACCTACACGACTGAAAACCCGTGCGTTTTTTAATACGCCTGGGAAACATATGACTTATAAATATACACACATTCAGCATTTAGTATATAACAAAGAATAAAAATAAAGAATGTATATTAGAATTTATCATGAATTCGTAATATAAACTTATATGCCTACTTGTACTTATAACAGACTTATACTTATTCAGGTCTTCCGTAGGACATATACTTGTGTTCATAGCAAAATTATGCTCGTTCAGATCTCCCGTAGGAGTTGCAGAGCTAATACTTATACTTATACTTTTAGTAGACTTATACTTGTACAGAAGTACCTGTAGGTACCACAGAACTTACACTTATATAGAGGTACCCGTAGGTACATTTAGAGTAGAACGATGTACATTACTTTAATCTTATTTGTTATTCAGACTCTTATCATATAACTGTTGGATTACTTAGACCAGTAATAAGAAATGAGTAGGATACAATACAAGAAGTACCGAAGGCATCAGATAGTACTAAGGTGCCGTGAAGATAAAGCAGAGTGCCAAGCACCGAAGAAGAACATGCCCGCCCACGTAAATGTATGTCGTAGCACTAGCAGGAGTGCCGAAGCACTGATCAGAACGTGCCTGTGCATGTAACAGAAGTGTCGTATCATTTAATATCTAGTCTTCGGCATCCCTACAATTATATGTGTTCAGGAACTTACTATCTTATAATAGAGGCATTATATTTTCCACCATCGAACTCGCCGAGGTGGCGAGGTACGATGCATTTTTCACTTAGTTTCATTCTTATTTGAATCTCCGTTAATCATTTATTAGGGTTCCTATACCCTCAGTGTGCGAATTTGAGCTTAACAATGCAACAATACCAAAATCAAATCGAAGTGCTGGTACCAGCATTCACTTTTGATCGGCACGGCATCATTTTTGCCTTGGTACCGATACCACTTGCCTGGTACCGATACCATTCGCTCGTATGCGGTACCCGGGTACCACCCATGTTCTGGTACCAATACCACTTCGCGGGATTGCCCAGAAATGGCAGAATTTGCCATTTTGATACCAACTTTTCTTCATGCCCTCCTACATCAAAACCCACCATGGAATCCCTCCAAAACCACTCCACAAACACTTATAATGGTGGTTGAGAATTTCTTAAACCAAACCCTAGCCATAGAATCCAAGGATTTATACCAAAGTTCACAAATCTTTACAAAACCATAGAAATAGGAAGGATTCCATATCCATTTGATACAAACTAGGGTTTTTCAACCCAACTTCCAACAAATCTAGGGTTAGGATGAATTCCTAACTAAACCCTAGGTTTGAAAACCAAATAAATCCCTATCAAAGTCCAAAATACACATGATTCTATACAAAACCATAGTTCCATACAAATTCCATAGAGTTCCATACCTTTCTTGGCCTCTTCTTCTTCTTCTTTTTCTTCTTCTTCTTCTTCTTCTTTTCTTTTCTTCCTTTCTCTCTTCTTCTCTCCCAACCTCGTATGAGCTCTCTTTTGGAGACCAAAAGATATTTTTGGTCTCACTCCCTTTTTATAGTTAATTTTCCTTTTATTTGCCTTTTAGTACTCCCACTCTTTATTATTTGCATCACAACTTCCCATTATTCCACTTTGGCCTCTAATCTCATTAACTTATGACTTTATGCCTTGACAAATTACAGAGGCCATCTCTTGTGTTATCTTATACAAATTCCGGTTTCTCCATTTTCAAGTTTGCATTTAAATTACGAAAAATTCAAATTATGCCTACAAAATACCCTAAACATGCCAAAAACGATTAGGGTATATTTCGGGGTGTTACAAAGCACTTCACCTTGGGACGCTCCGGTGCTATTTGCCAAGAATAAGGACAAGACCCTTTGACTATGCGTAGACTACCAACAGTTGAATAGGATTACTATCAAGAATAGGTACCCTTTGCCGAGGACTGATGATTTATTTGATCAGCTGAGAGGGGTGCGGGTTTACTCCAAGATAGATCTCCGCATCGGTTACCATCAATTGAGGGTTAGGGAGGCAGATATCCCTAAGATGGCATTTAGGATGCGATATGGGCATTTTGAGTTCATAGTGATGCCATTCGGATTGACGAATGCTCTAGTGACATTCATGGATCTCATGCATAGGGTGTTCCAACCCTACCTAGATCGGTTCGTTGTGGTCTTCGTTGACCACATCTTGATCTACTCCAAGTTTGAGGAGGAGCAAGAGGGTCACTTGAGGATTGTTCTCGAGATCTTGAGAGACCATCAGCCAGGCGTCAAATCTCGAAGTGTGAATTTTGGCCACAGAGGTGAAATTCCTGGGACATGTGGTGCCGCTTCAGTGTATTCTTCGGACCGAGAAGGTTGAGGCGCTTAGAGTTGGGAGAGACCGGTCGCCTAGATACGTAGTTTCTGGGATTGGCAAGGCATATAAAGAGGTTCATTGAGGACTCTCCCAATTAGTTGCACCTATGACGTGGACTCGAAAGAGGTCAAGTCTGAGTGGACGACCGCAGAAGGTATTCCAGAATCAAGAGGAGGCTTACTTCACCCTATTCTTAAAGTTCCGCAAAGCGACGAGGTACACGTTGTATCAGGATAGCCTAAGGATGGACTTGGATGTGTTTTGATGCAATCCGGAAGGGTAGTGGCTTATGGTTCTCGGTAGTTAAAGAATCACGAGCAGAGTTACCCCACACATGACATGGAGCTGGCGGCCATTGTCTTTGCCTTGAAGGTTTAGCACCACTATCTATATGGTGAATAGTTCAAGGTGTTTTCGGACCACAAGAGTTTGAAGTACATTTCTACACAATTGGATATCAACATGAGGCAACGCATGTGGACGGAGTATCTAGAAGACTATGACTTCACTTTGCATTACCATCCCGGTAAGGCAAATGTGGTGGTTGATGCACTTAGCCGGAAGTCACAAGGAGTGTCACAGTGTGGTTTCCCGAGAGCCGCATGCTCGAGGTCAGGATAGTCTCAAAGTCGCACTACAGGGATTAGGCTCAAGGTACTTTAGGGAGTTCAGTGGCTATGCCTTCCATATTGAGCAGAGTGATTGAGTCCTAAGTATAGGACACAAAGATAGTGTCCATTAGGACCAAGTACCTGCCTGGGATATAGATGAAGGTCAAGACACACGGATGGTGGTCTTCGAGCATAGGAAGTTGGTTTGTCCCCGCTTGGCGCATCTGAGAGAGAAGATCCTCAAGGAGTTCCGTTGCTCCCATTTTGCTGTGCATCCAGGTAGCATGAAGATGTACCATGATCATCATCGGAGTGGAATGAAGAAACATGTCAGATTTTAGCCACGATCTCACGTGTCGCCAGCAAAGGTCGGGTTGACCTCTATATTTGCGATTACTTCACCAAGGTAGCCGAGTGGAAATGGGAGCATATCATGATGGGATTTTGTGACTCACTCGCACTCGACATTGCGAGGCGCCACTGCGCTGTGTGGTGATGGTAGACCGCTTTACTAAGTCAGCAACACCTCTGCCGGCGACACCTCACCCTGTGAGAAATTCTATAGGTTCTAGATACTGCAGAAATTGTCCTACTACATGAGCACAACATTCATAGCACTGGGATTGGGATCCTGTGTTTGGAAGAGTTTCTAGCGAGTCATGGGGGATATTATAGTTGATGATGAGCACTACTTTTCATCCTCGCACGGACGGTCCGAGGATAATCTCATCTGCACTTTAGAGGATATGCTACGGGCATGTGTCCTTGATATCAAGGGTAGCTAGGAAGAGCATTTACCCTTAGTAGAGTTTGCTTACAACAATAGTTATCATGCGAACATACAGATGGCATCTTATGAGGCACTATATGGGAGGCCTTGTCGATCTCTGGTTTGTTGGACGGAGGTAGGAGAGAGACCCTCCCCGAGTCCGGATTTGGTTAAGGACACCTTTGAGAAGGTGGATTTCATATGAAAGCGTCTTCTCATGGCTCAGAGTCAACATAAGAGCTATGCTACGTGATGGTATGAATTTAGTGTTTGATAGTAGGAGTCTTCTAAAGGTGCCTAAGAGATGAGTGGTCAAGTTTTGCAAGTGGTGAAAGTTATCACCAAGGTTTATCGGGCCCTTCGAGGTACTCAAGAGGGTAGGTATGGTTGCTTATCGGTTGGCGTTACCGCTAAGTCTATCAGGTGTTCATGCGGTATTCCATGTCTCTATGCTCCGAAAGTACACTCCAAATCCGACTCATATGGTTGATTAATGTGAGCTTGTTGTTGATGCAAATGGAACCTTCGAAGAGAGAACGATACGTATCATGAATAGCTGGGAACAGGTTTTGCGAGGCAAGACTGTGAGGCTAGTGAAGGTGTTGTGGCATCACCGAGGAGTGGAGGAGGCAACATGCGAACACGAAGACATTATACATACCAATTATCCTTTCTTATTTAAGGATGAAGGTATGTTGTTAATCATTTGATATTAAATGGCTATTGCATATGATTGTGATTGTATGTGTTGTGTGTGTGAATTTCGGGGACAAAATTCTTTTAAGGGGGGAAGAATGTAAAACCCGAGTAAATTTGAATTTTTCCGAAAAAAGGCAAAACAGTAAATTGCTGCTACAGTACAGGCTACAGACCTAAAATTTTCTACATCTCGGATGACGAAATGGACCTCGCCATTGGGTTTATCTAGAAAAATCTAGTTACCTAAACGAATTTTGTTGAATTTCGAGATAGTCGAAATTTTCACGATTTTTGGGGCGACGGGTGTATGGTGGAACCCAAAAATGGGATTTTCGAAAAAAATCTTGAAAGTGGAAAATAATTCAAATAAAGTTCATGTAAAATAATTTGAACTTAAACTTGGATGAAATATATTGTTTCGGGATAGAAACGGACCCGAACCAGTTGTGGACACGTGGTGCGAAGTAGGCCAAGCCTTTAAGTAAAAGACTTAAGTTAAGGTAAAAAACAAAATCAGATTGGAAGGGGAAAGAACTCATTTTCCTGTTGGAGAAAACGTGAGAAAAGAGAAGAGGGAGAGGAAGAGAAGTCCAAGACTTCTTTCTTCGATCCTTGGAGTTCCGTAAGTCGGAATTCGTCGAGCAAAGGGTTAAAGGTCATCTACTCAACGAGAGCAACAGGTGTGTACCAAAAAGGAGGGATTTCACCGAAGATCCAAAGGAGGAGATATCGGGAAATCAAGGATTTCATGCTAGGGAGGCTTCCTACCCGTGCTACTGTGCTTCAAGAAGTAGGGATTCTTCCCACTTGGTTTATGTCTAACCTTAGGGCCGTTTTAAGGTAAGATTGTTGTGTTGATGCTTTAAGGAGTTGTTTGGACTGTGTTAAAACAACTTTAATTGCTATTTTGGGGCCCGGTTGTGGCCGGCTTTGTAAATTGTTTTGTGATAGTGTGTAATATGTTCCAAAAAGTGTTTAAGGACTGTTTGGATTAAAAAATAAATAAAATAATTCGGACTGTTAAGGGGTTGTTTGGACCATGTTAAAAAGGCTTTAATGGCTGTTTTGTGGCCTGATTGTGGATGGCTTTGTGAATTGCTTCGTGATTGTGTGTAATATGTCCCAAAAAGTGTTTAGGGACTGTTTGGATTACAAAAATAATAATCCGAATTGTTAAGAGGTTGTTTGGATTGTGTTAAAACAATTTTAATGGCTGTTTTATGGCCAAATTGTGGCCGACTTTGTGAGTTGTTTTGTGATTGTGTGTAATGTGTCCCAAAAAGCGTTTAGGGAATGTTTGGATAAAAAATAATAATGATTCGGACTGTTAAGGGCTTGTTTAGCTAGTTTTGTGGCTAGTTTAAGAGCCGGTTTGAGACTACTTGTGTGGGCTTTTCTTTTATGGGCATTATATATGCCACAATTGACCTTGAGGGTTCAAGGTGTTATTACTTGATTGGTGATAACATGCTTGATAATTGTTGTTTGATTAATATTGATATGGGTATGCTTATATATTGACATTGAAATGAATGTTTGTTTTGGAAATTATATGCATGTAATATAATTGTCCATGATACATGGTAAAGTGTATGGTTTATATTGTCCATATGGCATTTTTAAAACCCAGGAAAATTATAAATTTTTAGGAAAAATGGCAAAAAAAAAAAAAAAAGATAAAAAATAAAAATAAATAAAAATAATAAATTGCCAAAATGGTTCAGGGAAGCCTAGAAAATTCTCTTAGATCCGATGACTAAACGCACTCCACCGCTGGATTCGCTTCGCTTAAATCTAGTTACCCATAAAAATTTCGCTGAATTATGAGACAAATAATTTTCACGATTTTTGAGGTATCAAAGCCTAGTGACTTCAGGGATTTGCATTTTACGAGAATCTCTGAGTTAGAAATAACCTGGGTTAAGTATATTTAAAATAAATTGAACTTAAACCGAAACCGAAAAATTGTTTTGGGGTAAAAACGGATCCAAGTGAGGATCATGTGATACATGGCGCTTTAAGAGCCACTCATCAACTTAAGTCAAGATAGACAAAAGGAGGGAAAAAAAGGAAAAGCTCATTTTTTGGGCTTGTATTCAACAGTGATAGAGGAGAAGAGAGGGTGTAGAGAGAGAAGCTCCAACTTCTCTCTATGATCTACGAAGATTTGGTGGTCGTCTTCCGATGGGCCAAGGTTTAAAGTCAGAGTACTCGACGAGGGCTGGCCGGGATACTAAACCTAAGTTTCACCAAGGTTTCGTGCGGTCTGGAAGTTTAAACTGGTTCGTGAAGTGTTCAAACTTCCTGGCCGTTGCTCACGCTTCAAGAGGTAGGGATTCTTTATACTTTGGTTTATTTTCCATTATAGGGGTTGTTTGGTTGAGTTTTAATGCCCTAAGGGGCTGTTTGGTCGTTTTTGCCCTAAGGGCTATTTGGCGAAATAATGGTTATAGGAATAGTGCCTTGTTTTGACCCTTTATGATGTCCAGTTTTTGGGGCTGATTTTCGGTTAGAAAAAGGGAGAATTTGGACTAGTATCCTTCATGGAAATTGTAGCTGCATCAATGAACTTGATGTTAGGCTTTTGAATCATCCAAATTGGACCTCTATAACCCAAGTTATGGTCAATTATCCAAGATTGCCATAGGTTGCCTTGTTTTACGAATCACGCCCAGATTTTTGGGTTAGAAAAAGTGAGAATTGACTAGTATCCTTCAAGGAAACAGTCTATCTGAGAACTTGATGTTAGACTTTTGAATCACCCAACCGAACCTCTATAACCTGCTATGGTCCATTTTCCTGGACTACTACAGCCAGGTTGTTTAATGATTCAGGTCCAAATTGCGCCACAATCGTATATGATCGAGTATATCATTGCTTGAATTGAGTGATATACTTGGTTGAAATTGTGTGGAAGTCAAATTTTGTGTTCTAATGGTTTGGCTTATGTTGTGTTTGTGTATGAACAAGGCCATTGCATGGTTTGGTTGTAGGCTATTTGTGGACATAAATGCGCAATTTAAGCCTAGGAGATAATGTAAGTCATTGCTTGATTGGTGATGACTCGTATGTCAATATATGTGTGTATAATATGTCGACATGTATCAGGTAGTTTATTTGGAAATTGTATGCTACCGATATGGTTGTCCAAATGATGCATGGGTATTATGGATGGTTTAAAATGTCCATAAAGCACTCATCATATATATATGGCATGGTATAGACATGGAATGACATAATTGCATTTCATATGCACGAGGACATCACATTAAATGGGTGTGTGTACATGGTCATAATCATTCATCATTCTTGGTGAGTGGGTGGTGAGCTCGGTACTTTAGACTACGTCTAACCGAGTCTCACGGGTGCATTTCATAGCTTTGAATAAAGTTGTTTATTGGAGACTGTCCAATGCTTTTGATTAACCAATGCTTTTGATTAAAGCAGTTTATTGGAGACTGTCCAATGCTTTTGATTAAAGTGGTTTATCGAAGACTATCCAATGCTTTTGATTAAAGCGGTTTATCGGAGACTGTCCAATGCTTTTGAACAAAGTTGTTTATCGGAGACTGTCCAATGGCTTTAAATAAAGCGATTTATCGGAGGATGTCCAATGAGTTTTAAAAAACAAAAAGCTTTTGTTTTGATAAAGGGTCATTGGGTGAAACACCAATGACAAGTTTTTACACTTGGCATAAGCATGTGCGAGGGAGCCTGAGACTCGTGTGTGACGCCCAGCCGGGTCCGCTGACTGCCCGCCAACCCGCTGAATACAAGTGGATGTCGGTTACCTCCGACGCCACCAAAAATCTGCAGTCTCCTTTGTACGGGGAGCTCTACCCAAATACATCACCTACATAAACCCGTCCCAAGGTACCCAATATAATCACAACATGAGTAAACGACCACTCTGGGCCCAATAACTATACTCATCATGATACCACAACTATATCCAATAGTTTCCAAGAGGTAATCAATTCCTTTACAACACATATTAAAATTTAACATTCTAATATATGTATATTAATTCACAAATCCAAAGCCAATAACCGCTTTTCTAAACTCGCCTCTAGATCGAGCCGTCCCTCGCACGCCCCGCACTCTTAAAAAGGGGGTCCTGACGACGGTGAGCCAGCTCAAAAGAGGGAGAATCGCCCTAAGTGGGCTTACTCTCACCACCTAAGTGTGTGCAATGTTCCAAATTAAAACACACATTCAAGCAAATGCATGATCCTACTTGAATGTCTACATGACTCAACTCGCATCCCGAGTCCTCATCGACTTCACACCACCTAGCGGCGAGACCTATTACTGCTTATTCACAACCACCGGCGATATATATCAATCAATATCCGACGTATTGATATATTATTTGTTTGTGGACTGATCCGATGAATATCAATTGGGCCATCCGCCGATTGATATTTTATATTCGACTACCCGATAATTAATGTTTCGACAACCTTCGAACCGCTTTTCTGGGGGACTTCATCTCATGTACCACCTCATAATCCTAGGGTGTTCCAAAGAGCATATGGAATGCATGTATGCGCTCCACAAACCTAATCACATGCAAATATATAAACATGAATATACTCGCATAATTCAAATCACACAATCATGTTATGTAATTTACAACTCATACATCAAAAATTAGTTTACAAATTCATACATCAAAATTAGCTCACTTGGGCTAATGATCAAATACGAAAGCAATTTGATTTAAATCACTCGCCAAACACATATTCACACAAAAATATATTTTGTGTCAATTATTCCTATGAACAAGAAACTCCCAGGCCTTACTTGGCTCAAACACTCAATCCATCTACTCACTTTGTGAACTCCGCATTTCAACGCCATTTCCGGCCTCATCTAAATCAATCCACATGATTTAAAGCTACTGAATTTAAGCTATTAAAGACTCCAAACAAATTCCTCACTACGGTCGCTCACATTGGGTTAAAGAAATCAATCAATTCGGGTCCCAAGCTCGGGATCGATCAAATCCACTGTTCAAGGCCTCAATCAGCTCAAACATTTGCAAAGTATTTAAAAGAGGGAATAAAACCCAAGTAGGGAGAAACCCCTACCTCTCGGAGTTTGTCGAAAACTCACAAAACCGGAGTCCACTTAGGCCCGCTCCTCGCGTGAACTGCCTTTCCTTCTCTCGTCCGAAGATCGCCGACCTAGCCTGACGCCCTCGTATTTTTGGGAGAGAAGGAAGACTCTCTCTCACCTAAAAAACGCCATTGAAGCTACTGGAGGTTTCTCTTTTTTTTTTCAAATAACGTTTTGCTCCTTTTGAATTTGAGGAGAAGAGCACTATTCCATCTCTTGTCATTTAGTGACCTAAACTTTTCTCTAAATGACCATTATGTCCCTTCATTTCCCAGTTTTGATATTCTACCTATCTCGCCATCCATCATTTCTCTACTCATACCACTTATGGCACATGAGTACGTGTTATATGTGACTTTCGTTGCATCGAAAATCTTTTTACGGTACCCAAAAAGTAATGCCTCGAAAAACGTGTAAATTCTACCGCCTCTAATTCAATACTGAGCCTTTTACTGCTAGCTACCTCACGAGACGACCCAACGGTGAAATCGGTTTTGTCATCTGAGATCTAGAGAATAAATTATGGATTTTTAACCGAAATCAACAATTTTGTAATCGAAATTACGATTTTTCCCTTTTTCCATAAATTGGAATTTCTGCCCACATTCTCCTCCTTAAAGGAATTTCGTCCCGAAATTCAGGACAATCATAATCACTCACATGCATATGCAACGTGCACTCTACCATGCATGTAAACTAGTCATTTAAATGCTAAACGACTAAACCACGTACCTTCATCCCTAAACAAGAAGGGATAGGTGGCCCGCATCGTGTCCTCGCGCTCCCACGTGGACTCCTCCACTCCATAGTGACGCCATAGCACCAACACTAGCCTCACGGTCTTACGTCACAAAACCTGATCACGATTATCAACAATACACACTGGTCCCTCCTCGAAGGTCCCATCCGCCAACTCATCCGGCCCCAATCCACCACATGAGCCGGATCCGGGAGCATACTTCCCGAGCATGGAGACGGAAATACCGCGGACACCCATCATGTCGGGCGTAATGCCAACCCACGCCAATGGGGCTAGCTCATCCCCACGATTTCCGCCGCTTGCCTCCACTTGACCACTCCCAGCATCAACCCGAGCCGTGAGAAAGACGCCACGCTCAGATCGCTTCTCTCACCTTCCTGAGGTGTCTCTTAATCAAATTCAGACCCGTGATGGATCTCTCTCCCACCTCGGGTCCATCCTAATTCATTAATCTTACACGTGTGGCTCCTATACAATGCCCTCACACGGCGCCATCCGTATACTCGCTCTCGGGAGTAACTATTGTTTGCAGCGACCCACTCAAGGGCAATTGCTCTTCTACCCTTATGATCCAGGACGCATGCTCGCAGCATGTCCTCTAATACCTGTATATAATCCATACAACATGTAACCCTACACAACCCCTGTTTGGTGTGTAAACACTAACCTTCTCAAGGTCACAATCACTGACAATCCAATGGACCGTCAACCTAGTCCATGTCATGAATGACATCCATATACCGAGCCCTTGCCGGCTCAACAACACCCAATGCAATCTCCAAGGGGTATCCAAATCTCGAGTCACTCCTGACTCCTATCACTCAACTCTAAGTCTATGTGATACTTGACCGTGCGTTTTCATTTCGGGCAACATAATTCTTCGGCTTACACTTCAAGCCTATTACATTCTCACATAAATTCGGGATATCTCCCCGGGTCTCTTACACCCTAACTCCAGGATTCTCACCTGAGGGGATTTACGAGCCCCTTTTTGCTTTACCCCACACACTCTAATTACTGTCATTTCCCCGAATCGGTTAAGAGTCTTCATTGGACTTAGTCTCAAAGACAAACTCAACCTCACTCACCAAGAGTGGTGAAAGACCGCATAAAGGCACCCACAATCTCGACTCGACGCGATGTTACCGTGCACACCGAACGCAATTATGCCATATTGTGACACCCACTCCCGGGTCCACCATGAGCAGAATCTCGGAGATCTCACTCATAATCCCGACCTATCAGGTCAACTCTCACCCTACACCCTAGGGAAGAACATCTATACTTGGCTTCTCTAAAGGCCTTAACCTCTAAGCCCAAATCCAATGTCGTGTCGAGTATGACAACCCGGCTAAGGTCTCAATTACTGACAACCGATGGCTGTCATCTCATCCATGTCAAGCCTGACATCAACAACCAATATGTCTACCACCCTAAGGTCCACTACGCTTCTGCTGCGTAACCCTGATCTGTCCCTGACTTCGACCCACATTCTGGCCCCTCTGGCCTATCTGTGTTGCTGGAAGTGCTTGTATAGCACCCCGTAACTGAAACTGGTTCCTCTAACCCTCACTAGGGTGTGGAGGAATGAATTGCTTATACTCTCCTGTCCTACGGCTAACTGGGACTGCATTGTCCCAAAGTCTTGGGATCCCTGTCCCGGGGGGGCAACTCAGCCACTCATGCTCAATCCTGGCCCTAGTCCTGAAACTAGTGTGAAGTAGAAGTCTTCTGCCTCTTCCCCGAACTAGGAGAAAGCTGATCTTCCCTCTTGCTACCAACACCCGCATCCCGAGTGCTCCGAGCATCCTCGATCTCTCTCTCTATGGTCGGGAACCCACCCCCAACCATGGAGTCCATATCCCGTAGGCGAAATCCTACAATCCTGCCCCGAATGGATAACTTCAGCCCATTCTCGAATCTCCTGTAATACCCAGCCAATCCCAAGAAACTACGTATCTCGAAGATTGACATTCGGTCTCTCCCAACTCATCACGGCCTCAACCTTCTCTAGGTCGACTGACACTCCTGGTGTTGACACCACGTGTCCCAAAATCTCCTCGCAGTTAAAACTCACACTTTACCATCTTAGCTGCATAACTGATGGTCTCTCCGTAACTGTAACACAATCCTCAAGTGATACTCATGCTCCCACTCTGACTGGGAGTAGATCAATATGTCATCCACGAAGACTACGACAAACTGATCTAGATAGGGTTGGAACACCCTATGCATGAGATCCATGAATGCTACTAGCGCATTCGTCAATCCAATGGGCATCACCGTAAACTCAAAGTGCCCATAACGCGTCCTAAACGCTGCCTTAGGGATATCGGTATCCCCAACCCTCAGCTGATGGTAACCAGTGCGAGGGTTTATCTTGGAGTAGACTCGCGCTCCTCTCAACTGGTCAATTAAATCATCAATCCTGTGAATGGGTACCCCGATTCGATCATAACACTGCTCAACTGCTCATAGTCATTGCACGGGGTGGTCTGTCTTTCTTCTTCGCAAATAACTGAGCGCCCTACGGTGAAGTGCTCTGGCCTCACGAACCCCCTTGTCCAAGAGCTCCCCCGTAATCGGACTCGAGTTCCTCGCAACTCAACCCGTGCCATCCCCATACGGAGTCATGTGAAATTGGGCAAAGCAATTGTGGTGTAACTCGACAATCGAAGTCTACTACCCTCCGCTGGAGGTAGTCCGAGCTCATCCGGGAAAACACCACATATTCAGACACTACCCGAGGCATCCAAGTCTCGCATCTCTCCTTCAGGCTCGCTAGCTAACCCACTAACTCCATTCCCACACCTTGACTCGTGATACTGTATAAAGTAAAATGTCATTCTTTGTCTCCCCTCGAATATCACACGAGTACACATCCTCACAGATAAAGCGGAACTCTCCTATACGCCACAATCGATAACGACCTTGTGTTATCACCCGCTCCATCCCTAGGATGACATCGAACTTCTCGACATGTCCATGATTTTCAGTCCACCGCGGAGTAGAGTCTCAAGATCCTTAACTCACAACCTCGACATATCATCCTATTCTCGCCCCAATCCTTAGGGAGAACTCCACGTGACAAAGGCCCCTCTTAAGGTCTCTAGAGGTCCTTGCCCATTTCCACCATATTTAGGTTCTCACCCTCTAGCGGAACACGCCTAGTCTAATCCGGGTCACCTCGTGAGGTAATCTCCAGTTAGCCTCTAACACTTTTCTCGATTCGCATGAACCAATGGTCGGGCCACCACCCTGATCTCCTCCCGTGAAGGTTGGAGGATGATGCGTCCTAAACCTTTGGAGGTTACTAGGATCTTCCCGTTTCCACCGCTATACCCGCCGCGCGATAGCATTCGGGCTATAATACCTACAAATTTCATCAAAGTCCGCTGATCAAATGCTTCGGGCTGGCCGGGTCAATTGTCGCAGTGCCTCGACCGTGCCCCGTGGACGCCCCCACGTCCCGGCCCCTCTCTACTTCAGCCATCTTACACAATCAACATGACACGCTTCACCTAATTCAAGATTCTAAGGCATAAACACCGCCCGAGATACTCTTCATACACATAAATCAGTGTATATGCATTGCCCTTGCATTTACAAGTAATGCAAGGCAATCAATTTTGCACTTAAAGTATTATCTTCAACAAAATTTTATTTTCGAAAATTTTGGTTAATTTTTGTTGATTTTATTTTATTTTATTTATTTTAATTTAATAAACATATTATTATTATTTTTTTAAAAAAATTATTTTACAATGAACAAAGCATTCATTTGTTTAATCCAGAAAATAATCGTAGCCAAAACCGGGCTGAAAAACCAAGCCGTGCACGAGCACCGTAACCGGCCTACTGCAAGACAGTCGCGCGCCCCGTGCCGCCAGCCGCGCGCCCGCACGCCCTACGCGCCCACGCGCCGCGGCCGCGCCCGCGCCGCGCTCGCTTCTCTCATGCTTCCTCGCGCTCAGCCGCCATATACAGGCGCGCTTCCATTGGCTTCGCCGCTTCTTCGCGCCGTGCTCGCCGGGAGCTCGCTTACGCCGCTGCACGCCTTAACGCTTCGCCGCTACTCGCTTCGCTTCCGCTGCTGGCATAAGGCCAAGGCGCTTCCGCTCGCGCTCGCGCTCGCCGCGACGCTTTCGGGGCCGCCGTGACGCCCGCCCAGCGCTCAAGGTGCCCAAATTTCTATCGTCATACAGCTTCAAATTTCACAGACGTCAGGAGTCATTACATAAAGGATCAGATTGCAATACAAGATCACCCGTTCTCAGCCACACATAATCCATTGTATCACATACAAATTATCCCCACCAAGCCTCTTGCAATACACTGAGCCTCTCTTCTCTCGCAATACAACCTGTATTGCAATACACTTTCGGGGCCCCATCCTAGGTTCCCCACTCACAGCAAAAATCTCGTATTGCAATACAATTCCCATTCTCTAAAATACACTGGCAAGAGGGCCCATTCCAAATCAGCACCAGATTTTTTCATTATACTATTATTATTTTTTTTCTATTTCAAATAGTACTGGAAAAAATCACAAAAAAAATCATTTTTCATTTTTTTCATTTTTTCTTGGACACTCAATAAATTTATAAAAATTTATTTAACCCATTTTTCTTAAATTTTTACACCATATAAAACCTTAGAAAAATTATTTTCTCACCTCATAACCAAATAAATTTATAAAATTTATTTTCTTTTTCCAGTTTTTCACTGAAAAATTTTCTCCACTCAAATAAATTTATAAAAATTTATTTTCTTCACTTTTCTTCAATTTCACATCTTGTAAAAAATCCTAAAGTTATTTTCCTCCTTCTTAAACCAAATAAATTTTTATCAAATTTATTTTCTTTGCTTTAAAATTTCTTCTCACCTTCCAACAACCCAAATAAATTTTGAAAAAATTTATTTTATTTAATCTTCTTCAGTTTTACACTGTAAAACCTTAAAAATTAAATTTCTTCACCTCTAAACCCAATAAAATTTTCCAATTTATTTCATTTATTCACTTTGTTCCAGTTTTTACAATAATCGTAAAACTCCCAAACATATTCCAACACCTAAGTGCTAACCACTTAAGCACACAAACATTTCAGCAACACATGGCCAACATGGTATACACACCATTAATCAACATTCACATGTTCACACATCAATTATCAAACAATCACCTAAAACACATGCATGTAGTGTCCTAGTTTTGTCCCGTGATTTTCCTAGGTAATCTCATACCTATACCTAGCATCGAACCACACCTAGTGGCGATGTTCTTACTCGACTATGGCCTAAGCCCCAATCCTCAATCTCTAGGCTTCCATATACCTATACTCCACATCAAACCACCCCAGCGATGGATACCCTAAACCCGAGCTCCGCATTCAGATACCTAAACTCTCGACACGCCTGACGCCCCATTTCTCGGGGTCCTGACTACCCGGTCAACCTACGGAATATAAAAAGCGACATTGCCTGCCATCCGGCCATCAAAACCCGCGTAGTCTCCTTTGTAACGGAGCTCCCCACCCAAATACATCACCTCGCATAAACTGTTCCTGCCACCAATATAATCACAACATGAGTAAACAAACCACTTGGGCCCAATAACTATACTCATCATGATACCACAACTATATCCAATAGTCGCTGGTAATCAATTCTTTATACAACACATGTTAAAATTTAACATTCTAATATATGTATGTATTAATTCACAACCAAAGCCACACCCGCTTTTCTTCTAAACTCAAATTTCAGATCAGCCGCCTCCCTCGCACGCTCCCCAGACTCAGAAAAAGGGGTCCCACGACGAGTATGAGCTAAACTCAAGAGAATCGCCCCGGCGGGCTACTCACCACCTTGCAGTGCAATGTTCCAAATTAAACACACATTCAAGCAAAATGCATGATCCTACTTGAATGTCTACATGACCAACTTATTGAGTCCTCACACTCGCTTTAAGCCTCAGATGAGGTAAATTATTAATTTTGTTTATTTTGTGGACAACCCTCCGATGTATATGACTAATCACGTCCGACGATTGATATATTATTTGTTTGTGGACTACCCTCCGATGAATATCAATTGGGTTGCTCCGACGATTGATATTTTATATTTGGACTACCCTCCGATAATTAATGTTTTCAGACAACCCTCCGAACCGTTTTCTCTAGACTCATCTCATGCACTCACTCCTATAATCCTAGGGTGTTCCAATGCATATGGAATGCATGTATGCCGCTCCAACACATTTAATCATATGCAAATATATAAACATGAATATACTGTTATAATTCAAATCACACAATCATGTTATGTAATTTTACAACTCATACATCAAAATTAGCTCACTTGGGCTAATGATCAAACACGAGCAATTTAATTTAAATCACTCGGCCAAACACATATTCACACAAAAATATATTTTTGTGTCACTATTCCTAAGGAACAAGAAACCAGGTTTTACTGGGCTCAAACACTCAACACCATCGGTTCACTTTAGAACTCCGCATTTCACCCGCCATTTCCTGCCTCATCCAACCAATCCATGATTTAAATACAATTTAAGCTATTAAAGACCAAACAATTCTCACTCGCTACTTCTGGCCGCTTCTCACATCGGGTTCAAGAAATGAATCAATTCGGTCCCAAGCTGACCACCAACCGCTGCTCAAGGCCTCAATCAAGCCAAACATTTAAAAGTATTTGTTATGAATAAAAATCCAAGTAGGGAGAAACCCCCTACCTTCTGAGTCGGTCGAAACTCACAAAACCGTGAGTCCACGTAGCTCTGCCCTCGCTGCAGAGAACGTCTTTCCTTCTCGGCCCGAAGACCGCCGACGATCGGATCGCCCGTATTTTTAGAGAGAAAGAAGACTCTCTCTCACCTAAAAAACGCCATTGAAGCTACTGGAGGTTTCTCTTTTTTTTTTTTCAAATCACGTTTTGCTCCTTTTGAATTTGAGGAGAAGAGCACTATTCCATCTTTTGTCATTTTTGTGTTGATCTAAACTTCTTCTAAATGACCATTATGTCCTCTCATTTCGCTTTTGATATTCCTGGCCTATCTCTACTTAACCATTTTCATCATTTCTCTACTCATATACCACTCTATGGCACATGAGTATGTGTTATATGTGACTTCGTTGCATCGAAAATCTTTTACTAAGACCTAAAAAGCAACGCCGGAAAACATGTAAAATTCGAATCGGCTCTAATTCAACAAAATTTTACGCGTTAGCTGTATTTCAGACGATTCCAACCTGAACTGCTTTCATCATCCGCCGAGATCTAGAGAATAAAATTACTTGATTTTTAACCGAAATCAACAATTTTGTAATCGAAATTACGATTTTTCCCTTTTTCCATAAATTGGAATTTCTCGGGTCTTACACGTGTTAAAGGCATGGTGAGTGACACTTCATTCATGGCATGTAGGAATTCTAGAGTAGAAACTGCGTTTTACTTGGAATACTGGGTTTGCGGTGAACAATGACATCGTACGCGCACTTAGCGGGGAGTAGCTCCCGTGCAGGCTTACCCTACTAGGCATTGCTCACCCCGTCATGGGGCCCCCTTTTAGGTACAGGGAGTATGCAGGTGGATGACTCTCATTCGAGGCCGCAGTTATGAAGAAAGCCTGGTTATTGCTAGTAATTAATTTTTTGTAAAGCTTGAACAACCAGTTCTATTGCCATTTTGTGTAAAAAGAATTGTAAAAATACTTTGGAACAACCTTGTTCTAATTTGTCATATTTGTAAGAGTGTTGTAATTAAACTCTTGAGGACTATGGTAATTAGTCTTGTAAATTCCTCAGAGTGTGGATGAGTACCCGATTAGCCACTTTCACTCATAATTGGACCCGTGAGGTCACCGTATTATATCGGGCTATGTTGCTAGGTTTTTTGTATAGCTTGTATTTTAGGTAGCCCTCGTACAAAGGAGACTCTGTTCGATTTTCGTTAAATCATGGGTTTCAGAAAAAGGGGACACGGTGGTGTGGTGTCGAGTTACCCGACATGCACGAGTCTTCTGTGGATTGACGGGTTGTCAATGGACACCTGGGTTTTAGGGCTTCACAACATTCATCACATATGTGACATGGCATTGACATGCAATGGTGCATCACACGTATATGCATTGTGTGAACACGTGATTTCACGGGTGTGAGGCATGGTTAGAATCAACACTTCATTCCAAGTGATCGATGGGCGTGGGTTCATACCGCTGTACGCTTGCATGAAACGAAAAATTTGTGTCCGGTAATAGCAAGAAGGGCTAGACACTCCCTCGGGTGAAAGACTTGGTTATTGGTTCATTACACTCCAACGGTGAAAGTCCAAAAAGTGTAAAAGGCGTGCGGAGCCTATGGTGAGACTCCAAAATCCTTTGCCCACAAAAGATCCATGGTTTGAATATGAAATGATCATTTGAGGTGTAACATCCAACAAGTTTTGGTTTGTAAACAAATGAATTTTGTTTTAAAAATGATCATTAGATATAATCCACCAAGGATGGATTTTATCACACGTTGGCATTGCATTGTGTGATGAGAGTCGGTAAAGACTCGGGGTTATGGTGCATGAGTGAGTCTCATCTCATTTCATAGCATGACATGTAGAATTCCAAGTAAGAATTGACATATTCTAATTTTTGGAATCTTGATGTGAATTGTCAAGTGTAAACATTGCATGTAAACTTAGGCGGGGAGTAGCCTCTGTAGGAATTACTCTACTGGGTGTGACTCACCCTATATGGGAAAAACATTTCAGGTGCAGGACTTGCAGTGGTGGACGGTTCTCATCCGGGGCCGCAAGGGTGAAGAAAACTGATGTGGCTTTTATAATTACTTTTGTAATTATTTTTGTAAAATAATTTAGACCAAATTATTTTTTACATGTACTAATATGTAAAGAGTTGTAATTGAACCCATATGGATTGTTTTTAATATAGTCTTACATGTTTTTATATAAATGTGGATAAATGGGCATGGTGTGGTCAATTTTTAAATGGACCCGGTGCGGTCATTATGTTGTATTGGGCCTTGGATGGGTCATGTGATTGTAATTGTATAGGTTGGGTTTTGGATAGAGCTCCTCGTATAAAAGAGACTAGTTCCGATTTTTGTTAAATTATGGATCCCGATAAATGGGACACAATAGTGTGGTATCTAGTTACACGATATCCATAAGCATTCCGCGGGTTGATGAGTGATCAACAAACCCCCAGATTTTAGGGCATCATTGGATCATAAACCTAAAGCAATAAACTTCCTTTAAAATTCGTCTCTTTACTCTTTAGGTCTCCATTTAAAATAAAACATCAACTCTAATCCAAATCAAGATCTCATTATCTAATTAAACAAGTTGATCTTATAATCTTTCGAACGTATTCCATGAGTTCAACTAATAGCAAATCATTCTTTATAAGGTCTTAATCCTCCTAACAAGTTTGGTTGTATTATGATGCTCAACCACAAG
This sequence comes from Tetrastigma voinierianum, assembly GCA_016808115.1. Classification (NCBI taxonomy): domain Eukaryota; kingdom Viridiplantae; phylum Streptophyta; class Magnoliopsida; order Vitales; family Vitaceae; genus Tetrastigma; species Tetrastigma voinierianum. Next base: position 253,763 of record JAEQBH010002038.1, on the reverse strand, counting down.
ATTTTTATTGCTTTATTAGTATTGGATAATATCGTCATAATCCTTAAGTAATTATATCAATATCCTCTAGTTCATGTTTAAAATATTTTTAAGAAAACAAAGACTTCAAATTTTCATAATCTATTAACATCTTATAAATTTCACCATAAGGCTCTAAATCGTAAGTGCAAAAATCTCTTTACTTAACTTCAAATCGTAATGAGATAGTTTCCATCTTAAGATTTCAAAAGTCTAAAAGCATAGATCACGCTCGATTTTTTCATATTGCATAAGAACACAACCTAAATTCTAATGGAAGACTTCATCGTGGAAAACAAATACTTTTAAACCTAATGAAATAATCAAAGTACTAGTATTAATTTGCTTTTCCACTCTAGGAAGCTACTCATAGTCATTAAACTAGTCAAACTTAACTCCCTCTTATGTTACCCTGAAAGATAGGATGATCTTAGAGATTCCTCAATAAATTATTTGGTAATTAGTAAATCCCAAGGAATTTCAAACTTCAATAACAGTATTAGATCCTTTCAAATTTCAAATTGTTTTCATCACTCATCACATTGGCCAAAAGTCTTAATAATCTTTCTAAACAAAGAATCACTTTGCAAAGCGAAACTTATACGCAATAATTTATCTACATGGTTTTCCTTCAAACTAAACTCAGGTTAACCAAGAATATGGAAAGTCATCATTTTTCGAAAACAATAAACAACTATATAGCTATAAACTAATTAATTCATCCTCAAAATTACATAAAATTCTAAAAGTCGAGGAGTACTAAGTCAACTCACATATTCTTATTACTAACCGTCATATGACGACTTCAAACCACCATATTGTCCATAATGACATGCTCCACATAAGTGGCAAAATCAAATAAGAATTGATATTGGTAGATGTATATCCACTAAACCAACAAACCATATGAAGGCAAAAGAGAGCGATGAACTTTGCCTAGTCACCAAGAAACCAATTAGCCAACTTAGACTTGTAAAGAATGCTAAGAATATACAAACAAAGATTAACTATCAACTAACACGTAACCTAGAGGCATGACTATCAATTCACACCTCAAGCCCGAAGGCTAAAAGTGTGAAACGACATAAACCTTCATTTCTTGTAACTGGATTGAATCCAGTTGCCAAATGCATGTTCAAAGTAATGCACAACTTTCTATATCACCAATTCTTATATCCAAAATTCCATAATAACAAAAATTCTCTAACTATCAACATTCATGTATGAATTAACATAAATGACCCAAGACAAATATTTATATCCTTCTAACGTACTTTGAAAATAAATAATCCGAATGAACATAGACTCATCAACTAAACAAGGTCCATAACGGATTCCAAAATCAAATTCCTAATAATGATATGATTCCCAACCTAACCAATTTCTCCTTACCGAATTAAATGTTCCTAAAAAGATGTCAACGAATGGAAGTGAGCTTAAAGCTTAATAAGAAACACTAATACAGTTTCATGGATCAAAAGATTTTCAATCATATAACAAATAGGAGATGTTTTTCATCAAAACTTTCGATTCAAAAAATAAGTTGGAACATTCAAAAATTCTTTTAAAACATTCTCAAATCCATTTCAAATAAATTTCATGTCAAATGTGATCCAAACAATTTCATATCAAATTTTGATTCAAACCCTTTCATATAAAAGTCCAAAATCAAATACATTTCAAATATATTTTTTTCTTTGGTCATTAAATATCAAATGATGCCCAACCATTTAGGACTTTTAAATGGGTGGCTACCCACAAATTGTTCATTTTAAGGTGGACGGAACCAAAAACTACTAGTACTAGTAACCTCTAACCGAAACTCTTAGAGGCTAGAGTTCAAATCAATTACATTCGTCACCAAGGAATGTAAATGTCAACTATTATTCCTATTGATAAGGGCTGAATAGTGTCAACTATTATTCCCGTTGATAGGGCCGAACTAACCAGAGTCAAATATTTCATTCAAAAATTCAAATCGCAAAACATCATATCTCCACATTTTCTTTCATAAACAAAACAAATTTCAAAATACTTTCATGCAAAATCCCTATTTGATCCATGGACAATCAAAGGAATAGAACAAATCAAACTTTTCCTCATTCAAATTACATAAAAGACAAATAAATATATTTTTTGAAAAAATGATATAGATTATCTTTATGCAAATATATATAAAATATTTTCTTTTGCAAAAGCTGTATTAATATCTCTTACCTTAAATGAGTACTCTAAAGCCTTGAAAGAGCTAATAAGAAGAATCTCGAATGAATGTTTCACCCCGCATAATAAGGAGGAGCTATCATCATTAATAAATTATAGGTTTGAGAATCCTAACAATGTCATAATGTCAATATCATTAATCATAATAATATTTTAAACATCATAACTATTAATAATTTAATTAATGAGTTTCAAAACTTTTATAAAAGTCAAATTAATTCCAAATATGATTTCAAATATTTATTTATTTTATATTCTTAATTAATTCACCTACTCTACTAAAAATAATTATTATAGTATATTTTACTTCATATTATCCCTCGATATTGATCTTGATCATAATATTATCTAAATAGATTATCAAATTATAGAAAATATCTACTTGCCAAAAATATATTTCAATTACTTATCAAATACATATATTTATACAACTTTAGCTTCCAAACTTGTTATATTTGTTTATTATTATTCTCTACGAATTTATGATCAAATCGTTACATCTTTTGTTCTTTTTTCTAAAATAATTGGAATATCTAGAAATTTTTTTTCCAATATCAATAATTACCTAGACTTTAAGTTTTCTAGGCCTATTTGATGAAGACTTTTAGACCTCATTTATTTTAATATTAAATGATATTAACTATAACAATATGTCCATTTTGGATTTTTACTAAATGTCCATTTTTGTCTTTTAAATTCCTCGAACAAAAAATCATGACAAGATTCAATTTTGACTTTTCAACTTACCTGTCACATATCTACGATTCATTCCTACAATTCTTACTTTTTTTTTTCTATTGATTCACAATATCAAAGTATGTGGTCCCATAATATTTTTTTTTTCTTTTTTTTTCTTTTATTTTTTCTATACTCTCATAGAATGGTGGTCCCCTACTACTATTTTTTTTTTACCAAACTCAAAGCATATGGTGGTCCCCCTACCAACTTTATTTATTTTTATCTTCATTCCCAAAACAATTTAAGACGAACAATTAACTAAGATTTTATTTTATTTTTTAAAAGAAAAGAAATAAATCTAAATCCGATTCCTTCATGTCGATATAAAATTAAAAGAAATTCAGTGCATCCATACCAGCATTCTAAGAAATAAATATGAAAAATATCTTACCTTTCGAATTACTTCTTCAACCTGGGATCCTATTATCTCTGCGCTTTGATTCTACTTAACGTTAAAAACCACACTCCCCAGTGGAAGAACAAAAAATAATATATTTTTTTTTTTCTATTCATCTGAAAGTAGCATTCAGAAAAAATCTTACCTATTGAAAACTTTTCTACAAACCCTAAATTATGGAGTTCTACTATCAGGAGAGACTATGTAGAGAGTAACGGAGGATCCAATTAATAATAATATATTTTTATAATTTTTTCTATTTATACATAGGGTTTCATAGGAGAATTACCCTTATGCCCTTTTTAAAAATTTTAAAAGAATAATTTTGTTTTCTACCCCTTTGAAAATTACGAGGTGCTACATTACCTTTAAAAACTTATTTTTATTTATTTCTTTCACATTTTCAATCCAAGATTATGGTGCCCCAAAACCCGAGGGTCCCGTTGACAACCTGTCAACCCTCGGAATTCCTATGGATTTTGAGTGACCCGATACCATAATGTTGTGTCCCGTTTATCGGGATCCATATTTTCACAAAAAATTAGGCAGAGTCACCTTTGTTCGGGAAGCCCTACCCAACATACAACCTGTATTGTGACGCCCCAAAACCGGGGGTCCCATTGACAACCCGTCAACCCGCGGAAAACCTATGTCTCACGTCACGAGACTCATACACGAAGAAATGGCCGATCGGGCCTAGACATCATACTCATAAAAAAACATCCCAACTATATTGCCATAGTTCAAGAGTTGATTACATCACTTCTTAATACCAACATATATTAAGATTTACAATGCTAATTACGTCATACAAAATAAAATACCATGCTCACAACTTTCTTCTCAAAAGCGACTTAATGTGGGCGCCGCCTTCCCGAACACCCTCAGACATGAAATAATGATCTCTCGACAGGGTGAGCAATGCCCAGTAGTGATAATCTTCTACATAGGTTACTCCCCACCTAAGTGCACATGCAATGATTCAACATGAACACATTCAAGCAAATACATGATCCTACTTGAATGTCTACGTAATATGGATGAGAATGCAACTCACCCTTTCCCATTTCTCGAGCCCTCACCGACTCCCTCACGTACGCTTCTGCCAATGTGAGAAAACATCAAGTGAAACAAAAGCTTTTTGTTCTTGAAAACATCATACTGAGTTTCGGTAAATATATTAGACTACCCTCCGAGGCGAATTGCTGGATCATTTTTCCGAAACAGTCATGGGTCAGCCTCCGAGATGAACTGTTGGACCACTCTCCAAGGCAATTCCCCGGAAAATCTTCCTTGAAATTCCTTTTCACAAACTACCATTTTTCATTTCTTTCATGCCATGCACTCACACCTAATTTTCTAGGTTACCTCGATGCATATGAAATGCATTATGCCATTTCCAAACAATTCATGTTAATATATAAATCATGTATGTACTAACATAAATTTACCCACATGCTTCATGTCATTCAATTCACATACTAATCACATGTTATTTATTCTTATCAATAGCATCAAATTCACCACATGGCTAATCATAATTTATTTCCAATGGCTTACACTCAATTATATTTTTTTATATAATTCATCATCATGTTAACACATTTAATTATATGCATTAACAATTTCCTTTTTTTTTTTCACACAATCTGCCATTCATTCGAAAGCAATATTTTGCTTGAAACACACATGGATCTCACTCCCGGGTCCAACTAGCAAACCGGGACTATTTTTAACAAATTCCCAAACGAGCAAAGGTCAGTCCGTGGGCCCACTCACATCTGCTCCACTCTTTGCGGAACCAAAACCATGGCCATATCCCACCAAAAACATCAAAACCATAATTTATTGCATAAATTATCACACAAACCACTCCAAATGGGCCTAAACTCCGTCCAAAACTAGTTCAAAATATTCCACACTGTCCTGTAATCGATCAACCTCCGGCCACCACCGCCTCAAGCAACCAACCAAATCATTTACCAAGCTCTTAAAAACCGAATATAACCGAGTAGGAGAAGACCCCTACATCTTGGAGTTGTTGAAACTCTACAAAACCGGTGCCCACGCCTAGCCCTTTCCGCGTAGAACAACTTTGCTTCTTGGCCCGAAGAGATCCGACAGTCCGAACACCGGGAAATCTAGAGAGAAGTTCCACTTTCTCTCTCTAAAAACCCTCCATTTTTTAAATCTACACTCCTCTCTCACCTACTGCATGTCTCAGCCAAAATGGAGAAGAAAGCTCTCATTGGATTTCTTATCCACTTAATCCACCAACCATTTAATTTTCCTCCAATGGCATCATGCCATGTGTTCACATGGGCCCCACACTTGAGCTCAAGTTGATTGAATCTGCACTTAACACGTGGAACATTGTGAGCCACTTAAAATGAGCCAAGTGTCCCGCACTACGCTCGTTGCCTCGAAAAACGTGTAAATTCCGATAGTCTCGGAATTCAATGAAATTCGACGTGGTAGCTAGATTTCGCGAGACAATTCCAACGGTGAAGTCCGTTTCATCATCCGAGATCTAGAAAAATTTTGGATTATTACTGAAATTACCATTTTGCCATTTTTCAGAAAATTAAATTTTCTCGGGGTTTCACATGTATAACCATAACCTATCCAGGGTCTCAACAGAAGTAGTAATGACCACACAGGGTCCATCTGTTCATATCCCCCATATACAACTATATCACTGTGACGCCCAAAACCCGGGAATCCCGTCGACAACCCGTCGACCTGCGGAAACATGTGAATATCAAGTGTCCCGATATTACACCCATACGTCGCATGTGTTGAGACTCATTCCTGCTCATTTAATTCATAAATATATAGGAATTACCTTATACAGTCCGTAAGAGTCCGAGCACAACACTCTCACATATGGTACAAAAATATACATCTATTAGAACAAAGTGTGTTATAATATACAAAACAAGATATGTATTAAAACTACCTGCCCTCATACATACAAAACGCTGTCAAGGCCACAATCTGGCCCGCGAAGATCCCTACTTTAAGGAGCCGCCGTCTCGCTCATTCGTGTCCCGTACTCAAAAGGGGTCCCACGACGGGTGGAGCTAACGCGCCCAATAGAGACAAAACCTACAAGGGCTACTCCTCACCTAAGTGCACATGCAATACCATACCCTACACTAATATTCTGCATATTCATATATAAAACATGCATGTCTCTATATGAATGTCTACATGTCATGCCCCATATCTCGAGTCCTCACCGACTCCCTCACACATGCATATGCCATATATGAAAACTATTTCAAAACAAAAGCTTTTTGTTTTTGTTTTATTTTTATTTTTGAAACTCATTGAAAATTCTCTGATTTTATAATAAAGTGGACAACCCTCCGAATTCCGATATCGTAATATCTATTGGATAACCCTACGATATGATATTATATTGTGCTGGTCATTCTCTGATAGTACAATATACTGGACAATCCTCCGAAATTAAATACGATGGACAACCCTCTGAAATTTAATATAATGAACAACCCTCTGAATTTAATTCATTCAAAATCCATGTCATGCACTCACACCCGATTTACGTGATGTCCCCGTGCACATGCAATGCTAATGCAACTGCATAAAATCTCATGTTACATGCATAATAAAAACTACATGTAACATATATATCATTCATGATTTATCTTAAGCGCCATACATCATCGAACATGCATTATTATCAACGCATATTCAAATTTTGCATGTTTTTCATTCAAGCAATAATACACCAAACTGATGTTTTCTTTAGTCTAAAAACCCAGGAAATTATGCATGTTAGTCATGCAAGCAATAATACACCAAACTGATGTTTTCTTCACTCTAAAAACCCAGGAAATTTTGTATGTTAGTTATGCAAGCAATAATACACCAAACTTATTTTTCTTCAGTCTAAAAACCCAGAAAAATTCTGCATGTTAGTCATGCAAGCAATAATTCTCCAAACTGATTTTTCTTCAATCTGAAACCCAGAAAATTCTGCATGTTAATCATGCAAGCAATAATACACCAAACTGATTTTTCTTCAGTCTAAAATCCCAGAAAAATTCTGCATGTTAGTCATGTAAGCAATAATACTCAAAACTGATTTTTCTTCAGTCTAAAACCCAGAAAATTCTGCATGTTAATCGGCAAGCAATAATACATCAAACTGATTTTTCTTTAGTCTAAAAACCCAGAAAAATTCTACATGTTAGCCATGCAAGTGGCGATTATCTAAACTCGATTTTTTCTTCTTCTCAAAATCCAAAAAAAAAAAAAAGCCCAAACCAATGCATCAAGATAAATTCCGCAGAAATTCCGAAATTACAAGGACCTAAAAACAACGTGTCTTTGGACATCACCGCCTCGAGAAACCGGTTCAGACGCCCCACGCCTGGGCTACCTCTTCTTGCGACCATTTCATGGCTCTTAAATAAGAAATAGTTGAGGTAGGAGAAGACCCTTACCTGATGAAGTGCAGATCAAACTCACAACTGCTGTACGTTAACTAGAGAACCGCTGGTTCTTTTCTATTTCCATTTCTTTCTCCTTCCTTTCTTTTCTTCTTCCCTCTCTTCTATTCTCTTCTCTTTTCTTTCTCTCTACTGAATTATAGGCAGAATTTTTGGAGCACACTTCAGCAGTTTCCTCCTTTTCCTTTTCACTGAATTGATGGTGTCTTAGTGGAGAACACATTCTCTAACCCTCTTGACACCTAGCATTCTTTGTGCCAAATGCCAACCAAGCCAATTCACTCCCTCTCATGCATGATCTCCCTTGGACACCTAGCCTCCACTCATGCCAATTCTCATGCAAATCCAAACCAAGACATTTGGCCTTTGGTTGCCAAGTGTCTTCTCCTCTAGTGCCACATGGCATGCACTTTCATGCCATGTGTCACCACCTCATTTCTTCATTCGCCTCGAAATACATGAAATTCCAACCGTCTCGAAATTCAACGAAATTCGACTATGTACCTAGATTTCGCGAGACAAATTCAACGGCGTGATCTGCATCGTCATTCGAGATCTATAGAATTTTCAGGTTTGCAATCTGTGTCTATCGGTTTACTTTATCCAAGGTCTCACAATCACAATTACCCGTGGACACCGAGTTACTCTGTGACGCCCCTAAACCAGGGGGTCCGTTGACTACCCGTCAACCCGCGGAAATCTACATGTCTCACATCATGAGACCCATACACGTGTAAAATGGCCCAATAGGGCTCGCACATCCATACAACCCAAGTATAAATTTTATACAAAAGGGAATTTATTTACAATTTTTTTTTATTACAATTTACACAAAACTGGGTCTCTTGCCCAAAATTTTTACAAAAAATACAAGATAAGGCCATCTTGGCCGTTTCTTCGCCTCTAAGGTCCCGGATGCGTCCCATCCCCACGCCTTCGGCACTGAAAATATTCACGACTGCATTTAGCAATGCCCAAAGCAAAGGGAATTTCCCTACTTGGATTACTTCCCACCTAAGTGCAATGCAATGGCACAACAAACATTCAACACATGCTAATATACCACTCATGCATATATTAACATAATTAATTTGCATACAACATGTTATTCAATTTACAATAATAACATAAGATTAGCTCACATGGGGCTATATATGAATAATCCGGCAGCCCATCTCTGAACCGCCCACACAACATCCCACACAAACATGCTATTTTCTCAGCGGCAATAACACAACACCACACAAATCAAGCAAATAGTCCGTGGATCGGCCCAAATCCATTCCAAAGGATTTCTTAACTCCTGGCCCAAATCTTTGGAACTAAGACCACTCGCCATCCGTGCCTCTCAACAAATCCCCATCCATTACATGACTCTTAAACAAAAAAGTATTTAAGTAGGAGAAAACCCTCACCTTCCGGAGTTTGTCGAAACTCCCCAAAATCGGTACCCACGCAGGCCCTCGCCGCGTTAACTGTTGTCTCTCGTCGGAAACCGTCTACCGATCACGGAATTCTGTAGAGAAGGTAGAGCTTCTTCAAAAATCCCACATTTTCTCTCTCCGTTTGCTCTTCTTCCCTCTTCTTCCTCTCCCAATCCATTTGGTCAAGATTGGGACAAGAGAAAAGTCCTCTCAATGCCACATGTCAATTTCCTATTGGTTGAGAGGATTACACCTTATCCTCTTATCCAACCACTTGAGATTTCCCTCTAATGGCATCATGCCATGTGTCACCTATGACCCACACTTGAGCTCATGTTTGACTTGCCCATAGCTTGACACGTGGCGCCTCTTGGCCACTCATAAAGTGCCAAGTGTCCAGCACTCCTCTACGTGCCTCGAAAAACGTGAAATTCCGACTATCCCGGAATTCAACGAAATTCGACGTGGTAGCTAGATTTCATGGCATTCATTCCAACGGTGAAGTCCGTTTTGTCATCCGAGATTCAGAAAAATCTCGACATAATCGAAATTACCATTTTATCCTTCCAGAAATTCGTGATTTTCCCGCCTCACATTCTCCCTCTTCTTAAAAGAATTTCGCTCTCGGGTAAATTCTCAAGACACATACACATCCAACCACGTGCATATGTAACCCTACACAATCCCTGCTTGGTGTGTAAACGCTGACCTTCCCAAGGTCACAATCACCGATAATCCAATGGACAGTCAACCTAATCCATGTCATGAATGACATCCATATACCGAGCTCTTGCAGGCTCACCAACGCCCAATGAAATTTCCAATGGGTATCCAAATCTCGAGTCACCCCCGACTCCTATCACTCAACTCTAAGTCTACGTGATAACCATGTCTGTGTGTTTTCATCTCGAGTCACCCCCGACTCTTATCACTCAACTCTAAGTCTGGGTGATAACCATGTCCGTGTGTTTTCATCTCTCGGGCAATAGAACTTTTCACCACACTCAGCCTCTATATCCAATACGTAAATTTCTGATTTCTCCAGCCTGCCCTACACCCAATACGTAAATTTCGAATGGCTTCCCTGCCCTACACCCACACGTAAATTTAGATCACCCCCCGGTCCCACACCCAATACGTAAATTCGTAGATCGCCTCCCGGGTCTCTTACACCCAATACGTAAATTTAGGATCGCTCCCCGGTCTCTTACACCCACACGTAAACTTTGATAACACCACTCCGGCCCTTACACCCTCACGTAAATTGATATCTCCCCGGCCCTTACACCCTCACGTAAATTCAGGATATTTCCCCTGCCCTTACACCCACACAAAGAGACCTGCGGCACAAGACGCAACACACGAATATACACAGATAACAAGAATAACAGACCCGGTTCTTACACCTAATACGTAAATTCGATCACTCCCTGTGTCTCTTACACCCACACGTAAATTGTGGATCACTCCCTCGTGCCCTTACACCCTCACATAAATTTTGGGATATCACCCCGGGTCTCTTACACCCGCACAAAAATTTAGGATATCTCCCCGGTCTCTACACCTCACGTAAATTCAGATATCTCCCCGGGTCTCTTACACCCAATACGTAAATTCGATATCTCCCTGCCCTTACACCCCACGTAAATTGTGATATCTCCCCGGCCCTTACACCCACACGTGTAACTTTCTATTACTCCATCGGCCCTTACACCCTCACGTAAATTTTCGATAACACCACACCCTTACACCAATATGTGAAATCAGATCACTCCCTGTGTCTCTACACCTCACGTAGCCCGGATCGGCCTCCCGGCCCTACACCCATACAGACCTTCGAATACTACCACTCTGGTCTCCTTCACCCAACTCCGTGTTTCTCACCTTGGGGGGATTAACGACCCCTTCTCTGTTTTTGTCCAACCCACATTAATTACTCTTCATTTCCCGCATTGGACGTAGTCCCAAGGCCAGCTTGACCCGCACTTGCAAGAGTAGTGAATGACCCTTCTCGTGCACCCACTAGACCACTGCGATATTCTTGTGCACACGAAGCGCCATGTGCATCTTATGACACCCGATCAAGGTCCACCATGAGTAGAATCTTAGAGATCTCTCCTCATAATCGACCTATCAGTCGACTCTCACTACCCTAGGGAAGAACATCTATACGTGGTTTCTCAGGCCTTAACCTTTAAGTCGAATCCATCACACTGAGGTACAGCGATGAATCAATATGGTATCGATTTAAATCACAACTCTAGTAGTCAACAAGTGCGAGAGTAGAAACGTGCCACCGCATGTCAGAGGCTAAATAGAGCATTTCAGTCTACGTACCGTGAGATCTACCTCCTAGAACAATCTCGCCTCATATGCAGAAATTTTGTGATAGAAATAACGTATAATCTGCCTCTTTGTTAAAAGTCCGACACAGTGAGTCCTGTTCGACCTTGACCCACACTGCAGCCCCTCGCCTGTCTTCTTAGAAGGTGCTTGTATAGCACCCGGCCGAAGCGGATTCCTCGGCTGTGCTAGGGGTGTGGAGGAATGGCCCATCACTCTCGTGAATTTCTCTGACTAATTGGGATTACGCTGTCGATCATGGGATCCACATGCGGGGACAAATCCAGTCTCATGCCAGTCGGCGAAATAACATATCACCTTGCGACTAGCAGCCGATCCACATTGCAGTCCTGAGAAACTGATATTGGCGAAGTGTACGCCTCTTCCCCGAACTAGAAGAAGGCTGGTCCTCCTCTTTCTACCGACACCGCGTTCAGAGTCTTCAGAGGCGTCTCGATCTCTCTCTATGGTCGGGGTGTCGACCATGGAGTCCATGTCCGTGGCGAAGTCCTACTGTCCTATTTCGAATGGATAACTATTACATTCTGAATCTCCTGACTTTGTGGCCATGTCAGGTAGCCACGTAATCATCAGCCAAATGGAACATTCATTGAATCTAGCCACGTACTCAATCCACAGTCATCGCCCCTACTTGACTCTAGGAACTCTTGAGGCGCCCGCATGCCCTCATGAGTCTGGAAAGTACTTACCCGTGACCTGACTCACGAGGCTCTGCCCATGTCTGCTTCTAAGTCTTTGAGAGTCTAGCCCGTCTCCATGTACCGAGGCCTCGCCCTCTGGGTGGAAGCGGTGGCTTTGATCTGGTACCGTATCGGAGGTGATCTCATAACCTCAGTACATTCTCGTGCAAACCAATGGTCATACCACTTGGGATCCCTCCCCTATGAATGTAGGAGGATGATGTGACCTAAACCTTGCATGTGCCTCCTGGAGGTTACTAGGACCTCCACGACTGCACCTTTCTGGCACGTGCGGTACTTGTGCCCGTGATACCTATAGCCTCCCAGCCAAGGCATGCGATCAAATACGAGGCGGTACAATTCGAATGTCGGTGGTGACCCGGTGCCAGTGGGCTGATCCTCATCTACTAATATACCTGAAGTCGAGGAAGATTAAGAATTTCAATGTAGTATCTACAGGCTCGAACCACGATGAAATATTCATTACAGGAAAAAATTTTCACACACCACGTAAATGCATTTATAGTAATTGCAATACAAATATTTCATATATTAAATCATACACAAGAAAATTTTTAAAAATTTTGTACTCTTTTTTTTTTAACCACGACGATCTTTGCGTAGACGATCCCTTCCATGAGCGGTGTTAAGCGATGTATAAGCGATTACGAATCAAAAGCTGGGTTTGGTGCCGCGGTCGCGCGAGAACGGTGGCATTGCGCGCGCGGTCTGCCAGTTGTGGGTAGCGCTGCGCGCCGGCAGAGGTCGTAGCGCGTATCGGCAGCGCCGGCCGATCGCGGTCGTGGCGCTCGGCGTGTGCGGTGAAACATAGCGCCCGGTGATGGGCACATGTCGCGACCTCCACGCGCCGATCGAAGCCGCCCGGTCGCGACGCCGTTTAAGTGCGACCTCACGGGAACCATCCGTATCGCGACATCACATTGGTGTCGCGACCCGTCAACTCACTCGGTCGGCGACGAATTTCGTAATGGCGACCGCGAGTCTCTCTGCCCGACCTCGAGCGGTCGCGACTTCATTTCCAGCTCGCGACCTCCTGGATGACCAACCTATGTCGCGACATCGTTTTCATGTCGCGACCTCATTCCTGCCTAGCGCCAGAATTTCCGGTCGTGACGCGAGCTCAGGTCGCGACCTCCCTGCTACTACCCATGCGACCTGAAAATGGTGTCCGCGACCTCAAACGGCCTCAACCCCATCCAGCTGCTACCGTCGCGTAGCCACTTTCCGTATCGACCTCCCTTGTTGCCACTCATGCCGACCTGAAAATGATGTCGCGACCTGAAATGACTTAGCGAAATGCGTCGGCACGAGACCTCGCTACTGACCCGGCCCGGTCGCGGCGCCACTTCACGAGTCAGCGACCTCACGCCGACCAAACCGGTCGCGACTTCGCAACTATGTCGCGACCTCGAGAGGTCCCAACCCCTTAACTGAACCTTTTTTTTTTTCAAAATCATCCAGTAGCCTTTCTTCCTGCTACTCCTTTGATGTAGTAGCCTAACCCACTGCTATACATAAAATTCACAAATTTAAGAGTTGAATTACAACTCTTTTCACGTCTTAGCCCCGGAAAAACCTTCGAGAATTTCACAACACCAATCTGATGGTATTAGCTAGACGATTATCGAAAAAAAATCAATTTTTTTTTTTTCATTTCTATCATTAGCCTTCGCGCTGCGCTTCTGCGTGCGTTAACTTGAATGCGCATCCATACTACAAAAAAATTTTATTAAAAATTTATTTTGTCATCGATAAACCAAATAAATTGATTACAATTTATTTCATTCATTACTTTTCTTTGTTCAGGTTTACACTTTGTAAACCCTAGCAGTTTTTTCTTTCATTTTCTTGTTTATTCTGGGCGGGTGCGCCCATAGATTACGGAACACCCTAAATTATATTTTCTCGGCCCTAGTGTTCAACATTCTCCTATGCTATTCTGACATACACAATTTCACACAATTCACATATAACAAACATGTTATACACCATCACCTATCACATTAATTCACCCAAAATGCACAATGATGTATGATCTATCCCGCGGTCCATCAAGTCCAGGTATTTCAGATACCTAACTCTACACCCACCGAGTTCTAAGGTAATCAAGTACCTTAGCCTGATATCAAGTCGTGACGCCCTAAACCAGGGGTCTATTGATCACACCACAACCCATGGAATCTAAGGCATGTCTCACATTATGAGACCCATACACGTGTAAAATGGCCCAATAGGGCTCGCACATCCATACAACCCAAGTATAAATTTTATACAAAAGGGAATTTATTTACAATTGTTTTTTATTACAATTTACACAAAACTGGGTCTCTTGCCCAGAATTTTTACAAAATATACAAGATAAGGCCATCTTGGTCCGCTTCTTTCGCCTAAGGTCCCAGATAAAGGGCCCCATCCCAAGCACGTCTTCGTGACTCGAAAATATAGTTCTCACCCACTTGGCGAGCAATGCACCCAGCTGGAATTTCCCTACTGGATTACTTCTCCCCACCTAAGTGCAATGCAATGGCAACAAACATTCAACATACATGCTAATATACCACTCACGATATATTAACATAATTAATTTATACAACATGTTATTCAATTTACAACAATAACATAAGATTAGCTCACACTTTCAAGCAGTTAGCACAATCCGACATCCATCTTTAATCGCCCACAACATCCACAAACATGTTATTTTCTCATGGCACAACACACCACATAATCAAGCAAACAGCCTCGTGCGGGATCACTCCAAACCATTCCAGTGGATTTCAACTCTGGCCCAAATCTTAGAATCAAAACCACGCCTATCCGTGCCTCAACCCGCCATCCATTACATGCGGCTCTTAAACAAAAGTAAAGCAAGAGAGTAAAAACCCTACCTTCCTGAATATTGGTCAAACTCCACCAAACCGCACCCACGTGTAGTCCTTGCCGTGGGGAGCAACTGGGCTTCGTCTGCCGAAGTCACGCCCGATCACGGAAATCTGCATGAGAGCTTCTCTCTCTAAAAATCCCACATTTTCCCTCTCTCCGCTTGTTCTTTCTTCCCCTCTTCCTCTCCCAATCCATTTGGTCAAGACTGGGACAAGAGAAAAGTCCCTCCTCAATGCCACATGTCATTTCACGGTCATATGACACACCCATCCCTCTTATCCAACCACTCGGCATTTCCCACTTACATCACGCCACGCGGTCACCTATGACCCACACTTGAGCTCATGTTTGACTTGCCCATAGCTTGACACGTGGCGCCTCTTGGCCACTCATAAAGTGCCAAGTGTCCCGCACCTCTACGGTCGAAAAACGCCAAATTCCGACTCATCCCTAATTCAACGAAATTCGACGGTAGATGATTCATGTTACCCATTCCAACCTGAAGTCCGTTTATCATCCGAGATCTAGAAAAATTCCGGATTATGACCGAAATTACCATTTTATCCTTCCTTAGGAAATCTAGATTTTCCGGGGTCTCACATACTCGACACACCTCAATACATCCCTTTACCAGGATCCATTCATTCATGTTTACGTCCTTGGAGTCACTAACTCCACCACCTAGAAAATTCGTAAAAATTTAGATCAGGTCACTGATGAAACTTTTCCGGTCACTAGGATTTCACTTAGGCTTAGTCCAATAGCACAATCCGTTTCGTCATCCGATATCTAGAGAATTTTTCAGGCTTCCTTGAGTCATTTTGGCAATTTTATTATTTTTCCATTTTCTGAAAAATTAGATTTTTTTTTTCGGGGTTTCACAAAGATCTTGTTTCAATCTACTATTTGGAAATTTTTTTCTTCAGAGGTTAATCTCTATACACAAATTTCAAAATTTTTCTTTTTTTTTTCTTTTCTATTTTTTAGATATTTCATATTTCCATCAAAGAACAAACTTACAATCATGACTCTCTAAATATTTTGTTCTAAAACCTAAATAAATAAAATCAGGATTTATTTTGAAATTTTGAAAAAGAAAAACGAACCATCTGAACTATTCAGAATCATTTGATGTAGGAGCTTCTACAACATATATTAGGAATTCGATCTTAATTATGGAAAATTCATATTCGAGAGGTTATGAAACCTTAGAGACACCAAATATGTTTCTAAATCCAAGTATTTGAGTCTTATTTCTATTTTGATTTGGAGTTGTTTTATTTTAAAAAGATTTGTTCTCCAAGTCAAAGTAGTAGTTGCTTTATTTAATTTAGAAATTTTGTTTTCCTAGTAGGAGTTGCTATTTATTTTTAGGAGGTGCTTTATTTAAATTATAAAGTCTTTGTTTTCCAAGTCAAAGTAGAGTTTTTATCGATTTAGAAAGTATGGGGCTATACATACCTCATAATGTAGTCTTTTTTGGACAATTAGTTCAAGTTTAATAATATTTTCGCATTTCTCTTTTTTAGAGTTCTCTCTTGTTCTCTTATCCATGGATGGATTCCTTAATTGGCAAGTTTGTTTAGCTCTCTTATCCTAGGTGGATTCCTTGGGTGGCGTATATCTCTTGTTCTCTAATCTCTTGGGTGGATTCCTTGAGTGAGTTAAGTGGCTTCTTATCTCTTGGTGGATTGCTTGAGTTGTGGAGTAAGTACCTATCCTTCTATACATCTACTCATCTCATCATCTTCTCCTTCACCTTTCCATAACCAAAATTTCAACCTCAGCCCAAAAATTTCCAAATCATGTTCCATAATTATAAAACCTTTCCATATACTTTGTTTCACCTTAGAAACCATAAATACTATCTTCCCTAACCTTAGAGAATCCTCAAATTCGTGCACAGCCCTAGCCTACCTTAGAAAAACCTGAAAATCGCAAACTAGCTCAACACAAGACTGTTTTGCATCAAATCAAACCCAAACATTTCCAAACCTAAAATCCTTAATTCTAAACCTTAATTCCATCATATATAAACCCTAAACTAGCCTTATAACCTTTGGAACTAGGCCTTTCCCTTACCCTTTAAAGTTTCCTCCTATACCTCTAAACTACAACAAACCCATCTCTAACTTACCCAAACCGTTAGATCATCTATCACAGTCCTATCCTTGCATCATCATCTAATGGAACTAAAAAATATATAAAACCTATTAAAATTCAAACTAAATCATGTTTCTTCAAGGTTCTATTCAAAATCAAGGAAAAATAAATAAGTTGTCGGATTTAGAAACTAAATACGTAAATTAACTAAATAAAAGTCTTACCTTTTAAACTCTCTTCTTTAATGTGACACCCCAAATCCGGGGGTCCCGTTGACAACCCGTCAACCCGTGGAATTCCTGTGGATTTCGGGTGACCCGATACCACATTGTTGTGTCCCGTTTATCAGGATCCATATTTTCATAAAAAAATCGACCAGAGTCTCCTTTGTTTGGGGAGCTCTACCCAACATTCAACCTGTATAACCATAACCCATCGGGGCTTAACAGAAGTAGTAATGACCACACAGGGTCCATCATTCTATATCCCCAATATACAACTATATCAAAACTACCCGTGGACACGAGTTACCTGGCACCTGTCTGACCCTTTACCGGGATCCATTCATTCACATTTAAATTTAAAATATGAAAGTAAAACATAGTACAACTGTAAGTCGATCATGACCTCTTACCATAATTACATACTCGACTGTTATACAATAGTCCCAAAAGAATTTAATTACAATTCTTTTATACAAATACTTTTACAAAGTAATGTCAAGGCCACACATCGACCTCCTTCGTAATCACGGCCTCGTCTAAGCGTCGTCTCCTGGCCTCCTCTGCACGAAAGGGGGTCCCAAGCGGGGTGAAGCAATGCAATGAAGTTTCCTACAAGGTTACTCCTCACCTAAAATGCACATGCAATAAGCGTACATAAACTTATCAATCACATTTTATACAATTTATGCGACATTATATGAAATGTTCCGTGTCATCATGAGATACAACCCCTCTATACTCACAACCACGAGTCCCAGCGACTCCCCATAGTGCAAATGTGGAAACCAGCCGTGGTATTTAACTTAATGACTTAAACCATTGGACAACCCTCAATTTTAATTTATCATTTCATGATTTTCTTTTTCTTTTGTGGAGCCCGCAGTTTTGGGTTTTCCTTGCGCCGAATGTAGCACACCTTTCCAACATTTTCATGAACTTACATCATCGGGATTTATGTCTAATCGTGAATAACATTTGGGTCTTTCACCCTTGGGGGGGGGGATCTACTTTGCTTCGATTAAAAACATGTAATTTATCATTTTGATAAATTTACACATCCGTGAGTCTCGACCCCAGGACTGTCTCATTTTCCGAGATCACGACCCATTCTGCTGCCGGTGAATACTCAATACCATGCACCCACACCGGCTTCGATCTTGATGTATTGTGCATATGAAATGCATGATGGCAATGCATTTTCCTTCATGTTACATGTATATCTGAGTGCTACATGAAACATTCATACACCATGAACAATTATAATTTTTACATATAATTTACATCCATGCAATCCATGTTAATACATCAAATAACATATATTAACATGATTTTTACACACAATATGTTATTTAATATTTTACAACAATAACACACAAAATGGCCCAAATCTTGGACCCACATAAAACAGGGCACCTCTTGTCCCTTCACGGATATCAAGACACGAAACCAGGCGTCGGTCTCGGGATCAAACCAAACCCGAATTCCAGTCGAGGCCCATGTGATCCCAAGCACAGGTATGCATGCAGATCCTAAAATTCGCGGGATTGTCCAAAAGCAATCCCGAAATTCAACCCAGACCATCCAAAAACAGTCTTAAAAATTCCTAAAAATTTCTACACTCAGTCCAAAAAATTGGGGACTGAAATTTACGGCATTTCACGGCCTCTAAGCCAATCCCAAACCATTAAATGGCCTTTAGGCTAGAAATAACACAAGTAGGAAAATTCCCTACTTCGTAGAATTTGACGAAACTCCAAGATTTTGGTACCCATGCATAGCTCTCGATGCATGGACTGACTTTGCCTTTTGCTTCGACGAAAACCTACAGTCAAATTTCCGTAAATCTTAGAGAGAAGCAAAGAAAGGAAAAAAAAATAAATATCTCTCTCTCTAACGCTCTCCCTTTTTGTCCCTTTTTCACTTTTCTTTTTGTTTTTTCGTTTTTATCTTTTTTGTTTTTATTTATTTATTTATTATTATTATTATTATTTTCTTTTCCTTTTTCTTAATTCTTTTATTTCCTTTTATTGCATCATTAATCATGTGGCTAATTGTGAGCTACACATTCAAGTGCACCACATGACTCTTGCCATGTGTCACTCTCTTGGGGTGCCATGTGGCATCCCCTTAGCCATGCCATGTGTCATCCCAGGCACCTGCGTCTCGAAAATGTAAATTAAAGTGTCTCGGGTCGACGTATTAGTTAGATTGCAGAGATGATTCCAACGGTAAAGTCCGTTTTATCATCTGAGATCTATAAAAATTCCGATTTTTCGATTGAAATTACCGTTTTACCCTTTTGTCGGATTTTATGGGGTTTCACATTTAACCCTAGATTCGATGTCTTAGGTTTGTTAAGATTCTCTTGAAATCAATGCCTCAAACCTTAGGTCTAACAATTTAGGTTTTCTATGGTTCCACGATTAAGAAAGAAGGCTATATAGGGAACACATAAAAGACTTTATTAAATAATATATTATTTTTTCTATTTATACTTAGGGTTTCTTAGGATAATTACCTTATACCCTTATTTTAATTTAAAGGAATTATTATTTCTTTTCTACCATTTAAAAAAAAAAAACGAGGTGTTACACAAAATATCGAATTTTATAGATGAATCTTTGCAAATTTCAATTACTAAGCTAGTTACTTAAAAAAATTAAATAAAGATTTTGGGTCAATTGGGTTAATCGGCCCGTGAGCGAGCCCACATGGGCAGTACAGTCGAAATGGGTTGGACGATTTAGGCTAGTTTTATTTGAGGCGTTAAATTTATACTTCAGCCTCCTGGCGGGTTCAGTCAAATTTGGCCGTCAGGCTGGCCCGATGTTGTCCCAGCTACAACTCCACATGCAAATGTTTTTGTGAGAGATTTTTTACCCTAACTTCACATGTAAATGTTTTTGTGGGAGATTTTTAAGGCATTGTTTTGGGTTTTTTTATTAGGTGTGTGTTTTTATTTTTTTATTTTTTTTATTGGAAAATTTATAATTTTTTGTTATGGTTTTTTATTTTTTAGTTTTTTTGGGCATTTTCTTTGGAGATTTTTGTTACCTTTTTTGCTTTCTTTTTTATTTGGAATCTAATTTATTGAGTCTTGAAAATGGATTAAATAGATGAGTATTTTTTTAATTAAAATTTTAAATAAAAGGGAAAATTTAATCTTAGTTAAGTTCTGTTTAGAATGAAATTTAATCACATTAGCTTAGGTCATTATAATTTGTGGAGATAAAAAGAAAACTTAACACTAATTAAGTATTTTCTAAATTAACTTACTTAACTACTGGTTCAAAAAAAAAAACTTAACTATAATATAGTTCAGATAATCATTATGGTTGCAAATTTAATCTTAGTTATACTTAAAAATAAATAAAAATTAAACTCAATGTTCATGAAAAGAGATATATAATGATGTTCATGAGATGAGAAAGAAAGAAAGTTTGAAAATATGCATGGATCATCATTGAAGGGAAAAACTTAAAAAAAAATGTCTCTAAAATAAATATGTGGAAAGGAATGAAATGACCAAATAAGTGAAAACCTCGTTTTAAGAGCAAGGAAGTTAAAGGTGTAAAACAGACCAAATTGGGCAAATTGAGGGAAGCCATTCTTGCAATTTGATAATTACTTTGGCTTACCTTCCTAAATAACCCAAAAAAATTTATTATTTTATTTTATGTCATTTATTATTTAATTATTTTATTTCCTATCATCTATTATTTTATTATTTTATTTCGTGTTATTTTTTTACCATCTTAACTTTAAAGGATGAGAATCTTATGTTGTTTTATTATGTGGTACATTTCATAACATTGTTTTTTTTAAAGGAAAAATAATATTATTGATTCAAACTTACAATAGATTGATAGATCAAAGATATAAATAGCTAAAAACCATACATGATTGATAGGGATACGAGGCGGGCGGGCATCTCACTCATACATTTAAAGAGTGAGTGAGGGCGAAAGTACCGTGTAGTAATCACTTCCATAAAAGCCAGACGAAGCCCGACCCGTTAGGCCCGGAACATGGATTTGGAAGAGCGGAAGGCCCATACACGGCCCGGTCAAACCATATCTTTACACAAACTATGGAAGATAGAAGATATTCTTTAAAGGCGTCTTGTTCGGTCAATCAAGTCTTATTATAAGGGAAGGAAAGCAGAGAAGACAGATTAGTTGGATACCCCATAAGGAAGGAAGTTACTCCAATGACTCATGACTAATCCAGATTGCTAAATCTAAAGTGACTACATGAGAACCTATCCTCCATAGGAAGAACCTAATCATCGTCGAATTGGATGAATATCCATTATAAATACAAGGCCGCTCTGACACTAAAGGTCGCCAATACTAAGCATCTAAAACATTCTCTCACTTTCTTTCGAGAGAAAGAAGAATCGGCTTAGGCATCAAGCGGCCACAGAAGTGAAGCCTCGTAGACCCCTCTTCGTTACGGTTCTTCTTGTAGGAGCGTGCGCATCGAACTGTGAATCGACATTGCAGCAATCCTACCCGGTAGCGGTCCGGCATCCTTGATTTGGCCCCTCGTGATCTTGGTCAGCCGCTGACCCAACACGCTCCAACCCGATTCGGTTAGAAAAGGCATCATCGATTGAGCGCCGTCTGTGGACCAAACCGATTCCTTCATAAACAGCGATTCCTCGATTCTCGATGGTATCAACAAGGAACACAAGCGGGAGTAACACTAATCCACCAAGGACGGAATCCACCCGGGTGATATGAAGCGGCGGACCCCTTGTGATTGGAAGCGATCTGGTAATCTGAAGCGAGTGGAAGCGGCCGCCTCGTCGGCCCGGTATACAGTCGAAGGTGACGGCTTACCAGCGGATACAACATCAGGGAGACACGGCAAACCCAGGAAGGCCATAACCTCCTCCCCCGCGAAGAACCACTTGGTCGCGACATTCCTCGAGGCATCGAAGCTGACGAGTCCCTGAGTCGAAGCGGGGCATGGACGCAGTTAGCCCCAGGCTGAAACGAGTATGCCGGGCGGCTCGTGGGCGAAGCAGCGGAATCACCCTCGGTAGAAGCAAAGGAACGATGAGTGGGAGGCGAGGTTCGAAGCAACCCGATAAAGGCTCATCGGCGTGGCGAGCCCCGGATACTATGGATACGTAGTGCGGCAAGCGAGATCTCCCTTCACGGCCGAGGTGCTGCCTTTCCCCCTTCAGCGAAATTCAGAATGCCTCAGGTAGAAACATTGATGGAATCAGCGATCCGTCGATCCCATAATACTTACAAAATCGGATGGAGTACATGGGTATGAGGACCCGTGCGGTGCAGGGCTTCGCCACTACGCTCGAGGGCCAGCTTTGGCTGGTTGATAAATTCCCCCTTCATCTATCTCGTCATTCGGGGAACTAGGCACATTTGCGTTCGTCTCAGCCATCGGAGCTAGGACGTACGAAAGCCCGTACCATCACAGTGACCATCAAACGAGGATCGCGGGAAAGTTGGAAATCCATATGTACAAAGATTCAATGCCGAGTCCCTGAAGATATAGACATACCCAGAAGCGAAGATTCGCCGTCACAGCTTTCATTGCGGGTTGGACCCTCTGATCAAAGGACACGATGTTCTGCATCTCTCGAAGAACCCTCGAAGCTAGCATGGCGAGGTCTCGCCAAGCGAGAAAAAGTACATAAGCGAGAGGCCCTCATATCAAAGAAGGAGGCTCCTCGCCCTTAAAAGAAAAAGGAGACGACGGATAGACGGCCAGGAAGGAGCTGAGACAAAACGACCGGAGAAATCCCCGGGGCGCGGGGCTGGGCGATCCCCCAAGGCGGGGAGTCTCGGGAGCCGTCTGGGCCACCGCAAGGCGAAGGATGACGAGCATTACCCCGTCTGCGCTTCCTCCACTACTTGGCCTCGGTATCACAAGTCACATGAGGTCGCGGCTTGAGCAATTCTGAGATGGCCGTAGCGAGATGAATCGAGATCCGCGTGAGGATAACACGAGTATTGCGAGTTCCACGGGGACTATGGACATCATACGGACAAGCATATACAACTAAGAAATAGAATATTTATTGTCTGGCCTTGAGGATGTCTTGAGTTTCATATCTCCAGGGAACCAAGCTCAGAATCAAGCTCAGAATCAAACCCAGAATCAAACCAGTCGGTGAACCATAACCCGGCCTAGGCTGTATTAGCCATCTTAATGACAAGCTGTTCGGCCTTACTTGACCCACAGGAGAAATCCAAGTGATCTAAGGAGGATTTGCTGAAGGAGGAGAATCTAGTTCGGCTAGAAAAGCCCACCTACGGAGCATAAGATCAGCAGACATGGGGGAAATACAAGCAATATCTAAATTGCCGCGAATCGACACTACCATCACGCTCTCTGACTTAGATCTGGAAGGGTGCCGGCCTATGACGACCGGCGGTAGTCCGGCGCCAATTGTGGCGACACTCACGATTCACGGGTTTTAATTGATAATGGGTTCGGCTGATCATCTTGTCGGCCTTAAATGAAGATGGGTATTGGAAGAGAAAAGCTAGATCGGTCGGCACACATCTGCGAGATTTTAAGGAGAGAAAGGTACTCTGTTGGGCTCGATTCAGCGGTGCTGACCACAGGAGGCCCCCCTTGCCGGAACATGACGACAGCAAGGTTCCTTAAGATGGAGCCCGAGTCGACCTATAATATGCTGCTAGGCAGACCCTCCCTCAACGCAATAAAAGCCATCCCCTCAGCATATCACATGATAATCAAATTCCCGACAGTGAATGGAGTCGGGACGGTCCGAGGAAATCAGCGGGTGGCCAGAGAGTGTTACACAGCCTCCATGAAACAAAGAGCGGTCGACTACGTGGCGGCGGAAGCGATATGCCTTGACGAAGGTGCTCACGGGCAAGGCCCTCGGAGAACTAAAACACATGCGCTGGATGTGACCCGGAACATCCCAGCTCATTGGCTCCAAACTGCAAAAGGATCTCAAAGGCCTCCTCACTTTCCGGTTTTGAAGACGGAATAGAGCCGTTTTTCGCATGGGCTGCGACGAACATGGGAGAATCGACCTACTTGATAATTACCATGGCTGAACAGGCGGAATCCTTGGCTTAGGTTAAACAAAAGCGAGGAGTTTTGCAGGAAGACAACATCAGCGAGGAAGTCGGTAAACTCTTTAAGCGGGAGCGATAAGAGAGTAGAATACCGGTGGCTAGCTAACGTTGTACTCGTCAAGAAAGCCAACGGCGAAGTGGCGACTACGCATCGACTTCATGGCATAAACAAAGCATGTTCGAGAGACGGCTTCCTCTTAGAGAATCGGCCTCATCGTGGACGCCACGGCGGGCCACGAACTACTCAGTTTTATGGATGCATTTCGGCTACAATCAGATCAGCATGGACCCGGTGACGAGGAAAAGACCGTTCATCACGATTCTTTTGTTGTATCGGGTAATGCCGTTTGGACTCAAAAAAGTCGGGAGCAACCTACGGAGACTAGTGAGCAGGATGTTCCAAGCGATTGGTGCAACGATGGAGGTATACATAGAGCGACATGTTGGTGAAGTCCACTAAGTCGATCTCCGTATCACCCATCTCTCACGAGGCATTCGGATCACGAGAAATTATAACATGAAGTGAACCCTGACCAAATCGCCTTGATTGTATCAGTAGGAAAATTTCTGGGTTTCATAGTTAACCACGGGAGTGGCGAATCCGGACAAATAAAAGCATTGCTCGACGTAGCCGTCGCCCTCGGGGAATAAAGGAGGTCCAGCGGCTGACAGGAAGGGTTGCGGCTTAAGCCGTTTCGTATCCAGAGCGAGTGATAAATGCCAGCCTTTCTTCCAAGTTCTGAAGAAAGCCTTTCAGTGGGACGAAAAATGTGAAGAAGCATTCACGGCATTAAAAACATACTTGAGTTCTCCTCCCATTCTAGTAAGTCCCGTTGAAGGAGAACTCCTCACTTTGTCTGCCGTAGTATCAAATTTTCTCAACCGGTGCGTTACTGCGTCGAGACAAGAGCGAGTCCGACACCCGGAGTTTACTGCTGCGGTCGAGCCTTGAGAGCGGAGGAGGTACTGAGAATGGAAAAGTTGATACTAGCCTTTGGTGGCTGCGCGACACGGGCGCCCAGTCCCTATTTCAGGCCCACACCATAGAGTCTGGCCCAGGTACCCAATGTAGCAGGTATTACACAAACCAGAAGTCTCCGGAAGGTTGATGAAGTGGGCCATAGAGCTAAGCGGGGTTCGACGTCAGGTCTGGCCAGAAAAGCTGTATAAAGGGACGGTCTGGCCGACCGTCATGGAATTGGCTCCGATAGAGCTTCTTTGAGCCCACGGCCCGGAGGACGACCTCCCCATATGAAACTCTGTAGATGGAGCCTCGAAGCGCGCGGGGGAGTGGGCGGGCTTAATCCTCACCTCACCAAAGGGATAGATATTGAATCGCCTCAGGTTTGGGTTCCATGCTTCCCAGCAATGAGTAAGTATGGGGCCGTCATAAGCGGGCCTCAGCCTGCAGCCCACTCATTAGAGAGGTCGACCAGCTAGAGGTCCACGGTGACTCGACTAGTGGCAATTCGGGCATATCGAAGATATCTGAGGCGAGTGAGGCGATGGTTCTATATCTCCAAATGGTCAAGTGATTTACTAAAAGTTTTGTATGTTAGTTCAGGTCAAATGCGTCCCAGGCTTGAGAGAATACCGGCGACGCGCGGCAAAACTAGCCCGCGGCCTTGCAAGAAGACCTCGGCGAGGTCAACGCCCGGTCAAATAAGCGAACCCTGCCGACCCTTGACATGGTGAGTCGCGGTAGGATAGTGCCCAATTTGGATGGACCTATTTGGGATTATATTAATGACGGAACCACCACCGGGCGACCGAAGCGGCTAAGATAAGAGTAAGGTCTTCCAGGTTTACCAATCACAAGGGTAGCCTTTACAAGCGAGGATTCTTCACACCTTTCCTGAAATGCATAGCGGGAGAAGACATTGAGTATGTACTAAGGGAAGTACACGAAGGCATATGCGGAAATCATATCGGAGCTCGAACGTTAGCAGGAAAAGTTTTGAGGCAGGGATACTATTGGCCTACGATACTTAAAGATGCGACCGACCTAGTCAAAAGATGCAGAATCTGCCAGAAACACTCCAAAATATCACGCCTCCGTGAGCTCCTAACATCGATCACGGCCCAGCCGCTTCCCGATGGGGTTGGACGTAGCTGGGACCTTGCCCATTGGCAGGGCTGATGTAAATTTATAATCGTCGCGGTGGATTATTTCACCAAGTGGGCGGCGGGCGCCGCCACAATTACGAGCGGAAAATCGCAACTTTGTGTGGCGAACCATCGTATGCGGGTTCGAGTCGAGAGCCACAGTATCGGATAATGGAAAACGGTTCGTGACACGAGTGCAGGATTTTGTCTTTGGCTGAATTAAAAATTATTACTCGTCCTGACACCCGCAATCAAGCGGACGAAATTTGAAGTCACCATCGGAACCCTTAAAATTTGCCTTAAAGACCAGTGAAGATCTTAAAGGAGTTGGTGGAATACCTCCCAGTCCTTGTGGGCTACGGGACGACCGAAGTCGACAACTCGGGAACCCCATTTGCCTAGCGCTGGAGCGAAGCGATGGCCACAGTGGAGGTTCCTAGAGTCGAGTTAGCATCGGAGAACAAAATGCGGGGCCTGCGTGCGGGCTTGGAACTCCTGGATGGCGATGGAAACGGGTTCAACGGCGCGCGAAGAGTATCAAGGAAGACGACCCAGGTACTACTGTCCAGTCAAGCCCGAAGTTACATACCGGGAATTTGGTCTTAAAAGCACGCCGACAGGAAGAATCAGCGCATGGGAAGTAGGCCACTATGGCGGGAAGGTCATACATATGCTTGAGTCGTCGGACAGGCAATTATGAGCTCAAACGGAGGGGAAAAATCTTACAACATACATGGAGCAGCGGAGCACACAGGCGTTTTACTAGTGAGCCTTTGGTTTGTAATAAAACCTTATCAATTCTTATAGCCCAGTCGGAGCTGCAGGTAATTTAGTATCTCGAAGCGATGGGATATATAAAGAAATATACACAGTGAGAAAATTCATAAAAATAAAAGTCCCTCTTTATTCCAAATAAATCATATTCGGTTACAATCAGTGATGTCCTTGATTACATCTTGAAAAACACTTCGATGTGACAATTGCAAAAAAAAAAAAAAAAAAGGGGAGAGGCAGGAAAGGCGGAAATAAAGAAAAGGGGTGATAGGGAAAAAAGAAAAGAGGGGAAAAAGACGGAGACAAAGGAGAAAGACAAAATAAAGAAAAAGAGGGGTGTGATAGGGAAAAAGAAAGGGGGAAAAGTAGACAAGAAAGGAGAAAGAAAGAAAGAAGGGAAAAGATGGAGGCAGAAAGGAGAAAGAAAGAAAGAGGGAAGAGAGGTAGAAAGGAGGAGGAAGAAGATAAAAAGAAAAGCAGAGAGAGCAGCGCAAAAGATGCGCCACCTCCCGGACCTCCCAGTAGAAGCTAGGGAATAACATGACTCCCATAAGGGAGACTAGGGGAAAAACCGCAACTCCACATGAAGACCCGAAGGTGATCCAAGGCGTCGAAGGAACTCAGCGAAAGTAGTGACGTCGACATCCATCGGTGAACTTCATCCACCTTTGTGAAAGCGAAGTCTCAAAAACGCAAGATCACGGAGGCCATGAGCCACGTATAAGGAGGTCAGCGCTGAAAATTCCGCATGGCGTTCGATTCTCCGCCGTCGGCGTGGTTGCCCCTTTTCGAGGACATGGGAGGCGTTTCAGTTCACCAAAGCTCTTCACACACCAAAAATCATGCGAGGCGGTTCAGTTCACCAAAGTCCTTCGCGCACTGCGAAAGTCAGCATGCGTGCGGCTCACTTTGAGCTCCTACACTCTGCACAGGCCACGCAGCGCCTTAAAGTCGAGACCCATTTCGAGCTACATCGCCGTCGGGTTGAAACGCCACCAAGGCCACGGCGCGAGGCCGGTTGCTCACTTTGGCCAGGCTCCTCTACTTTGCAGAACCACCCGGCCTCAAGTCGAGACCGGCTCGGTTCACGTCGCCATTAAACAGAACGCCACCGGGGCCCTGGCGCGAGGCCCGATTGCTCACTTTGACGAGCTCCTCTCCTCCGCACAGGCCACGCTGCCTCAAGAGTCAGACCAGCTCAGGCTACATCGCCATTCGGCTTGAACGCCACCAAGGCCACAGCGCCGAGGCCCGGTTGCTTTCCTTTGTGAGCTCCTACCTCGCGAACGCAGCGCCTCGAAGTGGGCCATTTCGGGCTATCGCCATTAAGCAGACGCCACGGGGCCACGGCGCCGGGAGCCCGAGTTGCTCACTTGTGAGCTCCTCTACTGCGCACGAGGGCCACGCCTCAAGTGAGACCAGCTCAGGCTACATCGCCATTCGGCTTGAACGCCACCAAGGCCACAGCGCCAGGAGCCCAGTTGCTCACTTTGACGAGCTCCTCTACTCTGCACAGGCCACGCTGCCTCAAGAGTCAGACCAGCTCAGGCTACATCGCCACTCGGCTACATCGCCACTCGGCTTGAGGGCGCCACAAGGCCACGGCGCGGGGAACCAGGTGCTGGCTTTGACAAACCCGCCGTTATACTCGAGCCAGACAGACTCATACTTACAATTCATGCGGCGAGGCTCATCCCTGGCTCAGATGACGAGCTACTATTCACTTTTGGCGAGCCCGCCGGCGCACTCGGGCAGACGGGCTCCCTTCTTTAATTCATATTGGCGAGGCTCATCCCGGCTTCGGATGGGGCGAGCCCCTACTATTCACTTTGAGCCACTTATTTGCCTCGAGACGGGCGGGCTCGCCCGTACTAATTCATATTGGCGAGGCTCATCCCTCCAACTCGGATGGGCCCAGGCCCCTACTATTCCCAGTGACGAGCCCTTCGCTGCACTCCAGACAGACGGGCTCCTTCCTACAATTCATATTGACGAGGCTCATCCCCCAACTCAGATGGACTAGCCCCTACTATTCACTTTAGCGCGAGCCGCCGGTGCCGGACGGGCCGGGCCCGCCGTCTAATTCATATTGGCCGAATGCTCCCCTCAACTCGGATGGACGAGCCCTACTATTGGTGGCGAGCCCTTCGGCCTCCAGACGAGCGGGCTCCTTCCTACAATTACATATTGGCAGAGGCTCATCCCACAGCTTTCGGATGGGCCGAGCCCTTACTATTCACTTGAGCCCTTGGCCTCCAGATGATGGGCTCCGCCCTAATTCATATTGACGAGCTCATCCCCCAGCTCAGATGGAGCCAGGCCCCTACTATTCACTTTGTGAGCCCTTGTTTTGCCTCCAGACGGACCGGGCTCCTTGTTTAATTCATATTGGCCAGGCTCATCCCTGGCTTCGGATGGGCGAGCCCTGCTATTCCAGTGGCAGGCCCGCCGGCGCACTCCCTGCAGACGGGCTCCTTACGTATAATTCATATTGTGAGGCTCATCCCTCAGCTGGATGGGCAGGCCTACTATTCAGTGGCAGGCCCTTGGCCTCCGGTTCAACGGGCTCCTTCCTGCAATTCATATTGGCGGGCTCATCCCGACTCAGATGGGCGAGCCCTACTATTCACTTTGGCAAGCCCTTCGCTGCACTCCATACGGACGGGCTCCTTCTTACAATTCATATTAGCTGAGGCTCATCCCTGACTCGGATGGGCCCGAGCCCACTATTCACTTTTGAGGCCCTTGTTGCACTCGACGGAAGGGCTGTCGTGCAAATTCATATTGACGAGCTCGTCTCAACTCGAGATGGGCGAGCCCTGCTATTCGATGAGCCCTTGGCGTTTGCTCCCGCCTGGACGGGCTCGCCGTGCAATTCATATTAGCGAGGCTCATCCCTCAGCTGAGATGGAGCGAGCCCCTACTATTTCAGTGGCGAGCCCTTGGCTTGCACTCCCGGGCAGGCGGGCTCCTTCCTACAATTCATATGTGAGGGCTCATCCCGGCTCGGATGGGCGAGCCTCTACTATTCACTTTGAGGCCTTGGCGCCTCCCATACGGACGGGCTCCTTCGTCTATTCATATTAGCGAGGCTCCATCCCTCAACTCGAGATGGACGAGGCCTACTATTCCAGTGGCAGGCCTTGGCCTCAGTGACGGGCTCATGCTTACAATTCATAACGGCGAGGCTCATCCCACCGGCTCGGATGAGCAGGCCCCTACTGTACGGTGGCAGGCCCGCCCGGCATCGGACGAGCGGGCTCATGCTTTTAATTCATCTTGGCAGGCTCATCCCTCGGCTCGGATGGGAGCCCTACTATTCACGGTGGCGAGCCGCCCATTTTCAGAGCAGACGGGCTCCTTGCCCCCGCAATTCCTGCGCCAGGCTCGTCCCTCCTTTCGGATGGACGAGCCCTACTATTCACATGTGAGCCCGCTGCTTTGCACTTAGGCTGAGCGGGCTCGCCGTGCAATTCATATTGACAAGGTTCATCCCTCGGCTTCGGATGGACGAGCCTCACACTATTCACATTGGCGAGCCGCTGCTGGACTCCCGAGCGTTCGGGCTCAGCCTTTACTATTTACATGTGAGCTCTTCCCGACGGCTCTATTCAGCCCCGCTCTGACGAGGCCTCCATCATGACCCCCAAGATGAGCTTCCTCGCCTCGAGCATTGTGACCTCAGCCACAAAACCAGGCCCGACACCCCCGCGATCAGACAGCGAAGGCCACGGACCAGTCAGGCGAGCTCCACCCTCGACCATATAGAGTGGGAACCAAGCCAGTTCAAACGGGATGTGCGCAAAATTTCAGCGATACGATTCTAAATTCTTTGAGACCTTCAAATCGGATTCAAATCGGGTTGACACGAGTTCGGGAAAAGAATAAAGATATCTCGAATTCCAGAACCTGAGTTTTCAAAAAATGAGTATTTATTGAAAGGAAGGCTACACAGGTATCAGGCCCCAGGCCCAACAAAAAAGGGGAGAGAGGTCGACATCAGGAAAGCATAAATGAGTCCAAGAATTTAGGCATCAGGCGATGAAGAATGAGAAGGGATCTCAGTAGGAGTAACAGGCTCACAGAATAGTCGTGCTCGGAAGGCCCCTCCGCCTCCTCGTCACTTGGGAGAGTGAAGTTGAAATCTAAATCTGATGCTTTAGACGGCCTTCCGTTGAAAAGCGAAACCGCGAAGCCAGGCGGCAGTCTGCAATTGTTTGATAACCTCATCCCTACGGCGACCATGCTGGTTCTTTGATGAAGATCTGTAGCGCCAAACCCTTCACATTCATCGCTGGTAGTCTTGATAAATTTACGGCCGGAAGACTCCACGGCGAAGCGGTCTCAGCAACACGCTGCCCTCTGACCTCGCGACAAGCAACTTGAGTTGTTTTTCTTTAGCGCTCAAATCACCCGGTAACCCCACGCGCTCCACGAAGATCGGCTGCACGCCCGGGAGGTGATAGGCTCCTCCCGCAACCATTTAGGCTCATTACGGGCAGTCTCAGCCCCTCGGTCTCGACCAACTCACCCTGCGCAGCCTGGAGCTCACCCCTAACCTCCCGAGACTCACCCTCAGCCTTCGTCAAACTGCTCCGGACCTTGTTCTCTCTATTTTACGCTTGGCCTTAAGCCGGTAAAAGTATTCTTAAGATCAGACTTAAGCCGCTCTATTTCTTCGGTCAAATGTTGCGCTCGTTCCTGCAGCTCGGCCCGCTCAGAAGTAAGAGAAGCCACCTTCGCTTTATAAATCCGGGCGATCTTCACATGTTTTTCATTCAGTTTGGCCTTATCGGCCAGGCCCTTCAAATGGGTGGCAGCCTGCATGTCAGACACAGACATAATGTTCAGCACAGAACAAGCATGAAAATAAACCTGTTCTGAGGACTTACGAGAGCTTGATCCACTGGAAAGACAATGCCAAAGCTTCATCAACTGGCAATTCCTTCGATCCCCCAATGTCAGACTCCTGGAGAATGGATGAGACGACATTTGCTGCAAGTTCGGCACTAGAGAGCAAAGAAGCCTGATTGCACAGTTTTTGCCCGATTTCTTTTTCGACTCATGCATTAGAGGAGGTGACTTGGCATTGTCAGAAGGCGGATCCCATACGGTTATAGGTAGAGCCGTCGGCGAGGCGGGCGACGGTTACGCAGAAAGACCCTTTGCCTTGGCTGACAGGGCTTAGGAAAACCCGATAAGGTCAAAGCCGAGCGCTGACCCGCACTTCCATTTCAGCCGGGCGGGAGAAGGGGGACACGCCGTGTGCGGGCCTCGGCCGGGCGCGATGCCTCTCGGGTTCGAATAGGAGAAGAAGGAGACACCCCCAATTTTTGAACCTTGGCCGGAATCGGCCGGTCCTTTCGGAAGGTCCGGCTTTTTCTCTTCACACTCCGGGGCTTGAGCTTGTCGCCCCGAATGAACAAAATCTCTCCCACGGTAGGAGTGGCGCGGTGGGCTGAGGAAACCGAGGGTAGAAGGCGGGGCCTCGAAAGCGAGTAGAAACGTGCGGGCAACAAATTAGAGGAACTAGGAATGTTCGACTTTGTCGATACTGCATAAGACGAGCGTTCACTCAGCGCTAGAGCCCTGTGACATCTTCGTCGAATTGAGACGAGCATCAGGAGAGCATAAGAGCTTAAAGGTCGAGTATTCGATCGTCTTTGGAATCGTCGAGCCCGAAAGTAATCTGAAGGCACTCACGAAGGTTATCGGGCGCTCCGTCACAGGGCACCCCGGTATCATCACGTCACGAGAGTCATACTCGATTGGAACCATTAGCGAAGAAATATGTCGTCCTTTCCGTGGCCAGGTGCGAAGGAAGGTCAGAGATCGCAGAGGAGATCCGGGCGTCACGGAAAAATAAATAAAGCCCTGCGTAGTACCCATCGGACTGAAAAGATGGAGGCAGAGCCACATTAGGGGCCTTGAGCCACTGTCCTTGAAAAGACCAATAAACCAACTAACATACCACAACCATTGGGAGCGAATGGGAAGGGCAGATGTTCGGAATGTTGAAGAACTTCTTTTTGAAGGGATGCAAAGGAAAGCGAAGAGCCGTTATTAAAAACGACCCAGCGACCGTACCGGGCACGGAGGGGCGGTGTAAAAGGTCAAAACATCAGGGGACCATATCCAGGACACCGAGGAGTAGATGCGCTCAGCAAAGGTAGACTCATATGAAGGACCAACCCTACTAGGGCCCACCTTCGCGGCATGCCGAACGGCGGTCCTGAGGAAGTCCGACCCCTTAGGATATTTGATCAGGTTTATCTTCTTTTTACCCTTACCTAAGGGAAGGGGGCGACTCGGGGCGAGTTGAGACGAAGCAGTATCAAACAAGCGGGACGCCCCCGGCTGCCGGGCGGCATCAACGAGGAAGATTCATCGTGCAAGAGGAAGAGCGATTTGGACCCATGATGTAAGCGAAAACGGTATAAAAGCATCAGACCAGTGAAACCCTAGAGCCTCGTCGTATCAATGAAAGAAACACGACGGGGCGAGGGGCCTTGTAGCGGGCGGAATGAGAGAGGCGCCGAGAAGGACCCAACATTAAAAGCGGACCGGAAAATCAGGCGAAATACAAGAACGCGAGAAATATAAAGCCGAGGTAGGAAGTTATGAGGCGAAGAGTGACCAGGAAGGTCGACAAACAAGGGAAAGCAAAGGGTATAAGAAAAACAAGCGCGGCTTCGAAGAGCCATCATTGCGCACCACGTGCGTGGCGTCGAAGGTGTCAATCCATCAGCGAACCGCGGGAAATAACAACCGTGAGTTAATCCGCGACCCTTGCCCACAGCGGTCGTGCGGGATGGGGGGCAAGCGATAGGGATACAGGCGGGCGGGCGTCGCTCGCCGTGAAAAGTGGTGAGGACCATGCCACGTTCATGTCCTTCCATAACGGCCCAGAACAAGGCCTGGCAGTTAGGCCCGGAACATGGATTTGGAAGAGCGAAGGCCCATACGGCGGTCAAGCCATATCTTTACAAATAACGAAGATAGAATATTCCGCAAAAAAGGCGTCACATTCGTCGAATCAAGTCCTATTATAAAGGAAGGAAAAGCAGAGGGGGGGGGGGGGGGGGGGAGAGAGGGCCGATCAGTTGATACTGATAAGGAAGGAGGATTACTCAAATAAACTCCTTTGACTAATCCATTGCTAATTCTAAAGTGACTACGCTGAAGCCTATCCTCCCGAAAGGAAGAACCACAATCGCCGTCCCAGGTGGATGAATATCCATTATAAATACAAGGCCGCTCCAACGCACTAAAGGTACGCCAATACTAAGCATCCCAAACATTCTCTCTTTCTTTGGAAAGATCGGCTTAGGCATCGGGCGGCCTGAGGCCAAGCTCCCTCGCGACCCCTCTTCGTTCACAGTTTCTTCTTGTAGGGCATTACCGCATCAGAGCACGTAGATCGACATTGCGGTAATCAGGCCCCGGCCCGAAGCGGTCCGGCGTCGCCCGGTTGGCCACCGGCGGAGTCTTGGTCGGTAATGACCCGACAACTTCAGCCCGATTCAGAGTTGAAAAAGGCATCATCAATGATGAAACAATATTTAGGTTAATAGCATAATAAATCAGTATAAAGTCTATAAATTTGATAATATAATGATTATAATATTTACGATTTGAGTTCTTCAACATACTGACAATTGATCAAATCTGTTTTGCTTGTTTGAATTGCCCCACATAGATAAACGTCATAACAAGACAATGAATAATAGCATGTCATAACAAACCGATGACAAAACAAACGCCGATAAAATAAAAAATAAGATAAAACATAGATATTTATGAAATAACCATTTTATTAAGCAAGAAAATGAAAAAGAGAGATGCAGATGGGTGATATCAGGCCAAGAATGACCAAAAAATTATATCTCCTTGTTTGAAGAAAATAGGTTATAAAAGAACAAGATGAGAGAAAAATGAGTGGAGGGGTGGCTTCATATCATTGTTAATCGAGATGGATTTCTGAAAATTTGTGTAAAGGAACAGCGTCCTGTTTTTCTTTTTTCTAATTTTATTTTCCTTCTTGACCCAGAATATGTTAAGTTAAATTTCTTTTTTATATTTTTATTTTGCCAATTATTACGGAGACCCAGAGTATGTTAAGTTGATGAGGGAGAACCTGATACATTTTCTCTTTCACCAATTGTATTTATGGTATTCAGAGTATAGCAGTTATAATGTTGCGCTTCTGGCTTTTTTTTTTATGAGTTATTGTATTAAGAAGGACATATCCTAAAAATATTTACAAGAATTATCTCTTATAAAAAAGTACTCTTGAAAATATCACATTTTTGGATGAAACGCCTCTAAAAATTTAAACATAAATCCTCATATGATAATTACATTTCCATGAGCATTTTATCCTATCGTTCACATTATAACTATACCTTTAGGGGTATTTTTGTCTAAAAGAGTTTTTCTTTTTTGCATTTCAAAAAAATATGTTAAAAAATAGCAAATAACTTTTAATTTTTTCCATTTTAAACAATTATCCTTTTTTCTTTCTTTTTTCTTTTTTATTTTGTGTAATGTTTGACAATCATGTCAAAAGAACCTTTTGCGATCTATGGGACCAACCTCGGCAAAAATAACCAATTGCTAATGTTGGACCACATTTTGATAATTGCTATATCACCTGACTTCTCCATTTACTAAAAATAATCTCAAGTTTTATAGAGATTGGTTGCAGGACACCCAAAATTAGCTCCCTATTCAGCATGGTTTGAAGTTGAATGACAAATTCCAATCTATATTTAGAGAAAACAACAAATTTTCTGTCCCTGATATCTCATTGTCATCTCCAGCCTAAATTTTACCAAAACACCCATTTCAGCAATTCTCCTGCCTCATATTTTGGTGTATCTTTTCTCTTGTCTATGAAAATTTCTTGAATCCATTACCCTGCAAATTGTTTGGTTGATGATTGGCTATGTTCAACTTTTCAAGAAAGCATACGGTTAGATTCAGTCATCTTCAAGAATTTGGCCTGCTTCAATTTAAATGTCCGGATTTGTAGACACTCTCTAAGCTAAGGTAACAATTTGTTATCTGCTCTAAGGTGATGTTTGTTTTTTTTTTTTGGCTTTTTAATGAAAGATATTTACTTTCAGTATTCAGTCTGTTTGTTTTTTAACGACTTATTTATGAATCTTTAAATTTTTTTGCTGAATAAAAAACCTAAAATATTTGGATTTTCAGCTTTTTCTTAATGCCTTTTTTTAATGTTTTTTCTATTAAGAAAAAACTAGACATTGGCAAATGAGAAAATCATATAGTTTATGATCCAATCGAATAAAATGATATGTATTTTTACAGGCAAAAAGAACGTGTAAAAGCCAAAAAATCAAGCCAGATAATTTGTGGTGCCAGATATTCTTCCGAAAGAAAGATAGGTTGAATCTCCATTGAATTTGGTAGGCATCTTTTCTGCAGAATATTGCATATGATCATCTATAATGTTCCGTGGTTTTAGTCATCTTCAAGGCATATGAATTTCTCCAAAGAATTAACTGCAAAAACACCTAATTTGAAGGCATAAGCATTGAAGCAAGCCCGGTCAACATGTCAAATATGCTGCTTCAACATCAGCAAGTTCAGGCTAGTAATTAAGAAGCTTTTACAATGATTCATCAAACTCCAATTGCTCAGCATTTTCCGAATTCAAAACCACCATTGGCTGAGAAGCCATTCAAGGATCCCCTAAGAAATAAATCTGAAGAGAGCTCCATCACCTCTGTCTACCAAGCCAAAGTATCAGATTTGTCCTGCAAGGTGAGTGTGACATGGTGCAAAAGCCTCATTGACCATTCCCTCACCATCCAAATAGAAAACCCTTTTGCTGAAAATCTCCCCCAACACCACCA
Organism: Tetrastigma voinierianum; assembly: GCA_016808115.1. Classification (NCBI taxonomy): domain Eukaryota; kingdom Viridiplantae; phylum Streptophyta; class Magnoliopsida; order Vitales; family Vitaceae; genus Tetrastigma; species Tetrastigma voinierianum. Next base: position 216,358 of record JAEQBH010002038.1, on the reverse strand, counting down.
CCCCTGCAAGATTGATCTTGATATTTTGCATTTTTGGAACAAAAAAGGTCTGAAATCCTTTGAAATAAACCAAAACCGGATAGATTTCTACTGGGATTTTCGCGACGTGAAATTCTCCAAGAGCCCTGAGCCATGCTCAGATTACTACTTAGCCATGGTGTCCAACAAAGAGGTGGTCTTATTGATAGGGGACCTAAAGAATGAAGCTTATAAGAGAACAAATTCAAGGCCATCCTTAGAAGAGGCAGTATTGGTATATAAACAAGAGAATGTATATGGGAAAAGGCTGTTCTGTACTAAAGCTCAGCTAGGTGAAGGGAAAAAAGAACATGATATTGTGATTGAGAATGCTATTTCTGGATTTGGTGATCCTGAAATCTGGATTAGTGCAGATGGGGAGGTGTTGATTAGGGTAATGAACTTGCATTGGAGGTTTAGGGGGAATGAAACAGTGTTGCTCAATAATCTGCCTGTCCAAATTTTCTGGGATGTCCATGACTGGCTGTTCAACACCCCCAGTTTAGGCCATGCCTTGTTCATATTCAAGCCCGGGGCGCCGGAATATTCACCGGACTCCGGTCCGGATAGTCTAGACTGTGGTGGAGAGGATGTTCTCCGGACAACCTCTTCAGCTGCCGACTTCTGCCATTTTCTATATGCTAGGCTGATAGATTGAGACCATGCAAGGTCTGGAAATTTTGAAGGATCTTATAATTTATAATCATTACATAGACAACTAATCCTAATGGTGCTATTCATTTTTGTTTTCCAGTTTCAATTCAGGACATTCAGATGTAATATGTTTCCATGTGGCAGACATGTTTGGTTAGAAAGATTAAAAAAAAAAAAAACTAAATTTCTGGAAATTTTGCAGATTAATATGCATCCAAATATATTTTGTTGCCCATGCTGATTATAAATTGACCCAATTGGTTCATTAAAAATAAATAAATAAATAGGCAAAATGTTAAAAGGCATGCAATCACAAATCTTAATATAGAAAAAATTGAAAATAAAATATTAAAATTTCCAGATTAAATATTGAAAATCCATTTTCGAAGGTTAGAATTCAAAATCAAGTCAAATATTAACCGGCATTTTTTTTTAAATAGAAATTTTATTGATTCAGATTAGTAATACATTTGATTGAGACATAAAATCAAATTCGCTAAAAACACTAAGGCCGTTTAGTTAAATTTATTTCTATCAAAATTCGAGAATATGAAAATTTTGATGTATTACATCTTTAGTTTTCATTTTTCGAAAATACGTTTAAATGCTTGAATTTGGTTGAAAATACGTTTTCATTTCAACCATTTGGTTGAATTTGGTTGAATTGGTCGAAAATAAGAGGCTTGACTTTTACACATTTTACGATTAAATATATAAAATGTTGAAAATAATTGGTCATTTTAACTGTTTTTCAAAATTTGTTTAAATGCCATTCTCAAGTAACTAAATCACGTTTTCCTTGTTTCGAAAAGTTTAGATAAACGAGGAAAATTCTGCCTCTTAAGCAGTACCAATGATTCTGCGATATCGAGTTAATAGTACTAACATAATGATTCGACACAAAACCTATAAATTTGAAAATTCTATAGTAACTAGAATTAAAAAAATTTCAGTTCTATAGCATACCGATGACCCTGATTTGAATTGATATCTCTATATGATCAAATATGTCTTGCCTTCTGAATCACCTAAAACACTAGTATCGTTGTAACAAGTTGACGAAAGCTAACACAAAAATAACACGCCGCAATAAAAAAATATATAGTAGGTCTATAATCAATAAAAAAATTGATCACTTGTGTTCTCTTTCAATGTGGATTCTTTTCAAGAAAAATAATTAAATAATTAAATCCTAATTTTTCTTTTTTTTTTCCTATTAGTTATCTTAACAGTGTAATTAGTAATATTAAATTTTTTATATATCTATAATTAACAAAAGAATAGACCATTTGTTTTTATTACACAAATTCAAGGTAGTAAATCGTCCCTACTAGTACTCAAACCTCGGGCCCCCCCTCCTTATGTCCTGTGTCTATTTAAACGATGAACACTCTACCACTTGAGCTAGGCATGATGGGCAAGTGACCAATTATTTTAATAATATAATAAATTAATTATTTAATTTACGTGTATTTACAATTTTGAAAATAAGCTGCCCCTTTATCCGTTTCTCTTTCAAACCCTCGTTTGTTAGAGATGAGAGATGATTTTTTTACCAATTCTTGGTTTGAAATCACCAATTTCATCATTTTCTTTCTTAGATATAGGTTTTCTTTTCCAGTAAAGTGGTTTTTTCCACATTGATTTGGGTTGTCTTTGTTTTTCCCTTGTTTTTTGTTTTTGTTTTTGTTTTTTTTCATGTTTTTGTCGCCGACCTATTGTGGCGTGTTTTGTCGCCGTCTTGTTGTGACGGGTAGTTGTGTTGTCCATGGTTAGCCTCTTTGTGGGTTTTCATGTTGGTAGTTCAGATGGAAAAGTTCGATCCGACAAAGTCATTAGATCAAATCTTGTTCGTTAGTATGCTGCAGATTTGGAATCTTAGGTATTGTGACGCCCCATTTCCCGGGGGTCCTATTGACCACCGTCAACCTGCGGAAAACTGTGTGTCTCATATCTTGGAACCCATACATGAGTAAAAATGGTCACATTGGCCTACACATCATACTCACCAAAATACATCCAATTATATTATAATAGTCTCAAGAGTTGTTACATCACTCTTAATACAAACATATATTAAAATTAAGAATTCTAATACATGTTTTACAAAATATATCTATCAAAGTCACATTTCGGCCTTCTCCTCAAAAGCGGCCTCTAAGAAGCGTCGTATGCCTGAATACTTGAAAGGGGGATCCCACGACGGGGTGAGCAATGCCCGATGGTTGGATTCTCTCTTAGAAATTCTTTCACTTTAAAATAAAAATACAATGGCGCATCCACAGCATGCGTTCGTACAATTCACAATGCATACATGGAATGATTTATATTATGCATGAAAATGTTTTCCATGCCTATACCTCGAGTCACCCACCGACTCCCTCACACGTGCCTATGCCTAGTGTGAAAATCGTCACTGGTAATGCCAATGACACCCAACTATCGAGCCATTATCGGCTCACCAACACCCAATGTAATTTGCCAATGGGTAACCCATCCCAAGTCAACCCCAACTCCTATCACTCAATTTGGGGTACAAGTGCGTGAAACGTGGCCAGTGTGGCTCTCTTAGGCAGCAGAGCTTTTGGATAGTGCCGTAGGTCTTTTATACCCATTAGATCTTTTGTTTTATGGATCTTACCATGGTCTTACCATCTGGGAGCCTTTGGATATTACCACACGGGTCTCTACACTAGTTCAAGAACCTTGACACATTAATTATTTCTCGTTTTATAATTTGAGCTATAATTCTTTATTGGGTAGTCTAAGACAAACTCAGCGGCATTATTTAGAGTGGTGAATAACCCTACCGTGCACCCACACTTGGGCTCGAAACGAGACGAAATGTCGCCGTTCACATGAATGCAATGATCTTGGAGTTCATATAGTAAATTCCTATGGTTCACACACAGTATATTTCATATAATTCAACCACTCATGTTTACATTAATTTAGCGTGCATCGACATGTCGTTTTCAACCACCCGTCAAGTACCCGTACGATTGAGAAAATTACGTGGACATTTTTAATTAAAATAATTTTCTGGGCTGTACTAACACAGTCCCATGTCCAGCGATGGGCACTTGAGCGATCCCCCACTTCGACATCGCAGTCCTTTTCTTGGGAATTTGAAATGCTTTCCATTCGACCTCATAGCTCACGAAACACCATTTTCATGGCATTTTAAACAAGAAATAACCAAGTAGGAGAAGACCCTACCTCCGGGAGTTAGTGAGCACTCCACAAAATGTCAGTCTTGCAGCGTAAGCGCACGGCGATAGAGTAACTTCATCTTGCTCCAACGAGAACCAACGGTCAGAACTCCTGGAAATCTAGAGAGAAGTTGGACTCTTTCTCTCACCGTCGATTTTCCTCGCATTCTTAGGATTAAGTCGCAAGAAGAAAGATTTTCTTCTCTTTTCATTTATTCCCTTTTTGCCCTCATTGCCACATGTCAACCCTCTATTGGTTGATAGGATTACACCTTATCCTCTTTATCCACTTATTTTGGATTTCCATCCAATCGAGAGATGTAGCGTATTCGCATGGGCCACTTGGCTCTCATTGTTTGACTAATTTTATGCGACATGTGGCCTTGTTTGTGGCCTCTCACCTCATGCCAAGTGTCATTACCCCTCTCGGTCTTATCGAAACGTGAAATTCGATTGCGCCGAGTCGGCGAAATTCGATATTGGTAGCTAGATTTCGGCGGTGATTCAGCGGCGAAGTCGTTTAGTCATCGAGATTTAGAAAAATTCGGATTTTGGCCCCGAAAATTACTATTTTACCCTTTTCAAAAAATTAGGATTTTTCGGGTTTCCACGAGTGATGGTATTTTTATTATCAAATACGTATAGGCCTTGGTGATAAATTATTTCTATTAACTTGGATCTTCAGAGTAAATGCTTACAAAGTTTTAATCCGCGATTATGTATTTCTATTGATTGTATAATAATCTAAATCAATAAATTAATTTATTTTCAATTTTTTTTTTTGAAAATACTAATATTGGTATATTTGACTTTTTCTGTATTCTCTAACCCAACACCACAACATTTTTTATGCAAATGGAACTAAGAAATCGGTGCAAATGGTACCAACTAGCCTCATTTTCTCTCAACTTTTTTTTACTAGCTTCTCTTTAAGCAAAAAGAGGTGATTTTTTATTTTTATTTTGTCATTCTTGGCCTGAAATTTGGGGTGGTAATTTGTGTCCATGGGTCGTGTCAATAACATGTCTTTTATTATATTTGCCAACCCGATCACGACACGAATAATAAACGGGTCAAAATAAAAAATTCAAACATGACCCAATTAATAATTAGGTAACATGACACGTATAATTTGTTTATTAATTTGGTCATTTAAAATAATATGAATTATAATTAATATAAATAGCCTATTAAACAAGTTAATCTAGGTTAAATATTAATTGACGTAATAATTAAATGGATCAATTTCGTGTTATGTAGATTGACACAAATATAACCCGTTTATTGAACGGGTTATACGAGTCAACACGAATTTGACCAAAATATGATTATACTTAACCCAAATACGTAAAAAACATGTTGAGTTCGGGTCGTGTTCGCGGGTCGTGTCAAATTTTATCTAGTCTACTTGAAATCACCACTATACACCTATTTCTATTTTTTTTTCTTCAATAAAGTGATTATTTAACATACATCTAGGTTTTTATTTGTTTTATCATGATTTAGTCGTCTTGGCACAGAGAACACGTGGTTGTCGTTGTCTTGGTGCGGTGTATGATTGTGTCATCTTGGTACAACATTTATTTATTTGAAGACAATTCAAATGAGCAAATAATATCCAATCGATTACAAGAAATCAAGTTAATGGTATGCTGTAGAACTAGAGTCAAAGATATTATAATCACAAATGGGTAGGCTCAACTATTAAATGTATAAATCTTGAGTTGATTTATTATGCTATTAACCTTAATGTTGTTTCATATTTTATGATTTTTAGTGATTTTGATTTTATGTTTTTATTAATGTATTGTTAGTTTGAATCAATAAAAAATTAATTTTCTCTCATAAAAAAAAAAAAAAAATCGGCTAAACTTACTAGTCCAGTTTTCATACCATAGTTCAAAACAATTTGGTAACTGGCACATTAGAGTGTAAATGGGTTGAGCTGAACTGGGCTGGGCTGTGGTCCAAACAAGCCTTTAGGCCCTACACTAGAGTCTGAGCCTTTTCTTGGGCTTTGAGGGCCCAAAGCTTTAGTCATAGACTCACAGCTTAAGTTTCTCTTAACCTTAGGTACCTACTTCCTAGCATGTGACGTGGCAACCTCTTAGCCTTGTTGCCTATTCCTGTGATTTCGTATAAAATATTTGGTTAAAAACCTCAAAGAATTCATAATCTGTAAATTCAATATTTTTATATTTTTTTAAATCACACATTTTAGATTAAAATACTATTTTCCATATTTACATATGTCTTTTAAAAAAAATAGGTGGTCAAAATTAATGGAAGGTCAAATTTCAAAATTTTGATTTGTAAAAGGTTTTTTAATCAAGCCACGTTAATTTCATTGATTGAATTACGTGTCGATGAGGTGACCTTTGTTTTTTAAGTTAATGTTGAATAAAACTTTTGTAATATAAAATATTTAGTTATTTATTTTTTTAATACTTTATTTATCTTAAATATTAAGTTATTAAGTTGTTATTAAGTCTATAAAGGTGTCAACTTTATTCTTAATCCATTTCCACAAGAAGTCTTCGATTTATGTAGTCTCGTCTCTACGAGAGTGTTGTATGTCTCATCTCTGTGACGAGTTGTTTTTGCTGTGAACTGAAGTTATCTCATCCGATTAACGAGTAGTTCTTTCCCCTTATTTTCTTCCCTTTCCCTTGCTGCAAAGATCAGGCCTTAATGGAGGACGTAACCAACCAATCGCTACAGGAGGCTATCATTGGAAGAAGAGGAGGAGGTCGACTTAGCAATTGATCAAGAGGATGAAGTAAAACAACAAACTACTCTACAATGGGTCCTAGTTGATCACTTTCTGATTGATTGTCTTATCAACTTCACTCCGATGAACTTCACTCACAGAGGAACTTCGATGACCTGCGCTGAAGGAGGAAAGGGCACTAATATGAAAGGTTGCATGGCAATAGTCAAGGATAACAAAAGGCCAAAACATGCGTAAATCATTCTAACAACAATCTTCATGGAGGAGGAGATATGCATGGCATAATGGAGGAAGACTTGCGTATGGAAACATGTACCCATTATGCTATGCTTGCTCAAGAGTGGAATTCAAAGTATTGAAATGATAGAGACCAAAAGAAGGCAAAAAGATGAGTGAATTACTAGGATAGAATCTGGGTTAGTCAATCCTGCATTGGAAGTTCCAATCACATCATTCATGGCGGTCCTGGATATCAGACCCACTAGGATCAATGAGCACGTTAAGCTGGAAATGCGGTTTGCATCTAGACACTTTAACGCTTGTATAACATTTTAACATATTAATAAAAAATAAAAAATAAAAAATAAGATTATTTTGATAAATAATTTAAAAAAAAAATATCATGAGAAAAAAATTGTGACGCCTCAATTTCGGAGATCATTTTTTTTTAATTCTTCCACACCAACTCTATAAAATTTATACATAAAATACAAGATTTTGGAAAATGTTAACAATTCACTGGGACAATCCCAAAACTAAATTTATATTACAAGATTAATTATTTACATAGCAAAAACTGGGTATTCAACCCAGAACGTTACAAAATATAATTGACTACTAGGCCACAATTCGGCCTTTTTCACAACGAAACTCCTAGATCAATTTCAGCTCCCAATGTACTTCTAGTACCTGAAAAATATTTCTTTAAAACAGGGTGAGCAATGGCCAGTAGAAAAATTTCTTACAAGGGCTATTTCCCACCTAAAATACACATGCAATGGAAGTATGTAAACATCCAATCACATTTCATATAAAACGTAATCCTATATGAAATGTTACGTGTCATGAATGAGAGGTGACTCCTCATGCTCACAACCCGAGTCCCGACTGACTCTCTCGCACCTACACTCCAAGTGTGGAAAAACTATCATTGGTGTTTCACCTAAAGACTTCAACCATTGGAAAACCCTCCAATTTTTTTATTTATTAAATCTGCGGTGTTTGTTATGGGCCACCTACTTTTTCGGGTTTCACGCAGGATCAAGCCGGTGACGCCTTTTGACATTTTTATGGACTTTACACCGACGGTGATCATGTCTAACCGCAATTGATTTGGGTCTTTCACCCTGGGAGGATCTACCCCAACTTGCTTCGCCCAAACATATATGATTTATATTTATAATTATGTTATACACTCGCGAGTCTCGATTTTGGACGTAGTCTCATTTTCAAGCTCACCACTCGTTCACCAAGAATGGTGAATAACAGTACCATGAACCCACACCCGACTCGACACGATGTGACCGTGCACATGAAATGCAATATGCCATTTCATACGATGTCATGCTACATGCACAATAAGCTACATGCAACATTTAACAAACATGGATAAATATATTTTCTATATATAATTTTACATCCATGAAAATAGTATATCAAACGAAATATTTTTACACTCAGCATGTTATTCTATCAAGCAATAACACACAAAATGATCCAATCTCGAACCCACAAATACAGGGCACCACACGACCTTTCACTGTTTTGAACCGTGCTTGGTTCCATTTGTCACCAACTCAAGAGAACATCAAGATTTACACTAAACCCAAGAACATTAGTCCCGGGATCAAAACCAAACTTTCAAAAACATCCGAGATTGTTCTAAACCAGTCCCAAAATTTTCCAATATTCAGTCCCAAAATTTTGGGACTGAAACACCAGCCTAATTCGGCCCCTAAAGATAGCCTATGCCATTAAATGACCTTTAAGATAGAAATAGTTAAAGTAGGAAATTTCCTTACATTACGGAGTTTGACAGAACTCCCAGGTTTTGAATAACCACGTGTAGCTCTTGTCTCGTGTTACTTCACGATCCGGCAAAAACTGATGGCCCAAACTTCGTATATCTTAGAGAGAAAATAGAATCTCTCTCTCTCTCTCTACACTTTTTTTTTTCTTGCTCACCCCTCTCCAGTTTCCTCCTCTCCTTTCTTCTCTTGTTTTCTTTTTTCCCTTTCCTTCCTCCAACTGCTTTCCCTACTTGTTTGTTCCATTCCCTTTCTTTTCATTTTCTCTTCCTCATTTTCTCTTCTTCTTATTTTTCTCATTCTCCTTTTGATAGCCTCAACCGTATGGATCAAGTGGGAAGCTTCCACCTTTCCTCGCCGCGCATTACTCATGATTTTCTCCTCCTATTTTCTTTTCCGCATTTATTACATTATGTTCACATGACTTAATGTGAGCCATGTATTTTAAGTGTACCACATGGCTCTTGCCATGTGTGACTCTCTTGGGTTGCCATATGGGTATCGCATGATCATGCCATGTGTCACCCGACCTCCTTATGCCTTAAAAAACGTGAAATTCCAAATATCTCATAATTCAACGAGATTTGACGTGGTAGCTAGATTTTGCGAGACAATTTCAACGGTGAAGTCCGTTTCATCATCCGAGATCTAGAAAAATTTCAGATTTTTGACCGTGTAATTACCGTTTTAAGTTCCTTCTCAAAAATTGAATTTTCTGGTTTTATAAACTCACCCTTGTTAAATTTCATATACAAAAAATTAACATTTTATTCTAAATTTGAACTTATTACAATTTTAAAGAATTATTTAAATCTTAATTTTAAATTATTCATTTAATTTTTTCATTGTATGATTTTATTTTAACTTGTCATTAAGATGAGCCTTCGCATGATAAAACAAAAGTTAAATTTTACAATAAAAATTAAAAGAAAAAACATGAAAGATATCTTTCTTTCTTTTTTGAAACTAGGGCGATATCTTCTTAACCGCATATCAAAATGTTATATTTTAAGTCCAAAATTAGGAAGATATCATTTTATTTAAATTTAAATAAATTTGTTATCATTATTAATATAATGACTAAAAGATTCTTACTTTTAAGGCTTTTTTTTTTAATTTATAATGATAATAAATAATTTTATAATTTATTTCAGAAAGTTTTCTTAAAAATTAATTCAAGATGTATAATATTCATTTGAATTGTTTTTTTTTTTAAATTAGATACGTCAACAATTTATTTAGTTATTAAAATAAAAGGAATCCTAGTCTTTTTTTCTCTAAGCTTTTTTTTTGCTAGCCTCTTTTCCTTAAGCAAGAAGAGGTGATTTTTTTTGTCATTCTTGACTTGAAACCACCTCTCTACACATATTTCCATCATTTTCTTTCTCGGTAAAGTGATTATTCCACACAAATCTAGGTGTTCAAATTTTTTTTTTTGTGATTTAGTCATCTTTGTGTGGCGTGTGGTTGTGTCGTCTTGATACAACCTTTTTGTTTTTTTTCATCGTGGTGTGATGTTTATTTGTGTTTGGACGATTTAGACGAGCAAAATATATTTGATTAGAGACAAGAAATGAAATTAATGGTCGTCAATATGCTTCAGAAATGGAGTCATAGGTATTATAGTCACTATATTAATATCAAATGTGTAGGCTCAACTATAAAATATGTAGGTTTTGAGCTGATTCATTATACTATATGTTAACATACATGGTTTTTCATCCTCTATGATTTTTATTGATTTTGATTCTATGTTTCTATGCTAGTTTGAATCAATAAAATTATTTTTCTCTTCAAAAAAATAATTTATTTATTTATTATTTATATGTTTTAAAATAAAAAGTTAAAAATTGAGGTGAAATTATACATATTGTTTAGGTAAATAAATCATTATTTTTACCATAGATGATGCATATATCAATTTGATGAATAATTTTTTTTTGACAATTAAGCACTTTGTTACAATGTGGTAAACTATCCTCATTAGGACTCGAAACCACTTTATTAGAGGATTTGAGTTCTCTACCGTGTCAATCAAGAGAAGTATAGTTTTTTTAACCAAATATTAATGTAAGACCCTGAATTTACTGTTTCCATGAATAGTAAATTTCGTTTTCGATAAGTTATGTATTTGACTAGAAACGGTCAAATGAATAGTAATTTTCGAAAAACGAGCCTCAAAAATAAAAAATGTTCAGAATAATGTATTGAGTCTAAAGAAACTGAAACGGATTAAAACGGAATTCGTTTAAGGGGTTTTTGAAGCGTCCAACAATTTATGACGAAAATGCCCTTTTAATGAAATAGTTGTAAAAATATTCCTTGTACCCCTAGAATTTATTTCTAAAGCATGTTCATGATAGGAAATAAGTTTAATTAGAGTATTCCATGGTCAATTTTATGATTGGACGATCATGGAATATTTTCGGAATTTTTATCGATATAGGGGTATTATTTGCAAGGAGGGCATTTAAGTCATTTGATGAGTAACCCTAATCCAAGTAAGCAAAGAAAGAACCAATAGAATGGTGCCATGTAAGCTTGGTAATCAATGTGATTAAAAATGGACCTATGAGAGCTTTCCATAAATTTTGATATTTATCATAAATTAGTTAACTTAACTATGGTTAGTGGATGAGTTACAGTTAAATAAAGTCAAACTTAACTTTGGTTAGTTAAAGTTAACTAAGGTTAAAAGGATATTTGTGTTAGAAACCATGAGAGATAGTTAAGCCTAACTATGGTTCAAGTTAGTGGGATTCTATGGAGAATAAAGTAGTCTTGGTTTCTTTTGGACTATGTTACATATGGACCAATTAGAATGTAAGGATCCTAACCAATGACATGTTGTTAATCTAAGGACAATTGGAGGGCAAATTAGGCATGAAAAATGATCATTTAAGTGCTTTTGACTTGGCTTGTGGGGTGCATACGGGTGAAACACAAAATTGAAGGCAAAAGTGAAGCAAACAAGGGAAAAAAAACGTCCAAGCAAGGGAGAAAATTTCTGCAGCCCTCTCCAAGCCATTTCAAGTAATTCTCATGCCATTTCAAGTCTACTTCAAGTGTGCATCATGTCCATGAAGTGCCCTAGATCAAACCCTAAGTGAAGAATCAAGTTTCTAAGGTGAGATCACTTACTAGTTTATGTGAATTTGAAGTTTAATGGAGGAAATGATCATATGATGGTGTAAATGAGTTTCTTGGCATGCCTTTATTTAGATTTTAACAAGAGATTTCATTGGAATTCAAGTTAACATCAAGACACCAAAACTCTTAAGGTAAGCAATTAGGGTTTTATGGATTATTTATTTAAACCTTCAACTGAGTTATATTAAGGCTTTAGCTATTAAATTGACATGATTCTAGGTTGATTTTGTTAAGAAATTGAAAAGAAAGAATGAGATTATAAGGATTGTAAATTTAGGTCAACCTTGGATGTTAATGGAAGTGATGTTTTTTTATTGGTTTTAATTGATTTAATCACATTACTTGAATACTTGAAGGAATTAATGGAATTAAAAGCTGAAAAGAAAATGAGATATAGCATGGAGAGGGTTTTCCCAAGAGAGGGTTTAATTGGAAATGCATTGGTTTAATTTAGTTTAATTCGATCAATGGCATTGGATGAATTGTAAAACCCAAGGAAATTCTAATTTTCTGAAAAAGGGTAAAATAGTAATTTCGGTCAAAATCCAGAATTTTTCTAGATCCTCGATGACAAAACTTGATTTCACCGTTGGAATCGCTTCACCTAAATCTAGCTACCACGTCGACTTAATCTCGACGCCCAATTTCATGTTTATCGAGGCAACGGGGGTAGTGCGGGACACTTGACACATTTTGAGTGGCTCAAGAGGTGCCACGTGTCATGTGCAGAATTAGTCAAACATGAACTCAAGTGTGGGCCATGGGTGGACACATGGCATGATGCCATTTTGAGAAAATCCCAGTGAGGGATAAGCTGAGCAGTGAAATCCAAGCCAACCAATGGTGGCTTGACATGTGACATGAGAGGACAGCAGTCCTTCACTCAAGCTTCCCAACCTGTTTTTTGGGAGAAGGAAAAAGAGAGAGAAAAGAAAATAGATTTTTAGAGAGAGAGAGTCCACCTTCTCTTTAGAATTCCCGGTGATTGGACCGTCGAATCCTGGCGAGCCAAGAGGCAAAGTTGCTCCCCACTGCAAGAGCTATGCGTGGATACTAGTTTTGTGGAGTTTCGACAAACTTCGGAAGGTAGAGGTTTTCTCCTATTTGATTTAATCCTTATTTAAGAACCTTGTTGATGGTTGGAGTGTTTAGGGCCGAAATGGCCGTGGAGTTTCGGTCCTCCTATGGACCGGCTACCGGAATTCTCAGCGCTTTGATGCCTCAGTTCTGCTGAGAGACTCCGCCTGCGGTCTTATTTGTGTGTTGTGATGCTTGACAGTATCAATGAACTACCGGATTTTTATCGCCCATGTGGGAGTCGAGTATTTTGGTGTTATTGCCATGAAAGAATAACATGTTGTTGTGTGTAATTTTTGTTAATATATGCATGCTTGATATATTAACATGAATTGTTGTGAATTGGCATATTGCATTTCACATGCACCGGGGCACCCTAGAATAGTAGGTGTGAGTGCATGACATGAATTAAATCGGAGGGTTGTCCAAAATAATAAAATTTTATCGGAAAGTTGTTGGAAGAATTGTGTTAGGAAATCGTCCAACAATTCATGTCGGAGAGGCCCATGAATTGTTTCGAGAAAGTTAACTAACACCACCGGAGGATTGTCCAACGTATTTATATCGGAGGGTTGCCCGAAAATAAAACATATATTTTTTGTTTGGAAATGGTTTTCATACATGGCATAAGCATGGAGTCGGTGAGGACTCGAGACATGGGATTGGACATGTAGATATTCGAGTAGGAATCATGAATTCACTTGAATGTGTGTGTTTTTCGATTGCATGAGCACTTAGGTGGGGAGTAACCCATGTAGAAGGTTATCACTATTGGGCATTGCTCACCTTGTCGAGGGAAAATTATTTCAGGTACAGGGAGTGTTCAGGGAGACGACGCTCACTATAGGTCACTTTTGAGAAGAAAGCCGACATGTGGCTTTGATATATATTTTGAAAAACATGTATTAGAATTCTTAATTTTTTATATATGTTTTGATTAAGAGTGATGCAACAACTCTTGAAACTATTGTAATATAGTGGGATTACGGTGAGTATGAATGTATGGGCTCGACATGGCCATTTTATCATGTATGGGTCTCATGATACGAGACACAGCTTTTTCCTCGCAGTTGACGGGTCACCAGACCCTGAAATGGGGCGTCGCGCCAGGCATCGCAGCTCAGGGTTTAAAAATACCTAGAGTTAGATGTCAGATACTAGAGTTATAGTTTAGTATTAAGAAGTTAGGTATGCGATTTACCTAGGACTTGATGGGCACGGGTTAGATCATGCATTCATTGTGCATCCTGATGATTGTTGCGTGATTCTATGTTGTGTGATTGTATGCTTGGTGAATAGCATATAGGAAAATGTTGGACACTAGGATCGAGAAAATATAACCCCTAAGTTTGAGGTTTGAGGCTTGTTTGAGGAATTTTGTGCGTAATCGATCCAGAATAAACAAAAAAAAAAAAAAATTTATGGACGCTTGTCTAGCTAAATAAATTGGATGTGTTTCAGGAATTCTGAAGATTATTCATTTTCGCACAAGGAAAAGAGTTGTAATTATGTTTTAAATTAGAAATATATATAAACAAAGAAGTTTATATATTTTTTTGGTAGTTTGGAGAGTCAAGCTACTGCATCTTAGGAGTAACAGGTTTTGTAGAGGCTATTGGAAGACTTTGAAAAAAAAATTTATGTTGGTTTTACAGTATGTAAAAAAGGAAAAAATAATAATAATAATTTTCTGAGGTTCTACTAGAAGATATGAAATTTTTTTTTCTTTTTTTTTTTCGTGGTTTTACAGTAGGTGGAACAAAGAGGAAAAAAAAAAAGAAAGAAAAAAAAAGTGTAGGAGTGGAAACTGGGATGGGCTACTGCTCATTTTCCAGTCCTGGTTGCGACAGTCAGGGCATAGGCATGTGCCAGGGCGCGACAAAGCCGGCCTATGTGCAGGGACGAGCGGCAAGAGCACACCACACCATGCCGTGATACGGCCCACGCGCATGCGACACCTACGCGGCAAAGCCACGACATGAGCCAGATAGACACGATTTTTGTGTCGTGGATAGGGGCAACGATTAGACGACGCAGCTAGCCGCGAGACACGGGCGCGAATAGAAGGAGACACGGCGCTGCTTACTCCACACCCAGCGCCGCGCAGTGACACGGTAAGCAGGATAGCGCACGGCGCGGCGCTGCGACCCCGGGCGCAAAGGTGTGCTCGACAGGGTTCGTGTGCGCACTGCTCACACGACTTTAGCCAGATGTTGCATTGTTTAGGGTCACTGTTTGGATAACTGTTCATGAACACTATTCATGAAAAATGTTCAAAGGGTTTCAAAAAAAAAAAAAAAGTACAAAAAAATAAAATTTTTGTTTGAGTATGATTTGATATATGGGATGTTTATCTTGCCTTACCTATGAATGCATCGACGCTAGGCGAATTTTTTTTTCTGACGTGAATAGCGGTCTCGGCCGTATTACGCCCTTAGAGATAATTCATTAAAACTCAACTTGACATTTGACATGTGTAGATGGCTAGTCACAAGAGAGGACGAGGTCGGTCCACTCCAGGTACCAGTTAGACACCACCGCTTTTGACCGCCAGCTCACGATGCCGGTAGGGCTCGTACCGGCCGCCTCGGTGATAGGCTGGGGCGGCTAGCTTGGGAGACAGGGAGGTCTTAGTCACCTCCAAAGATTCAGTCCGAATTTTATCCTCTCAATGCTCATAGGGGGAGAAGACCGGATGGTGGCTCTAATTACTGGTTTATATACAAAGTTAAGAAGATATCGAGGCGCATGAAGATTACCCGATACTATCTCTGAGGATCTACTCAATGCATTTCGCCAGAGGGCGAGGCCCAAGTGTTGTGGAACTGGGCGAAGACCTCTAAGGACCTAGAGGCAATGACATGGGCAGAGTTCCATGAGTTGTTCATGGGCAAGTATTTTCCGACCACTGCTAGATATGCGAAGGCTTAGGAGTTCTTAGAACTGAAGCAAGGAGCCATGACAGTGATGGAGTATGTATTAGATCTGAATGCCGGAGTTGGGGCGCTTCGATGACTAATTATGTGGCCATAGATGCGGCCAAGAGATTTGAGAATGGGCTGAGATTGTCCATTCGGGCGGATTGTGAAGACCCACCTATAGGGATTACGGATCATGGTCGGGATGACCATGACCATGAGAGGGAGATAGAGGATGCACGAGCACTCAGATGCGTAGTGTCGCGGGCAAGAGGAAAGCGAGAGTCAGTCTTTAGTGTTCACGTGGGTTCCAGAGCCGCACCATCCGGGACCGTGGACAAATCAAGGTTGCTACCAGTCAAGGGTGATGGTGTGCTTCCATTGCCGCAGCCAGATATATGAGGGAGTGATCGCCCCAGACGTGGGATCCTGTTGAGCTGTGGACTGCAGCCCTGGGCCGTACCGGTGGGACAGAGCAGATACAAGATACTCCTTTTTACCCCAAGAGTGAGTCGTGGGAGCCAGACGGGCCTCAAGGAGTTGCGACCGGCACCTCCCACACATACGCAAAGCCGTGAGAGGCTGTCAAGGGCCGAGGCGTAGGACAAGGCCCACAAAGTGTGGACGCTCAAGGATTCAGGGGCGTATCTATGCCGTCACATCATCGATTGAGCCCATAGAGTAGCCAGTCATACAAGGTACGTTCTTGCTATCTCGCCTATGGGCAAGAGTGTTATTTGATTGCGGGTGTCGCGATTCTTCATTCATTGCTGCATCAATTGTGATAGAGTCGGGCTTTCTGTAGGCCGAGGCCTCGGGAGGAGCCTTTGTATGTGAGTTCTCCCCTAGGGATTAAGGCGAGGATAGGGATGATATGTCGAGGTTGCGAGCTAGAGATCTCTAGGATTCTGGTTACAGTGGACTTGAGGGTTATGGACATGTCAGAGTTCGACGTCATCCTTGATGGATTGCTGACCGACATATAGAGTCGCCATCGATCATGGAGCTTGTGGAGGGTTACCCCACAATACGTGATGTACTGTGTTACATTTAGGACAAGCATGATATTTTGCCCCAGATGGTGTATGAGTCTAGGTGTCATGGACAGTTGGCGAGTTGGCTAGCAAGACTTAACTTGGAGGATGAGGTGAGACCGGACTTGGATTTACCTCGAGTAGTCTGCGAGTATGAGGATGTTTTTCCGGATAAGCTACCGGGATTGCCTCTACAGAGGGTTGTAGACTTCTATATCGAGTTACACCCTGGTACTTTGCCCATCTTTATGAATTCGCATAGGATGACACCGCGCTGAGCTGCGTGAACTCGCAGTTCTGGGGCTACAAGAGTTAATGGATAAGGGATTTACAGGTTTGAAAGCACTTCACCACGGGCGCCTTGCCTCTATTTTGGTAAAGAAGAAAAGACGTGACCTTCGACTCAGGCATTGACTCATCGATTGCTTGGAACATGGTTACGATCAAGAATTGGTACCCATTGTCGAGGATTGATACGGCTTGTTTGATCATTGAGAGGAGCGAGTCTACTCCAAAATAGACCATAGCGTTTGCCACGGTACGAGGTGAAGGCGGATATCCTTGACGAGGCGTTTAGAGATGTTATGGGCGCACGAGTTTCACGATTGATGCCTTTTGGATTGTGAACATGGCGGCGGCATTCATGGATCATCGTAGGGTGTTCGACCATATCTAGATTAGTTTGTTGTAGTCTTTGTGAATGACATTTTGATCTACTCGCAGTATGAGGAGGAGCATGAGGATAATTTGAGGTTATTTGCAGCGTGAGAGACCATCGAGCTGGCCTGCCCCGAGTTAGGTAAGTGTGAGTTTTGGCTTACGGGGTGAGATTTTTGCGGTGTGTTATTAAACCGGCGTGTGGGTTGACGGAAGGTGGTATGTGATAGTGGGGAGGGCGAAGTGATCGCCGAGATGCGTAGTTTCTTGAGATTATTTGAGTCTCGAGGAGATTCATTGAGGATTTCTCTTGATTAGCGACACCTATGACTAGATTGACCCGGAAGGAGGTGGATTTGAGTTAGGATGACCCCAGTCACGAGGAGGCATTCCGGGGAGTTGAGAGGAACACTTCGGCTCTCCTATCTGATGATCTGAGAGAGGGCAGAGTTCCACGAGTGTATTATGTGATGCCTCGAAGACGGGGCTTGGGATGTGTTTTGGTGTAGTCCCGGGGAGAGTGGTAGCTTATGGTTCCACGAGTTAAGAAATATGGCGAAATTCACCCTGATATGGAGTTGGTTAGCGACCGTGGTCTTCACCTTGAAGATTTGGCGCCACTGGCCACTATATAGAGTGGTTTCGAGATGTACTCGGACCACAAAATCGAAGTATATTTTCACGCGGTGGACTCAATGTAGGCAGCGCGGATAGATGGTCGATCCCCGAGAGGACCATACAGTGTTAGAGGACATCTTTGCGACATCGTCTGGATTATAAGAGATGGCTGGGAAGAACATTTACCCTTGAGTGGAATTCGCCCCTGTATGATTATCGGGGCGAGTATACAAATGGCTCCCATATGAGGCATTATATGGGAGGCCATACGAGATCACCCGATATGTTGGACGGTGGGAGAGCTCCATCGCGGTCGTCGATTAGAACACCTCAGGGTGGCGGAAGCGATCGATAACTTCTTCTCGGCTCGAGGCCGGCGGAAGGTTATGGCGTGTCTGACGTCGACCCTTAGAGTTAGAGGTTGGAGATCACGTCTTCTTGAAGGTGATGCCTAAGGGAGGAGTGGTCAGGTTCGGCAAGCGCGGGAAGCTATCGCCAAGGTTCATTGGACCCTTTGAGATACTTGAGGGTGGAGGCACTACGCATACGATTATCTTCTTGCGACATGTCGGGGTGTCCATGAGGTATTTCATGTCTCCATGCTCAGTACACTCCGAGATCCGGCTCATATAGTGGATTAGGAGAGATTGAGGTTATTTACATATGGGACCTTCGAGGGGGACCGGTGGCGGCGTATGGGATAGGCGAGATTAAGTTTGACGTAAGGCCGTGGGGCTAGTGGCAAAAATGCGTGGCAGCAGGTGGAGTGGAGGACAACGTGGGAGCGAGGACCACATTTGATCTTGAATACCTATCACTTCTTGTTTAGGGATGAGAGTCGTGTTGTGATCGTTTAAATGCTTAAATGACTGGTTTACATGCATAACATAGTGCACGTTGCATATGCATGTGATTTTCGTGATTGTGCAGGAATTTCGGGACCGAAATATATTTTTTTAAGGGGAGAATGTAAAACCGAAAGATTCTAATTTTTACGAAAAAGGGTAAAATGGTGGTACGGTCCAAAAATGCGGAATTTTCTAGATCTCGGATGATGAAACGAAGTTCACCGTTGGAATCGTCTCGAGAAATCTAGTTACCACGTCGAATTCCGAGACAGTCGGAATTTCACGTTTATCGAGGTAACAGGGGTAGTGTGGGACACTTGACACATTTTGAGTGGCTTAAGAGGTGCCACATGTCGTAATGCGAGGGGAATTAGTGAACATGAACTCAGTGTGGGCCATGGGTGGACACATGGCATGATGCCATTTGATGAAAATCCCAAAGTAGAGGATAAGTGGATAAAAATCAAACCCCGACGATGGTGGCTTGACATGTAACATGAGAGGACAAGTCCTCTGGCCAAACTCTCCCAAACGAATTTTGGGAAGGAAAAGAAAAGAAAATAGATTTTAGAGAGAGTCACCACTTCTCTAGAATTCCCGGTAATCAGACCGTTGAATCCCAGCGAGCTAAGAGGCAAAGTTACTCCCAATTGTAAGAGCTACGTGTGGATATTGGTTTGTGGAGTTTCAACAAACTCCGGAAGGTAGGGGTTTTCTCCTACTTGATTTAATCCTTATTTAAGAACCTTGTTGAAGTGGTTTGGAGTATTTGGGCAGTGGCTGTGGTTTGGAGTCCTCCCGGGTGAAGGTTGGAATTTTAGGCGGTTTCGGACCGGAGTCCCGGGTTCGGTTGGGAGCACCTTTGGGTGGTCTTATTTGTGTGTTGTGATGCTTTGGGCATTACCAATGAAGCGTAGTTTTACATTTCAGCCCATGACGAATTTTGATGTTATTACCGCGAAAGAATAACATGTTGTTGTGTGTAATTTTTGTTAATATATGCATGCTTGATAAAAATTAACATGAATTGTTGTGAATTGACATGTGCATTTCCCACATGCAAGGGGCACCCTAGAGTAGTAGGTGTGAGTGCATGACATGGTCATCGAAGGTTATCGAAACAATAAAATTTTATCGAAAAGTTGTCGAAGAATTGTGTGTTGGAAATCGTCCAACAATTCACGTCGGAGAATTTACATGAATTGTTTCGGAGAGTTACCCAACAAATTCACCTTGGAGGATTGTTCAACGTATTTATATCGGAGGGTTGCCCGCAAATAAAACAAATATTTTTTGTTTGGAAACGGTTTTCATACATGGCATAAGCATGTGTAAGGGAGTGGGTGAGGACTCGAGACATGGGATTGAGCATGTAGACATTCGAGTAGGAATCATGAATTCACTTGAATGTGTGTGTTTTTCCATTGCGAGCATTTGGGTGGGAAGTAGCCGTGTAGGGGTTATCACTCACAGGCATTGCTCCTTGCTGTGGGAAAATTATTTGGGTCTGAGGGTGTTTAGGAGACGCTCACTAGAGACGCACAGGAAAAGCCGACATGTGGCTTTGATATATATTTTGAAAAACATGTATTAGAATTCTTAATTTTGATATATGTTTTGATTAAGAGTGATGTAACAACTCTTGAAACTATTGTAATATAGTTGATTATCTATTGGTGAGTATGAATGTATGGGCCTGACATGGCCATTTTACTCATGTATGAGTCGTGATATAGAGATACTGCGGGTTTTCCGCCAAGTTGGCGGTGGTCAGCAGGACTCGAGGAAATAGGGCACACAGATTGTTAAATGTAATTGTTGAAATGGAAGAAATTGAAAAGAAATAATGATGAATGTGTGACATGTAGAAGTTAGGCCACCCTAGGAAAAGTATGGAAAAGTTGAGTTTCAATTGATTTTAATCAATTGGAAGTGGAAATAAATGCCACAATGGATGTATTAAATTAAAGTTTGAAGAAAAAGAATTGATTAAGGTATAAATGTAATTTTTGCTAAGGTGAAGGGCATTATGAGTTTTTCACTTTAAACATGCTAATGGTTTGAATTAAGGCTTGTAATGATGTTGTCATGAGCCTTGATTTAATTGGAAGTGAAGTGGTTAAGTTGAGATTTAGTTGAATAAGAAAATGCTTAAGGGTTGCTTTCTAATTTAATAGAAAGTATATTATAGTTAATGGTTTAATTGAATATGATTAAGGTATGAATATTAATGGATTTTATGGATTATGTGACTTGTAGGAGGAAAGTGATTAAGGACAAAGGTGGAGGTGAAAAGTTTTTAAAGGAAGAAAAAGGGCTTAAATAACTATATATATATATATATATATTAATGTTTACAAATGTATATGTTTTCATATCTATTTTATAAATGTTTAAAATGAAAAAATGTGGTTTGACTTTACTTATGTTGAGAAAATATAGAAATGATTATGGTTTCCATAGTTTTATAAAACATGATTTATGGTTCGATATTAAATGAGAATGTTTTTGAATGAATATTTTAAATGAAAAAAGAAAAGCAAATGTGGTTTTTCTTGACTTTAAATTATGTTGAGAAAAATATGAAAGGATTATGGTTTCCATAGTTTTATAAAGAATGATTTATGGTTTCCATATGAAATGAAATATTTATAGATATATATTCTATATATACATGTTTATATGAAAATGTTTATTATTGAATCATAGTTTACCCTATGTTACAAAGAATGGAAATTTAAAAAAAGTCGACTAAAGTGCTTTACGTGCATGGTACATGGGAAAGGATAGGTTTTTATGGGGAAGGAAGAGTGATGCATATCGCCGTACACGTGAAAGTACGAAAAGGTTATCAACGCACGATGTGATTTATTCCATAGTGCAATGGTAATTAAAGAAATGCGCGATTTATCGGAGGAGGTTCCTTTTTAGGCCATCGGTGATGGTAAGACTATTTCTTCGGAGGTTCTTTCATGGGCCGCCGGTGGTGCTGTGATGACGGGTACCATTGGATATAATGATTCAAAAGGAAAAAAAAAAATACAAAGTAAATGTTTATTGAAATGATATGTTTTATACAATTGTTTACTTTGTATTTGAACTATATGGAAAAAGTAGTAAATGTTTGTGAAATGAGATGTTTATACAATTGTTTACATTGTATTTGGACTATATGGGAAAGAAAGTAAAGTAAATGTTTATTGAAATGAGATGTTTATACAATTGTTTTCATTGTATTTGAACTATGTTAGAAACATTATTTTCACATGAAGCTAGTGCTCTGTAGCTCCTTTAAGCTCACCCTTCTTTCAAATGTTTATAACATGTTTCGGGCGGGGCCCGGCCCGAGTAGTTTGAGCATCCTCCAGCCCAGTGATACCTCTGCCTCATGCTACAACTACTTTTTGAAAATGTATAGACCTTGTTTTGAATAACTACTTGTGCACCTTTATTTTGTAATGTATATATGTTTTAAAATATTGTTTATATTTTTATGGTGTTTAGAAAATGATTTTAAATTTTGATTTGAAAATGCTTGCGGTGGACTTGATGTACCGTAGTTGAATGTGGAGTAAATGAATGTTTTTGATAGTGTAAAATGTTTTATTACAGGTGTTGGAAATTGGGAGATGTCCGAAAAACAGAGGAAACTTTGCCCGATTTTCTGTAAAATGTTTAATCGTATAAAAATGGTTTAATGTTAAAAAAAATAATATATATTCTCCCACCATGTTTAATAAGGTTTTAATGGAAAGCGTAACTATATAAATGGGTTCGCTCCACAGATTCACTATGAAAGGGTTTAAAAGAAATGTTTTATCAAATCCATAGGAGTGCAGAGGGTCCCTCGGGTTAGGAAGAGGAAATCCGGGTTGGGTCCCTTCAATTAAAAACTAAAATTTGTTTTTCCAATAAATTGATGAATGGAAAAATAAAATTTTATAGTAAAAACAAAAATATTTTAGTTTCTCAATTTTAGCTAATATATCAAAAATTCTAATGTTAACTTCTATTTGGAATAAGTCATCAGCCTTACCATGAAGCTGATTGATGCATATTTCGAATTTGAATTTTTTTTGACAACTAAGAACTTTGTTACAATATAGTAAATTATCACTCTCATTATGAATCAAAACCACAGGATCCCTCACCTAGATGTCCTTCATTTTAAACTTTGAACAAAAAATTAGAACTGTTAAAAAGTTCTAATTAAGCTCTTCACAAATATAAATTACTTAAATATAAGAAATATAGGAATATCTATAATTAGTACTCAAAAATTGCTATTTTGAACCTAACATAAGATAGGTTTAAGTACCTTTTGTGTACTAATCATATTAGATAAAGCCGATTGGCCGCGTGGTCCTTTGGTACTAATGATTGTATTTCGAGATTGTTTAGTAGTTTTGCAAGTTTGAAACCTATTCTATCATATCCAAGCTAGGCATATCGAAGTTAGAAATTTGTGATTTACATCGAGTTAATGGATTTATCTTCGATATCAAACGAGAATGAAGAGGGTGATCGGGGAGCAAGTAGAACTGACGGGGGGTAAGTAATTTCGCTATTAATAAGCGAAATTTTATGTGTAACAAAATTTACACTACATAAGCGAATTTTCACTACAATGTGAGGAATTTTGCTATGTGGCGAAAATTTCTTTATGTGAAATTCTATCCTTTTTTTTTTTTTTTTTTTTTTTTGTGTCTTGACCAGTTGGTTAATTTAATTTCTACCCTCACTGTAATTATTCTAGTTTGGTTAGATTGGTATTTCACATGTTTGTAAGGCTATATAAGCCATTTTCTGAACAATTTGTAACCTAACTTTAATTTGAAGCACATTCTCAGTCACGGGCCCTTATTTTTTGGCCCTACGGCTTTTCCCTCCTGCTCTCTCTCCTCTTTCTCTCTCACTTTCACGACAGCGAAACACACCAGGGATGACAACTCAAGGATGTTTTACCTTCAAAACTAAACCTTGAAGAGGAGGGTTGCTAGGTAGGTTGATATGTTTTGCGAGGTGATCCTGCGTATTTCACGAAGCGAGTCTTTGTATTTATGTTTCAAACTTTCAAAACTAGGTTTAAAGCTATTTGATGTACTTTTCATTGAGTCAATACTTGCAAGCTTTAGGGTTGAAGTGTATTCTTAGTGTTAGATACGCTGACATCCATTGAATTGTCATTATGAGCCATTGGAAGTAGGTTAAATCTTGATTTCAACCGGAACATTGAATGCCGGTAAATGCTATGTTTCAAGAAATGGTACTAAAGGGATAGTCTTTAAGTTAAACAAAGATCCGGTTTTGGAAATGACTATGGGTATCTTCCCTAATGCGAGTAATAACACGAGGACACCTTTACCTTCCTATCATACCAAACTAGTGGCCCAAAACTTCAAGGACTTCTTTACATTTTATTTGGTGCAGCCAGTTAGCATAGTAAAACAACCACTATTTTGTACAAATCAAAATCCAAACAAAAAGCCTCACCATTTTGATTCATTACAAAATCATTTGTAAGGCCAACCCATTAGATCCTAGAGCAGCTATCTTCTTGAGTAAACTTCTCTGACCAATTTAGATAATTGAAGTATAAATTTTGTTGATTCATAACCCCACCTCTTGTAGTACGAATCAAATGCAGGCGCCGTTAGGGATGGTGCCTTATTACGGATGATGAGTTGTGATACTTGTAATCCTCATTACAAGTATTAGTGACCTTTAAACCTTGGTAATTCCATTGTTTAGAATTTCAAGTTTTTCTTTGTGATTCTTGCTTGGCTGTTTTATTTTATTTTTATGAATATGGTCATTTTATTTCTTAACTAACACTAAATGTTTTTAGCGAAACCTGTTTATTCTTTGCTTTTATATTTTTTGTTTCATAGTGTTTATGCCTGCTTGGGATAGAGATATATCAGGTAGATTGCAAAGAGTTAGTACACCAATTGAACAAGGTTGTAAATTGATCTGTACCACGGTGGCTGGAAATGGATCCTACACGAAACGACAAAGTCATGAGGAGCTCAGTCAAATCCCCTCGGCATATGGAGTCGATGAGGGACCCATACACCCTCCAAGGGTTAGTGCACCTTCCTGCATCATACCACCTGCTGATGATGTGGTAGTAGACCCTATTTGGTGCCCCTGCTTCCCACGCACTGGAATGGAGAATGAAAATCCATATCGCATATCGGGAGTTCGGGGAGTTTACTGACTTTTAAGAAGTGTCATGGACTTGCTTAAGGCTGAAAAGCATTCCATGACTACTAAAAAACGAATGGGTGGCTCAATTCAACGAGTAGAGAACAATTAGAAATTGGGCGAACTTAAACTGAATTTTGAAGGAATTTTAAGTACAACCAAGACCAGCAGGTTTAAAGAGGCAAATCTACACTTTTCGACCTCTGATAATGAAGTTTTATCGGTGTTGGGAGAGGTTCATGGAGACCATCAGTGCATGTCCACACCATGGTTTGGAAATGCTTTGGATGCTTGTGAATCACTTTTGTGATGGTATGTCTTAGGCCATGGAAGCAAACTCTTGGAAACCATGTGTAGAGAGGGACTTCTGAGCAAACGCTGAATGAAACATGTTTTTGAACTATGTGTAGAAACATCAAGGCATGGGATGAAACGAGAATCGAGAAATTTGAAAAAGATAGGGATTGACCTACCAAAGGGGAAGCATTTATGCACTTTGAAACACAGAGATGAAGAAGAAAATGACCACTTTGACAGAAAGGTTGGAGGGCTTGAAATAGAAATCTGACATGAAGTGTGATGATTAGGTGCACGCATCTCCCGGCTGTTTTAATTGTCGGTCAGTAGCCATCTTGGGAGCATTGTCAATGGTTCCTTGATGGGGGTTGATGCAGAGCATGCCCATGTCTTGGAATCAAAATAACCCACCGACCGATACTCCAGTGGCAGCACCTATAACCCTAATTGGAGGAGATCATCAGAACTATCATAGTGAAAATCCCTGCATATGTTCCCAAGGAGCCGCAATGTGATTTAAGCTCCACCTCGACACATGTCGTGATGCATGACCTCCACCTTCTTCTCACCCATTGAGCAAGCAGTGCAATTTAAGCAAGGTAGTAGGTACACCTTTGTGCGGAGAACAAAAGTGTTGAATGTTCAAACTAATCGAGAAAAATTGAGGCATTAGAGAGTTCACTCAACAGAAAATAGGCGGTAGTGTGCGAGATCTCTGACAAATATGACAACTTGCAAAAGTTCCATTTCCAAGTTGTCTAACGGCTGAGAGTCTGAAAAAAGGAAATTCACTTGGACCTGATAAAACCCGAGAATGTCAGAATGGCTCCGCTAGTGATCCCGATGCAAGAATTGATGAAGTCAGCGTGTAAGCGTTAAGTGATGAAACCTTCAGATCGTGGTGGGACACTGGCCAAAAAGCTCCTCACGAGTGGTTGAACCACTAGAGGAAAACAACCAGCCAGAGGGAAAGGTAAAACAGTGTACCTCCTTTCCACAGGCACTTCGAAAAAGGAAAAAAGTCAGTTAACTTGGCTGAAATTTTAGAAGTACTATGGCGGTGAAGGTTAACATCCCTCATGCAGGATATGATGAGCAAGTCCCCACATTAATGCAAAGTTTTGAAGGACCTGTGCGCGGTAAAAAAGAGGCCTTAATGTGAATAAAGGCCTTGCACCAGTAAAGTAGTAGGAATGCCATCATTAGTGCAAGACTCCTGTGATATAGAATCAGGTGTCCCTCTGATCTCAATTTAACATAGAAATTTTGCATTTGTGTAGAGAAATGCATTGCTAGATTAAGAGCCAGTGTTAATCTGTACTTTCCATGTATAAGCGGCTTGGGCTGAAGACCCAAATACAAACCACTATCACTTTGTCTCTATCTGGCCGATGGGTGTAAAATACCAAGAGGATGATTGAGGATGTTTTGATTCGGGTGGAATGAATTCCTCTTATCAGTGGATTTTGTAGTGCTTGATATCGAGCAGGTCGTGATGAAATTGCTCCTTGCCAATCATCTGGGAAATACCATTTTAGCCACTTCCCAATGTAGTGTTAATTGTTGGAATGAATTGATGCGGCTAACCTTTGGAAATATGGCCTTGAAGCTCAATATATCTTCCATGACAGCATGCACCATGAGGGGAGGATGTGAGTGAAGAGGTTTGTCGCGATGAGGCCATCAGCAGGAAACGAGCAAATGGGCGTAAAGTGTATTAACCGGGGGAGTTGGTTGTGACGTGAGACCAGCAGGGCTTCGGGGAAAATGCAGCCTATGGGCAATGGAGAAAGGTTGAGTTTCCTCCATGCGAAGTGAAGACATGGTCTCGATAGTTAGATCTTGACCCTTACCTGTGATTAAATGCATTTTTGGGAGGAAAAATGCATTGTCCAATAAAGTTCTTCACTGTGGGTAATCTAAGAGGTTAGTACTTCAAAATCCTCCCACAGGAACAAAGCAATCGGATGGAGATTTTCCAGTTGAAGGCTCCTCCGACGATCGTATGCACCATGTTAGAAAAGAGGAATGAAAGCGTTCAATGACCAGAGGAGGCAGAATCCGCATATGCACAAGAGGTGATGCAGTGGAAGTATTGAAATTACTACAAGCCGACATCATATACCCCATATCCGATGACTCTTGGGTAAGTCCAAGCAAGTAGTGCCCATAAATTAGGGGGTTACTAGTTTTCCCGATGAGAAAGGAAATGCCCACTGGCTTTATGTTTTGGAAGTGTGTAATGACCTGGAAGGCTGAATGGTGTGAAAGGGACGTCTTTCCCTTACCTTATGGACTAGCTCCTGAAGTGTCGGGTCATCCCTTTTACTGCTTTTTAGATGGGTATTCCGGCTACTTCCGGTCGAGATCGCTGCGGATGATCGAGGAAAGGCAGCTTCACTTGTCCTTTGGGTACATATGCCTATAGGAGGGATGCCCTTCGGTCTATGCAATGCGTCCACTTTTTCAGCGTTGTACTCTGATTATTTTAGTGACATGGTGGAGTGTATTATGGAGTTTATATGGATGACCTGCAGTTTACGGGAAGCTTGATGATTTCATTAGTTGAAGCTGTCCTCCACCGGATGCATCGAAAAGAACCTAAGTACTATATTTGGAAAAAATGCCATTTTATGGTAAATGAGGGCATAGTGTTGGGGCATCATTTCCGAGAGAGGAATTAGTGGATAAAAGGCCAAGGTAGAATTGATCTGAAATTGCCATCACCTACTAATGTGGCTTGTAACACCCGAGAAATATACTAGTAGTTTCGGACTTGTTTTAAGGGTATTTTGTAAACTAATTTATGAATGTTTACATTAGAGTTAATCACTAAACATCAGAGCTTGAGAGATGGAAAGTTCACAAAACTTAGAGACAAAATTGTAATTTTCCAAAAAGGGGCTAAAGACATGGATTAAGAAGATTGGAGGTCAAAATGAAATAAAGGGAAGTTGAAATACAAATGGCCAAGAGTTGGAGGACCTTTTTGCAAATAATGAAACTTAACCCAAAAATGGGTTTTTGGAGGGCCAAACAAGGCCTTAACAAATCCATGATTTAAGACAAGTGGTCTCCCAAAAGAGGGCTTAGGATGTGGGAGAAGGAAAGAAGAGGAAGAGGAAGAGAAGAAGAAGAGAAGAGAAAGAGAGAGAAATTAGAGCCAAGGTGTCAAACTCTTATGATTATAAGATTCTATGAGATTTGGCATGGATCTTTGGTTTTGTGATTTATGTCTTACTAAACTTGGGTTTGCTGGGAGTTTCATAGTAATAATGATGGAAAGTAAGGTGTATACAACCTTAAAGCTAATTTTGACTCATGAAATCCTCTATTTGAGGATGGATTCATATTAAATTATGAAATCAATTGGAGTTAGGTTTAGAACAAACCCTAACAAATCTTTTAATATTTGAGTATGTTGGGTTTATAACCACCATTAGATAAGTGAGAGAAATTCATGGAAAAGTTTGAAGATACACATGCGTAGAAGAAGGAATTGAGTAGAAAAGAAGGTTATAAAAACCTTATACGAATGATTTTTGATGTGTGTAGGAAGTATAGGAGTGATCCTTGGATGAAAGTGCATGAAAAAGGGAAAAAGACTAATCTGGGCTTCCGGTGATGTGTACCGGTACACTTTGAACATGTGCCAGTACACTTTATGTTCTGGTCATTTTTTTGGCCAATGTGTACCAGTACACATTAGGGGTGTACAGTACCTGTTCTGACCCATTTTCGTATTTTGGCCTTTTCTGCTCATTTCTTGCTCAGATTGATGATTCAAGTAGCGAAAAGTCAAATAGACTTCAAGAAGTAAACATAAAGAAATAGGAATCGTTAAATTCTGGCTCTGGTGGTCGAAAAATCCACTCCAAAGTGAGGTCACATCATGCAAGCCGTTGCAATTGCATCGTTTTAATCATGATGATCAGAAGTTGTTTTGAACAATATCTTGGTATTAGATTAACCGGGTGGATGATTCCAGTTGGAACTAAGACCATAGCACCTTAGCTTTAAGGGAGTACAAAAGAACCAGTGTCAAATATGGAGACAAGGCGGAAAATGAATATTGTAAACTGTCATGGGTAAAATCGGTAAACCGACTGATTTAACAAAATGCCATAACTTTATTGGGTGATCCGATTGGATTGGTTAATTCCTAAGAAAAGTAGATTCATTGAGGACAAGAGCCATGAATGATGTGTGGATAGGCATCATATCAGCACAGTATCTGAAATGGCATATGGAATAGGCATGAAACACAGAAAATGAGGCGAAATGAACATGAATATGAAAGATAAAATGTCACTGATCACGGAATGTGATGAAGAGAAGGTTACTAGTTTAGAAAGGCGACGCGGCATTATGACTACCGGGGACCGAAGAATGAATGAGTGGGCGTCTTGTTGGTGCTTTTGCACTCATGGTGGTGCCGGCCTCCTGACGGTGCTCATTGCTCCTGCTTTGCGTGGTTATACGTTTTGATTGGTCTTTCGGAAACCTCCTGGCGGTGCTCGACCTCCCTTGTGCGTGGCTGAACACGTCTGATGGGGTGCTCTCCGGCACTCCTAACATGATGTATGGCGCTCTCTAGTTTAAATGGCGAGCAAATCCGCAACCTGGCGAATTCTCGACACCCCGATCTTATATCGTACCTTGGTGCTGTATACTGCGTCTACTCATTTGTAGATTGGTCTATGATGCAGTCAGACGGACATGATATTGATATTTGAATAATGAATAAGAGTCAGATCTGAATGTATCTGTATTTAATTAAGTTAAATTGTTTCCCTCACAGACACTCTGTTTCGAATAAGTCACATGAGTACCTCTTGAACACTCTTATATACGATTAAGTTTTGTAGTACCTGGACTCACGTATCTGAATAAGTTAATCTCTGATTAAAATTCACGTCTTTTATTAAGTTATATGTACCTATGGGTACTCCATGTGAATAACTCCTGTATACCTTGGTCCACGTAATTTCTCTCACGGGTGCTCCCGTCTACGATTAAGTTTTGTCGTACCTACGAGTATCACATAATAAGTTAAACTCATGGTACCTGGTACTCTGCATCGATAAAATAAGTATATTACAATACATTGTGATCCATTATCTACTATGGACTAATGTAATGTAGAGTATATCATAAAAATGCGATCGACCTTGCATGTGATATGATTGTTAGAACAGACTTATCGTACCTAAAACATTAGCGATAATAAACTCAGTAGATAAGTATATACTCTTAGCCAGACATGTATAGAACTGAAATACATGTCTAGGGTTACATAATACAGTGTAAACTCTGTAAGATAAGTATATGCTCTGTAGACATGTATAAAATCTGAAATACATGTCTGGTTTTGTAATACAGTGTAAACTCAAATGGAGAAATAAGTATATACTCTGTAAGATGCTGTATAAGATCTGATACATTATAAGATCGAAATACATGCTATAAGTTACCACGTAATACATGTACTTGAAATCAAAATACATGTATAGGCTTTATGTCACCAGGGATAGATTAGTACCAGATAAGCTGCGTAGGCTGCAAGTGAAGATCCATCAAGACAGGATAGGCTCTTGTATTTGCAGTATAGATCTGGGAGTATAATATATAGGATTACGCCCAGTACCTACAGGTACCTCTGTATCGATTAGGTTGTAAGTGCCCTCTGGGTTTCCTGTATATGATCAATTTCCTACCATAGACTCGGGTATCTCCGTGCCAAACCAGATAAGGATAAACTCCGTAGTACAAGGTACTCCAGTATGAGTATGGAGCATCAGTTAACTGGGACTTTGTGGATCTTCAGTGCAGACTACAGGGAGGGTTGGTATCAGGCTTGAACATTTGATCCAGTGATACTGAGTTACCGATATAAGATTAAGTTCCGCAAATCAGACCCTCCCGTTCCGTAATCTTTGTGATACAGCCAAGATTTCTCCGAACAAGTATGACTAAAGTAGAATAAGTATGGGATTCATGACTCCTCAGAGTCTGAGGATAGTCATAAATATGGAAATACAGATTGTTATCTGTATAGCATCAGTTAGTAACTCCTATGGGGAGATGAAATAGTATAGAAGATGCAGAGACAAATTAATGGGTATGATTCCGATGTGTATGTCATTTGGGAGATACAAATAAAATATATGTTTGTTCTAGAGCACAAGTATAAATATATCCTACGGGGAGATAAGTATCGATCGACGAAGTTCAAGTATATATCTCATTTTAAGATTTGAATAGAAATATAGAATCTGATGTCAGAATAAATACTTTATAGTATAAGATCAGTTCTGAAAGTATGACCAGGATGCAGTCAGTATTCCTTGATGCCAAGATCGAATAAAGGATAGTGCCATAAGTGTAATTCACGAGGAGTAAGTACAGATGGGAATCATGATAAGTATAGAGTGAATAAGCATAAATTAGTATATTTCAAGTAATTTATTGTGATTAAGTATCTTGATCTTGATGTTACGTACATTCTTAACTGTCTTTTATGTTTGGTTTAGAAATGTTCACTAAACGTAAAGCTTATGGGTTCAATCAGTGTGGAGATACGGAGAAGACATCCCAGAGAAGACTTCCACTTATTTGGGCCATTTGCATGAGGTTCACTACATGTGGTTCCGTCTTTCTTAGTTTGTAAAATGTGAAAGTATAGTTTTGTGTATTTGTAAATGGGACTGAGTTATATCTTGTGGCCCAATTTTTGATGGACACCACTCCCAGGTGGTAATAACAATATGTATACGTGTTTGCAGGTTACATTTATAAGATGTAGGCCCATACCCACAGAATTTTGATTCGGCTTTAAAGAAAAAAAATCTAGGTAAAATTGATCCACGAGTCTCGCACCGAACTCAGTTCGGGATCCCCTTGTCGAATTCGGACGAGAGCGGGGTGTGACAAAACGATCCGGCAATTCTTGGGACATCACGAGGAGTTTCTATATGGTTTCATTCAGAGACTTCTGAAAATAATGACCCTCACAAACTCAGAAAAAAAGTGCAAAGTTTGAATGGGATGCGAGAATGCCAACAAAGGTTCGAGTGTAGGTGACCAAAGACATATACAAACTTATGACACACTATTACCAAAAGGACTGTTGTCTATCCCGAAACATGGCAGCTTGTTGGAGATAATGATGTATATGTGAAAATATGCCAAGGGGTGAGATACCACATTGTCTCAAAGCTGATTTAGAAACAAAGTAAGTATCTTCCCAGCGAGAAATGTGCAACACTCAACCCCTTCCTTGGTGGGTCATGCAGTAATAAAGTGGACTACTGGGAGCCGGGATGTTACGAGGATTAGGAGGTTCTCTCCCCAGTGGAGATTTGATCACCAGATTACAGGCTTATATTGGAGTCAAATAGGATGTGGAATAAAATCAATTTAGTTGAAACAAACTGATTTACGACGCAAATCACAAAAATCTACTGGAAATAACAGCTACTTAATTCTAAAAGGTATGAAGAGAGTCATAGGGATGGGGATAATTATTTACAAAACAGTTTGCATTTTCTTCCAAGTGCAATATTTGTGTGGGGATTGAATCTTTGGATTTGTCTAAAGAGCAAATATGATATAAGCTTGATTCTCCTTTATGCATTTCACTAATAACACATATATATTCTTTTGAGGACAAATAATTAAATAGCTACTTGTAGAGTGGCACTCTTTAAGATTTGATTGTTTTTCTTTTCAATACTTCATGACCATTTCTGGGTGGAAGAATTCTGCCCCATGACAGAAAAATGCAAGCCTTCTCCATTATGGTGGTATCTGTCCTTCAAATCTAATAAAAATTTTCTATCCTTGATTTAGATCTTTGCCCAACATAGGATCGAAGATCTTTTCATCGGACTAAGGAGAAACCTGCAGTAAACTAGAATTGGTACATCATCTAATTAATGTCTGAGTAAATTAGTGATCTATCAGTAATTTTGAGAGTTCATTAGTTCAAGATATTAGTCACAACATACTGAGTTGCAGCTCTTTACTGGGAATCTCCATCTACGTCACTCAGAAGGCCTCTTTGGAAATCGAGCAAAGATACAGGCTCTTTTTTGGGTATAAGCTACTAAATATTCCGAACAATTCATTATATCAGGCATTCCATTATCTAATTGATGTCAAACCACAAAATATCATTGCAAATCTGAATGTTCAACAATTAATCCCCAACCTGAAGGTGCACAATGTTCAGCTATTTCAATCATCCTCATCAACAAAAGTAAGAAAATGAAAGAAAGAAATCAAGAAAGAAAGAAAAAACTAGTTGACCAAATCTACGCCTCAGCAGTAAATAAATGGAATATCTAGAGCCCTTTTAGAAATCTGTAATGGAAATAAAAGTACTCATTCTCTAAGATCAATTAAAGGCAAATCTGCGACAAGAAACTAAGAAAATGGCGAGTTTAGAGAGAGAGGAAAACATGAGAGAAAATCAGGATTTTTAGCTTGATCTTTAGCTAGAACCTTGAAGTGAAATCTGAATCTCTATTATCTGACCAGAGAATCTCTTTCAATAGAAACAAAATCTGCTCTAGCCATATCAAATCTCTAAACAGTAAAATCTACGGAAAACTGGAAAATGGGCAGTCTAGAGAGAGAAACCCCAAGAGAGAAATCTCCAGTATTTCAGCTGCCTCTTACCTAAAAACAGTATATATGGCCTTAGGGTGAAATGGGCCTTGAAATTGAGATTAAAGCCAATTTTGGCCTTTTTAGGTTCACGACATTACGGTGCCGCAGTTTTCTGGCGACTTTTTAATGCCTCTTTGGCATAAACATCGATCACGACATCTCCTCTGTCATGATGCTGGTCTCGCGACCGTACTCTCCCTGATCGCGACATATCTCCTGTCGCGACAAATTTACGGACAGCAGTGGTTTTCTCTCTAACTTGTCGGGGCCATAACTTCTTAAGTTTGTGGCACGGGGTTGGGCGTGTAGTACTGGGTTGAAAACTCTCAACAGATAGCAGGAGTGACGAAATTTGGACTGTTTGATCGTTCAGATGAATACAGAAAAATTCATCTTTTCAGTAGCGGGCTGAGGATATCCGTTGGCTCTTCTTTGGAAATAAATTATACATTTCTTGCCAAATCTGTTTCTTTCATCAATAGTAAACCAGTTTAAATTTTGTGAGTTTACATGAATAATGGATATAAAATACAAAATAGCATGTGAATGAACTCAAAACATAGATAGTTTTGCACTCATCGCTCCCCAACTTGAGTTTTGCTTGTCCTCAAGCAAAGAAAAAGAAGTTAACTGTCACAACTAATGGAAGAGAGTTCATTTCACACTTTTTATTTAACCAAAACGCTGAGTAATTAAAAACTTTGCAAGGGGTATGTGATATGTGTCTCAAGAATTACCTAACAAGGAATATAAAATAATATAAGTCAAGATAATTTATTCATTTAATAGTGAATTAATCACTATAATAGACAAATTTAGATGTGGTTCTCACTAGTGTGTATTATTGTGTGATTACCCTATCCAAACAATTGCAAGAAACTAGATGAGTTTATGAGGAATTGAGATAAGTATGTGGATCTCCTAAGATAATTCTTTGGACCATAGGCTTATGTTCTTGTCACTCCACTAATGTAGGCACACACAGCTCTCAAGATCAAAGTAGGTCTTTATAAGCTTGTAATGTAAGGCAGGAGAGAGGTAGTTGAGTAGTCATTTAGGCTAAAACTTACCCCAGCATACATATTTTTCTGCATTAACTTAGCTCCTACTCCATCCTGATTCTTACCATCAGCATAGTGACACTCTCAAACACCCAAATACGTTTGGGGTGCATCCTTCCATACTCCTGTATCTTTCTTACTAAATTCACATTCTTTCAACAAACACAAGAAGCCTTTTCTTTAAGACAAGGTTATTAGAGTAGTGCAATGTAAAAACCCCCTTAAACTCTGCAACCCTTGTGACTTTAAGTCAATAGCTCCCAAACCAATTGGCCTTAAGTATTAGGTGTTGAGACACCCCTTAGTTCACTTGCTCTAGGGAAGGAAGGCTGCAGAGCTAGACTCCTCTTCCTTGGCTTTTATTTTCTTCCACTTGATTTTTTTTTTTTTTTATTTTGTTTATTAACTTTTGATTTTCAAGCTTGCTCATTTCAACCAATTTGAAGTTATTTTTCCTATGGAAAAATAACTCCCTAACACTCATACACATTTCCATAATTATGTTTAATTCTCATGTTATGGATATAGTTTGGTTCTTTGATATTTAGAGATAGTGATGTATAGGAAAGTTATTAACTTCAAACTTAGTTCTTTTTAATAACAAATTTTGGCTTTTAAAAACCTGTATCTTAGTACTGAGAATGTGCATATGCATAAACAATAGGAGTTAGCTTGAAAGGCACAATCTTTCCAATGATAGCTATATCAGACTTCTCAATTGTTGTGTTGCCTGTAGTTCCTCAAGTGATAATAAACAGTTCTAGACCCTCATAGGATCAAATTAGATGATTCTCATAAGCCTTCTCTATTAAGCAAGCTGTTTTCAAGGTACTTAGTGACCAGTGTGTAGTTTGAAACCAATGACTAAATAGCCTATTAAGAGATAACTCATTAAGCATTAAGTCCTATTATCTCTAATATTGTCCATATGTAAGAGGGTTCATTTATGAATTATGACATCTGACAACTCCAAAACCAAACTCAATTAACTCAATAAACTCTAACTAAAAAAATATGCAAACTAAGATGTAAAGTTAAGGCATCAAACAAAGTCATTATCCATAAAAGCACCAGAAAATTTCTACGCCACTCAAGGTTGTCATTTTCATTACAGCAGATGTGACATGATAGCTAACAAAAAATAAACACCCCCCAGGCTTTAGAGATGGTATTATCTAAATGTCTATGATAGGCAAAAGGAAGCAATAAAGTAAAGAATGTGAGAGTTAGGAAGAGTGAACTCCCTTTGTAGTCTTGGCCACTTTGGACTGGAAACTTGATGATTTTCAGACATTGACATTGGTGTACTACCTTGATATACTCTGCACAGCTTCTTTGGAGCCATGAGTGCTTTGGCATTTCTCAAACGCGGTGTGCACCCGACTTCCTTCACCTCAAATGAGTGAGTTTGATTCTTCAAAGCCTCTTCAAACCACATGCAAATCACTCCACAAATAACAATGATCCACAAGAACCTTAAAACAAGCAGTCCAAGCACAAAAATTTTCTTCCATTGCTTAACTCCTCTTTGATGCTTGGGAGATGATGGAGATGGAAAATTGGGGTTCAACAAAGTTAGGTTGTGGGTTTGTGATGGGTTTAAGCAGAGATGATGGAGATGGATTGGGAGGAATGGTGGTTAGAGTGGATGGAAATGAATTTGAAAGTGGTTGGAAGTGCAAAAGTTGAAGAGGGAAAGAGTATGGAAAGATAGAGTATAAAATGGAAAGAAAAATGGTTTTTAAAGGGTTAAAAGCCTCTTTGTTTTCGTGTTTGTGGTGCTGGTCACGTCAAAAATTCTGCTCGGCACCTAATTTTTATCCAACATTATGCTCATATCTCCTTCTATTTCAGCTCGGAATTGGAAGTGTGGAACTCACGTTGGAAAGATCTTTCAATGTAGAATTTCATAAATGGGCTGGTGAACCATTTGGAGCCTCAATCAATGAAAAATCAGAGATGTTCAATGCTGTCCCGGTTTGATGATTTCTTGACTCCTTAGGTTCTCCTTGCTTTTGTCTCTTAACCATATCACTTTCTATCCTTCAAAAGTCCTTCATTGTATATATTCTCTCAAATTCCTCAATGACATAATGCTTTCATTCATGCTTAAAGCCATCTCTTGTCATCAATTCTCCTCAAGCATGATCATGAACCTTTGACTTTATATTTGAGTTCAATTTGGTTCTTTTCATCTCAAAAACCCGAAATTTGATGAACATCCTCATTTTTTCACACTTCAAGCACTATAATTACATCAACAGCTTTCCAACCTACTTGCCTTAGCTCTTACCAAACTAGTCATGACAACATCATTTGAGCTTTCAAACTTATGTGATACAGAAAACACTAACAAGTTAAAACCTTCTTGAATTCTCATCCCATTAAAAAAAAAACGACAACAAATAAAATAACTAAAAAAAATGAAAAAGAAAAGTGGATAGAATCATATTACCTAGCTTAGGTTGCCTCCCGAACACACTCCATTTGAGTCATTCAGACTCATTGGAAAAGTACTAGTGCTTCCATTTTGACCAATGTTTCATCTTGGAAACTTCTCTTCATAACCATTCGGCTCAAGGATGGCTCTTGGAACTTTGAAGAGGAAAGAAACTCAAATCCTTTAATTGTAGGTGGTGGTTCAGCCACAATTTCTTCAAAATAGTCCCCTCTATGTGAAGTAGATGTAAACACATTGCTTAAGAGAATTTAGTGAAACCTCATGCCCTTCCCAAGTTAGAAACAAAAATGAATTTTTTGCACATGCCTCTTTCACT
The DNA here is from genome assembly GCA_016808115.1 of Tetrastigma voinierianum. Lineage (NCBI taxonomy): Eukaryota > Viridiplantae > Streptophyta > Magnoliopsida > Vitales > Vitaceae > Tetrastigma > Tetrastigma voinierianum. Next base: position 178,399 of record JAEQBH010002038.1, on the reverse strand, counting down.
TGTAAATCAAGGTAATGGTTGGTGAAGATTGAACTTTGCTTTTCTCCTCACCTACAAACAGGTGACTCCCCCTTGTTGATGTCAATCCATGCTTGGCTTGAGGAAAGAAGTGGTCTTCTTAGTATATGAGAATTTTGTAAATTCCCTTCAATGGCCCAAGTCACAAAATCCATGGGGAAGGTAAATGTGTCAATCTTCACCAAAATGTTTTCAATAGCCATTACTTGACTTTCCTCTTCAAATTTCAGTTTATCCACTAATGGCTCTTCATCCTCTAAGTTGTTTAGGAGTGTCTTGTTCTCAATTTCCAGCTCATTTTCACCTTCTTCCACAGATTTCAGTATATGAAATTTCTGCACATTGCTCAAATGAGCATCCATGCATTCAATGGGATTTTTCAAAGTATTACTAGGAGAGGTCCTAGAAAATTGATCCTTGAATGCTTGGACTAAGTGTCAATTGACCTTCCTTTTTGTCAATCTAGCACTAGTATTTGACTTGGAAGGTATGTAAATGCAGAATTCTACGCTCATGAAGACTACTCATCTTCTTGTTCTCATCCATGTCGGTAAAATTATGCTCCTTAGCAGAAACAACTCTTTTCCTTTTTGAAATGTGGGGGTTGAGCTCCCTTGATAAGGCAATACTCCTTGTTCCATGAATGGGTCATTCGGAATTATTTGATTCAAATGATGAATAAGAAGTCAAGCTTGAAAGCTCTATGGAGCAATTCCATCTTCACTTGAATATTCTCCGCGAGTACCTACAAATCTGAAAGAAAAACAAAAGAAAATAAAGTACAAAAATACTAATAGTAAAAAAAAAAAAAAAAAAAAAACCTAAGAAACAACTCACAACCAAAAATAAAAAAAATAAAATTGCCTAAATTAGCAAATCACCCGTTCTTCAAAATGTCAACTTCCAATGAGAGAAAGTGAACCACGCCCAATCCCGACATGGCGTAAAAACTTATGGAGTGATCAAAGACATATACAAACTTATGACACTATTACCAAGGACTATTGTCTAATCCGACCAGCTGACGCAAAAAACTTGTTAGGAGACGAATGATGTATATGTGAAAATATGGCGAAATTGAATGTGGTAAATACTCAAACTGATTTGAAACAAAGTAGTATGCTCAAGCTATGAAATAGAAAGTATTACCAACACTCAGCCCCTTTCCGCAAGTGCACGGGTCATACAAGTAAACCAAAGTGGACTCTAGGAATTAGGATATCGATACCACGAGGATTGGAGAGTTCTCTCTGATGGAATTTGATCACCCATTACAAGGGCTTTTCACACTATTTAGGCGATCAAATGAGATGTGGAATAAAATCAATTTAATTGAAACAAAACTGATTTAAAACTAATCCTAAAAATCTACCAAATAAACAACTACTTTAATTCTAAAAGGTATGAAGAGAGTCACTAGGGATGGGGATAATTATTTACAAACAGTTTGCATTTCCTTGAAAGTGCAATATTTGTATGAGTTGAATCTTGGATTGTCCAAGAGCAATGTAGTATAGCTTGGATTTCTCCATACACCATACATTTCACTATCTAACACCATATTCCTTTAGGACAAATAAGTCTAAGCTACTTATAAAATTTGGCCTCTTTTAAGATTTGATTGTTTTTCTTTTGATACTTCACAACCATTTCGGGGCCCGAAGAATTCTTGCCCCCCCATAGGCAGAGAAAATGCAAGCCTTACTCCAATGTGAGTGATATCTAGTCCTTCAAATCTAATAAAATTTTTCTATCTCCTTGATTAGATCTTTGCTAACATGGGATCAAGATCTTTTCGCTGTGGACTAAGGAGAAACCTGCAGTCGACTAAATTGATACATCATCCCAATTAATCATCACCATGAGTAAATTAGTGATCTATCAATAATTTTTAGTTCATTGAACAAGATATTAGTCTAACATACCCCAAGTCTGGCTCTTTACTCGGGAATCTCCATCTCTTGTGTCACTCAGAGGGCCTCACGGAAATCGGAGCAAGATACGGCTCTTTTGGGTATAAGCTACCTAATATTCAGGCAATTCATTATATGAGCAGTACCAATTATATCTGATATTCAAACCCACATAAAATAAGCTGCTTGCAAATCTGAATATTCAACAATTAATCCCCAACCCAAGTGCAATGTTCCATTACTTGGATTTCAATCATCACTTTCATCAAACAAAAGTAAGAAAATGAAGAAAATCAAGAAAGAAGAAAAACTGAATTTGAGCTTAAATCTGCATACCTCAAGTAAATAAATGGAATATAAGTACAAACTGAAATCTCTTGATAAAATAAAAATGCGCTCACAAAACTGCTCTAAGATCTATTAAAAAAAAAAATGAAGCAAAAAACTAAGAAAATGAAACAGTTTAGAGAGAGAGAGCCCAGTGAGAAGAAAAATCAGATTTTTATTCAATCTTATCAGAACCTTAGTGAAATCTGAATTTCTATTATACGACATAGAAATCTCCTTCAATAGAAACAAAAATACATAAAGCGCTCTCCAAATCTAAACAAATAAAATCTAGAAAAAGCTGGAAAAATTGGCAGTCCTAGAGAGAACCCCAAGAGCTCTCAGTCTTCTAGCTTGCCACCTAAGCAGTATATATATGGCCCTGGGTGAAATGGGCGAAGTGATTCAAAGCTCAGTTCGGCCTTTTTCAAGTTCTGCGACATTCTGGTATGACCACGGGTTTTTGTCGTGACACCATTTCTATCGCGACGCGGTCCATTATACTCTCCTGTGCGACATCGGTCTGACATACTCTCACAGTGCGACATCTCTCTATCGCGACAAATTTCTCTGGGCGACAAATGGTTTTCTTCTCTAACACAGCCAGGCTATAGCCGTTTTAACAGAGGAGGGGGGAGGAGGAGGAGGGGAGGAGGAGGGGAGGAGGAGGGGAGGGGGGAGGAGGAGGAGGGGAGGCGAGGAGGAGGAGAGGAGAGAGAGAGGAGGAAGAGAAGGAGGAGGAGGAGAGAGGAGGGGAGGAGGGGAGGGGGAGGGGGGGGGGGGGGAGGGAGAGAGAGAGAGAGAGAGAGAGAGAGAAGAGAAAGAAGAGAGAGAAAGAAAAGGAGAGGAGAGAGAGAGAGAGGAGAGAGAGAGAGAGAGAGAGAGAGAGAGAGAGAAGAGCTCCCGGTTCTCAGTGGCTGAGCCACTGGACAGGCTCTTTGGATGAGATGCAGCCATGAGTGGATTTGAACCATTTGATCTTGGATGCAGAAAGATTCATCTTTCAGAGTAGCCATATTGTGGAGAAATCTCAGTTGACTCTTCTTTGAAATAAATTGTTCATTTCTTGCTTACCCCGTCATTTTACTTTTCATCAATAATCTACAAAACCAAGTTTAGAGGAAATTTTATAGGTTTATGAATATGGATATAAAATGCACAAAATAGAATGTGAAATGAACTCAAAACATAGATAAGTTTTGCACTCATCAAGGAGCTTAAGGCATATTTGACTACAACACCCCATTGTGAGCCACATTTGTACTGCCTTTGAGGTAATGTGCGTGCTAGTGACAGCCTAGCATCCAAGCGGTTCTCGAGACAGAGTAGAGGAAAGCCATTATGTGAATTATTATGAGCAAAACGTTAAATGAAGCTCAAAGAAACTCACTACTACGGAGAAAGGAATTGCTAGTAGTGGTCTATGCTAGATGAGGATTCAGATCTTATTTGATTGGGTGAATATTGTAATCCTTCACGGATCATTCGGCATTGAAATATCACACTCCCACAAAACAGAATTCAGGCTCGACACTTAGATGGGTTTATTGCTACAAAGAGTTCAACATCAGTTAGAGATAAGAAGGGTGTGGAGAGCGTTGTTGCCGGTACCTCTCGGATTAACTATGTTTTGTACACAACCCTCCCATATTTGATGAATTTCTGAAGTCTCTTGTCGGTGAGAATAGCACCATGATATCTCCACATTGCCAATTTTTAGTAACGGAGAGTTACAGTGGAGTGGAATGACACATGACAAGTTCTTCTATGCTAGGGTTCCATTCGTACTATTTAGGAAGAGCCGTATTTGTTCAAGTATTGTCTTGTCGGATAATAGGAAATGTGTGCGGAAGAAGAACATGAAGGAATTCTCGGACATTGCCATGATAGTGCGTGTGGAGGCATTTGGCGATCACGAAAAACAACCATATGAAGTCTTCACTTTATTCGGGCTTTTATTGTGATCATTGTTTAGAATGCCTACACCATGTGCAAGCGAGTGTGATAAATTACCAAAGTAGCAAAAGATTTCCCGTCGTCACATGATGCCTTGAACCCATTTTAGTAGTTGAATTGTTTTGATGTATGGACATCGACTTCATGGGACCATTCCCTACTTCCTTCGGCTATGCCTACATCATTGTGGGGGTGGACTATGTGTCCAAGTGGGTTAAAGCAGTGCCATGCAGGGCAGCTGACCACAAAGCCGAGCTAAAATTCCTAAAGGAGAACATTTTCTTTAGATTCGGAGTTCCCAAAGCAATTATCAGTGATAGAGGTTCTCACTTTTGTAACAAACCCTTTGAGAACCTCTTATCCAAATATGGTGTTAAGCACAAGGTAGCCACCCATTATCATCCTCAAACCCGGTGGTCAAGTGGGGCTAAGCCAATGAAAATCAGACCATCTGATGAGGATTATTTAATTCTAATAGGAAGGGCCAGTCTTTGAAACTACAGACTCATTGTGGGCATCTGGGACAACTTATACGAAGACCATCTCGGCATGTCCGTATCGCTTTAGTTTATGGCAAGAGGCTTGCCATTTACCGATAAATCGGAATACAAGGCGTGGTGACAATCTGAGGTGGCGAACATGGATATGAACCAAAGCTGGCCTAAAGAATGCTTAGGGTGTGAGTTAGAAAGAGCTGGCTTGACGCCTCGCCATTCCAAATTACACAAGGATGTGCAAACGAGAAGAAGTGGCATGATCAGCTCATAACCCGGAAAACTTTCAATCAGGGGGATCAAGTCCTCCTGTATGATTCCAAACTCCATCTATTTTCGGGCAAGCTCAAATCGCGATGGACGGGCCCATTCATCATCCATCAAGCATATCTGAATGGTTTGGTTGACCTGCTCAACCCGAAAGACAAGAGAGTATTTAAGGTTAACGGGCAACGAGTGAAGCCCTATGCTGTTCGCCACTCTACAGAAGAGGAGGAGATATCCCTCCTTGATCCTCCATGACTGACATTCGAGCCACTGAGTTGGTTTGGTCTCCATTGAGACCAAACTGCAGCTCAAATTTTGTTTTCTTTATTGGTCAATTTTTAATTTATTTTATTTTTATTTATTTTATTTTTATTTTTTAGTATTTTTATTATATCTTAGTTGTTAATTAAAAATCTTCTTTTAATATCTTTAGCCTAATGTTTTTTATTATTATTTTTGTTTTTATTTTGTAGGAGAAAAGCCGGGAGAGGGATGAAAATTTTTACAAGAGGCTAAAAGTCGCCCCTTGTAGCGAAAATTTTCCTGGAGCGAAATTTTCCAAAAATAAGGGGAGGACCCTTCATCTTCTTGCACCTCTTCACAAGCACCATAAAAAGGCCGCCCCCTCCCCCACATTCTCTTTTAGCCACCCTCGCGCGACACTGGAGAAGCCGCCGTGATGCCCGAGCCGCCCCTCGCAAGACGCCCATTTCGGCCCTACTGGCTGTTTTTCCATTTCAGTAGCAAGCCTCCCGCCATGGTTCGCACGCGCGGAGGACATCGATATAGGCCCAGGGTTCAGACCCGTTCTCCTTCCAGAGATGCCGCGGGCACTTCCAAGGCTGCCGCAGACCACTCTCCAGCTCAGGGTGCCGAGGCACCTCCTGCTTTGTCTCCTACTACAGCCATGATGCAGAGTCCAGCCTCTGCTGATATCCCAGAGGAGCCTCAGGGTGCTAAGCCCCCATCCAGACGATATAACACCACCGGTGGACTCAGCCTTTCTTGTGCATCCATCATTCTCCACGGAGGGCACCGCCTTCTAAGCGGGCCCGGACATCTGGTCTGAGGGAGTCTTCACATTCTAAGCCCTAGCCTTCATAGTCTCCAGCTGCTTAGAGTCCTGCACGGTCATCGCCTCAATTATCCCCTGCCTCGAGAATTAGGCGTCCACTATTTCACTGTGACCCGATACCTCGGAATGTGGATTGTCATGCCAAGGACTTCCACGGAGAGTTATTTTATGATATACCAAGATTGGACAGCTGACCTACTTGCCTGAGATTCTATGTGATTGGTCCACAGGTATTCGCTGTTGCCATTTATGACTCCGAGGTAATTTTTCTATCCCCGGGTGGTTCTTGAGTTCTACCATACCATGACATCCCGGGAGGTCCAATTAGATTTAGCCTGATTCAAGATAGATGGTCAGTCCTAGGTTGCTGAGACAAATATCACCGTCGCTTCCAGGCCCCGCAAGAGGTTCTCGCTAACCCTAAGATTATCTGCGAAGGGCCTCACCCTTCGCCTAGAGAGATGGTTCGCTCACTCTCTCGTAATACAAACAGAATTTCGGTCTATTCTCATAGGAGGGATTTCCCTCCCAGATATGCTCCTCACGATCGCTATACCGCGGCATCGATTCGCTTCAAAGACTATTTGCAAACAAGCAGAGGAGCGGTTTTAGAGGCTCTTATCTGATATCCGAGGGGTTCTAGTTCGAATCCCAAGAAAGCTTATCATGACCGCCATTTATTTGCCAAAGGTCCACCGTAGCGGTCTCGACTGCAGACTATTCCCCTTTTGATGCCAAGATTGTTATGCCATGTGTTAGAGCACCTTGGGTTCCCGGAGGAACCACGTATTGAGCGTCGGCAGAGTTGTGCTATGATTGTATCCCATGAGCGAATCCTATCTATGCCACACTCTTTTCTTTTACACCAGTAGGAGGATGTCGTGGGATTATGCGAGGACCCGCCAGTGGATGAGCAAGCCCCGTCCCAAGTGGTGGAGGTGGAGGGAACCTCGGTTCGTGATTCAATCCTCCTCCACCCGCCCCATACCGCCCCCAAATCTCCCGAGATTGCAGCCCATCCTCCACGCCACAAAGAAACATCCGAAAGCACATCCCCGTCACTTCTGGGGATTTCTTAGCCAGGCGATGTCGCCCACATTTGCCGCCACTTCGCAGGTCTTTCGGCTTCTGACAAAGACGTCGAAGCGGATAGCCCGCGTCGAGGTCGCTCTCGCACAGAATCAGGTTATTCTTCTTCAGATACAGAGCCACCTTAGTCTCCTCACCGCTTACCGCGGATAAAGACCTATACAACCCACTATTCATGGCCACCACGACGCCTTCCGCAAATTTCGACGTGCTCGCTGCAGTCAGCAGTGAGCTTCCCGATCCGTCGCCTTCTACACCACCAAAGATAGTGAGGAGGTCACACTTCCTTCTCTAGCTCCATCCCTACCAAAGGAGGACATGTTGATGCTTTTGCTGGGGGTGGAGAGTTAGTGCTCAAGTGGCATTTATCATACTTATGTTTTGTTTTGTTTTATACTTGTGTTATTTAGTTTTATCAATCAGCTTACTTGTCTCTTGTATGGGACTGTTTGTAGGCATGTATTAGCCAATAGTAGGCAAGTGATTTATTTTGCTTAACTTATGTATTGTGTTCGGGAATATTATAAGCTTGTACTAGCCTTTGGTTATATTAAAAAGTTTTATAGCAAGATTTGCATTTTCTATTTTTAAGCACCCACATTTTTTTATTATTATTTTATTTTAATTAAATTTTGTATATGCATAATGATTAGCCTTTGCAAGGTGATGAACTTAAGCCTTTCCAAATAAATGACGCTAGAAGGGTCCTATGCCAAGTTGAGTGGATGACTAGTCAAATTGTTAACTGCTTTCTTCCGCCTTTAGCTAACCACACTGAGCATGTTAGGTCTCAATGATAGGCTATTAATAAAGACAAACCTCTCTATTTATGCAAACCTTTCCTAGTGTCGTTTACTCCCTTGAATAGGTTGCGACCCCCATGCAAGAAGGCCAGCCAGCTCTGGGCATTAAAGAACAGAAAGAAAAGAAAAGAATAGAATCGCTTTGTTTCTCGCTTCAAACTCGAGCACGGTCCGAGGGGTTTATAGAGAAAGCCTTTGAAGCCTCGTGCCCTAAGCCAATCGGGCTTGAGCCACCGACTTAGTGTTCACACCCGTGGATGGGCTGTGCTTAGCTAGTTGTAGGTAGCCGAGATCGACCATTCTGAGTCCGGTGAAACCTATGAAGCTCAGGGTCGAAAAGATCCCTTGCCAGGTTTGATGCCCTAAACCTTCACTAGTTGGGAGTCGCCTCGTTAATCCCCGCTATTACGTGACTTTGTTGAAGTTGAACCCCCAAAGATTGCAATCTTCATCGAGAAGGCATTACTTGTACAAACTCTTTTGACTCCCATGTTTTGTTCTCTACTTGTCGATTACTTAGAATTAGTTACTGACTAGCATTGTGTCGACAGGGTGTGATTAGTACCAAAAGGGCAATTTGAAACCCTATTTAAGATAGGTTCTAAGTACTTTTGTACCAATCATATTAGTTGCCGATTGACACAGGTCCTTGGTACTAATGATTGTATTTCCTCGAGGTCGCTTATGGTAGTTCGCAGTGTTTCGTAAACTCATCTTATCATATCAAGCTAGGCATATCGAAGTTGAGTCGATGACATCGAGTTCGTATGATTTATCTTCGATTGCATCAAGCCAGGAATGAAGAAATTGATCGAGGAGCAAGTAGGAGCAAGCAGGAGCAAGCAGGGGTAAGCAGGGAAATTTTGCTATAGTAGCGAAATTTTGCTATTGTAGCGAAATTCTCACATAGCTTAATTTTCTTACAAAGAGCGAATTTTCGCTATGTAGCTAAATTTCACCGTAGCAAAATTTCGCTTCCTTGTTTTTTTTTTGTGTACAAACGGCACTTTTCGCTTTGCTAATTTTCATTTCTACCCTCACTGTAATTATTCTAGTTTGCTAGATTGCATTTCACCATTTGTATGCTTGTATAAGCCATTTTCTCAACAATTTGTAACCTAACTTTAATTTGAAGCATTCTCCAAAGACGTGGGCCGCTTTTGGTCCTCACTTTCTATTCTCTCTCCTCTTTCTTCACTGGCACCAAAACACACATCCTTTGAGGATGACAACTCAAAGGATGTTGAATAAAGCCTCTAAACTTTGAAAAGAGTGGCTGCTAGGCAGGCTGGATATGCTTCAGGTGTGATCCTCTCAGATTTCACGAAGGTGCATTGCGTATTTATGTTTCAAACTTTCAAAAAACTAGGTTTGGGGTGCCATTTGATGTACTTTCATTGGTCAATACTTGGCAAGTTTTTAGGTTCAAAGTGTATTCTAGTGTTAGATACACCGACATCCATTAGTTATCATTTATGAGCCATTGGAAGCAGGTTAAATACTTGATTTCAACTTCAGAACATTGAATGCTCAAGAATGCTATGTTTCAAAGAGAAATGGTACTAGGTTAGTCTTAAAGTTAAACAGACCTGGTTTTGAAATGACTATAGGTCATCTTCCTTACTTTAGGTAATAACTCGAGGACACCTTTGCAACCCTACTATACTCAAACTAGGCCTAAAAATCTCACTGACTTCTTTACATTTTATTTCGACCACTTTCGCTAGCATAGTGAAAATTAAACTCACTATTTTATTAAATCCAAAATCCAAACAAAAGCTTCACCCATTTTGATTCATTACAAAAATCATTCAGAAGACTAAAACCATCCCCGTGTTCGATCTTAGAGCCGCTTTATACTCAAGAAGAGCTTTGCTATGACAATAGGAGTAATTTAGGTATAAATTTTGTTGATTCATAACACCTACTGTGGCCCGAATCATCCTATAGAAAATATTAAAAAAGAGTTAAGATAAAAGATAAATAACTTATGTGCCTATCCCACATCGGAAAATGATTAATGACAATATTAAAATTTATAATGTTGAGAGTGATTGTGATATGAGAATACACTTTGGCTCAATCAACAACAAACACTTTGGCTCAGTCCTAGGTTTTAGGAGTCGTTTAGCCCAAGTATCTAGTCAATAACTAAGGCCTCTTTTTTTGCAATTAGTAGTAACTGATTTGAGTTCCCTTCTATATAAGGACCTGCTATGAATAAAATGAACACAAATTGTTTTCATATTTACCATATGGAGTCCTGGTTCTAACTTGTATACTAGCGACTTATTTTATTTTTCTAACTTTCCTTGTTGCAGTAGTACCAAACTAGTATCAAATCAAGTCTATTCATGTCAGAAGGCAAAGCTCTTACATGCTTAAAGGACCTAGTTGAAGCTGTTTCCCAACATGGTTCAACAATCAATCAAATTGAGGAAGATGAAACTTATATGAGTATCTAGAACCAACTCTTTAACCTAAGGAAGCGGCATTCGGATGACTCAACGTCCTATTCACCATCCAATGTGACTAAAAATCACTGCAGTAAAAATATAAGGAAAAGAGCCTAGTGGATGGATTTTATAGGTTGAGCAATATTTTTTATTTTATCAAATTCCTCTTGCACAACAACTATTATTCACTTCTTTCCAACTTAAAGGTGATGCTTTACAATATTTTAAATGGTTGTAGCATACTGGATCGTTGAAAGATTGGGGAGCCTTCATGCAAGCATTGGAGAAACGTTTTGGACAATCTGATTTTAATGATCTAGAAGGGGAACTTGCATCTCTGTCAAACTTCTTTAATAACAGCTTATCAAAAGCGATTTGAGGCTTTATCAAATCGAGTAGTGGGATTAACGAATGAATTCCTCCTACATTGTTTCGTGAGTGGACTCAAAGATGAAATCCAGCATAGGCTAAAACTATTACGTCCTACCTCCCTCACAGAAGTCATTGGACTTGCACACACACAGGAAGCTCACCTTGCTGCAAGCCCATGCAATTTGAACCAGTCTCACGCTATTTTCTGCACGATAATACCACAAAATACAACAACCGTACAAGGATCTTCCTCTTCCAATTAGTTTACTACTCCTCCAATTAAAACCATCTCGTATGAAGCTATGAAAGAACGAAGAGACAAGGGACTTTGTTACTATTGTGATGAGAAATTTCGGCCCAAGCATCATTGCAAAACACAAACCTTGTATATGTTGGTCGGACAAACTTCTTTAGAAGACGATAATATGGATTATTCTCGAAGGATCAACCATCTCAAATAACAATGTTCCCGGAATTCTATGCTCGTTATGACAAGAGTCTTTAACACCTTCAAACCATGTGAGTTACAGGTCAGTTGGGTGTTAGGGCTATATCCTTCTTCATAGATACACTAACTTACCATAATTTTTAAATCATTTAGCAAAAGAGCAAGTATCAAGACACAAAGGCTAAGCTTTATGTTATAATGGCTAGTGGCAACAAACTTCCGAGTACATAACGTTTTACAAAGATTGCACTCAACATCCAAGGGACACTTATTTATGTTGATTTTCATCTTCTTCCTTTGGGAGGTTGTGATGCTGTGTTAGGAGCACAGTTGTGACACCCCAAAACCTAGGGGTCCGTTGACAACCCGTCAACCCACGGAAGACTCGTGGATGTCGGGTAACTCGACACCACACCACCGTGTCCCCTTTTTTCCTGAATCTAAGATTTTAATGTAACTGACATAATCTCCTTTCAGATGGAGCTTACTCAAAATAAACCTATACAAAAAACCCGCAACATGGCCCATCATAATACAAATGACCCCATCACAATTACAGTGAAAGGGCCTTCCAACCAGCCTTAATTCATCCACACTTACAAAATATGATTAATTACCATAGTCCTCAAGAGTTTAATTACAACACTCTTACACACATAAATTAGAACAAGGTTTTCCAAAGTATTTTACAATTCTTGTTACACAAAATACAAGCTGTAACGAGTCTGTTCCAAGCTTCTTACAAAATTAATTACAAGGCCACAACTGCTTTCTTCATAACTCCGTACCGAGTGAGCACCGTCCACCCGCATACTCTCTCGCACCAAAGGGGGTCCTAATGACGTGGGTGAGCAAATGGCCGCAGGGTAACCTGGCTGTGGGCTATCACTCCCACCTAAGTGCACATACAATGCCATGTTCACACGCATTCCAAGTAAAATGCGCTTAATTGAATTCTACATGCCATGAATGAAGTGTCACCACCATGCCTTTAACACGAGTCCTCAACACCGAATTTCACACATGCTTTCTAAGTAAAACTCGTCATTGGTGTTTCACCTAATGATCTCACCCTTATCCAAAACAAAAGCTTTTTGTTTTTAAAACCCATTGGACATCCTTCGATAATCCTCTTTATTCAAAGCCATTGGGAAATCTCTAATAAACAACTTTATTAAAAAACATTGGACAGTCTCTAATAAACAACTTTATTCAAAGTATTGACACCATAAACCGCTTAATCGGGGAAAGCATTGGACAACTTCATAAACAACTTAATCAAAAGCATCGATGGCTCGAGCAACCGCTTATTCTAAAGCATTTGATGGGCCATAAACCGCTTATTTAAAAGCCTTGGACAGTCTCCAATAAACAGCTTTATCCAAAGCTATGAAACGCACCCGAAAGACTCCATTGGACGTAGTCCAAAGTACCGAGCTCACCAACCACTCACCAAGAACGGTTTAATGATTACTGGACTCATGCACACCCATTTAATGCGAGCGTCCTCGTGCATATGAATAATTATGCTTATCTGATGCTTATACTATGCCATATATATGACGAGTACTATATGGACATTTTAAACCATGCATAATACTCTCACGATCATTTGACAACTCACATCAATTAACATACAATTTCCAAATAAACCATACAATACATGTCAACATATTATACACATATATTGACATCTACAAGTCATCACCTAATCGCTAAATTACTACATTACACTTTGTTTAATTGTGACACCATGACCACAAATAGCCTAATACAACTGCTTCGCTAATGGGCTTGTTCATACAAAAATACATCACAAGGAAAACCATTAGAACACACAATTTCAACCAAGTATATCACTCAATTCAAGCAATGATATACTACAATCATATTCCAATTGTGGCAAAAATCTGGACACAAATCATTAAACATCCTACTATAGCTCTCGAAACCCACCATACAGTTATAGGAGGTCCGATTTAGGTGATTCAAAAGTCAACATCAAGTTCTCGGGATAGAGTTACAATTTCTCATGATACTAGTCAAAATTCTCATTTTTCCTAACCTGGTAACTGTAGTCCCAAAATATGGATAGTACGTCACAAAACATGGCGCCTAGAAAACTAAAACGGACCATAACTTCCTGTGGGTTGTAGAGTCCGATTTGTGTGAATCCTAAACATCAAGTTCTCGCATTGTGGCTAATTTTCAAGGATACTAGTCCAAATTCTCCATTTTTCTAACCAAAAATCAGCCCAAAAAACTGGACATTATAGAGGGTCAAACATGGCACTATTCCCATAACCCATTAATTTTTCGAACATTCCTTGGGGAAAAGGGTACAAAACAGGCCCCTTTAGCATTAAAGCTCAGAACCAAACAACCCCTAGAATGGAAAATAACCAAAGTATAAGAATCCTACTTTCACATGAGCAACCACCTTGAGAGGAAGTTATGCGAACACTTCCTTAACCCAAAGCTGACTTCGGCTTACTGAACCTTTAAAACTTAGAGTTTCAGATTCATGTGGTAGCTCCCTCGCCAAGCACTCGACTTTAAACCTTGGCCAGCGAAAGAGACACTGATCTTCGTGAGATTGTAGAGATGAAGTTGAGCTTTCTCTACACTTTCTTCTCTTCTCTTCCTCACTACCTACCAGACTTCGTAAACTGCTTTATTCCCCCAAAAATCATTTTTTTAACCCTTTTTGTTTAACTCACTTAAGTTGGACATGTGGCCCATGTTAGGCCACGTGTCCACGACCCGTCCGGGTTCATTTATGCCCCGAAACAATTTATTTTAGTGTCGGTTCAAGTTCAATTTAAATGAACTTTACTAAATTAATTTTTCACTTTCGATATTTTTTCAAAAAATTCATTTTGGGTCCACTGTGACACCCGATGCCCCAAATCGAAAAATCCGACCGTCCCGACTCGACGAAAATTTTCTGGGTAACTAGATTTTGTGTGACGAATCCAATGGTGAAATTTTTTTTTTCATCATCCGATATCTAAAATTTTTCCGGTGTCGAACTATTTCACCCATTATTTTGCCATATTTTTCAAAATTAAAATTTTCCAGGGTTTTACAACAATGGCTGCAAACTCTTGGGCCTATTTTAAGGGACTTCCAACGAATTTGGATGTAGTTCACTGATGACGGCTAGCCTAGAACAATTGTGGGTAGTTCTCCTACATTAGTAACATATTCCACATTTAATTCTCTTACTATAATGGGAAAAGTTGTTGAACCTAGTTATATTATCTACTCTCTAATTGCTTGTGGATCTCACAAGATGTAAAACCTGGGAAAATACAATTTTTCCGAAAAAGGGCAAAACGGTAATTTGCCACTATAATACAGGTTAAAACTTGAAATTTTTCTAGATTTCGGATGATGAAACAGACTTCACCATTGAATTTGTCTCACAAAATCTAGTTACCTAGGCGAATTTCGTCGAATTCCAAGACAGTCGGAATTTTACGTTTTTCAAGATGTCGCGTGTTGGATACCACAAGTGAATGCCACATGACACCACAGGAGATGACTCATGGCATGATAGCCATGTGGTGTAGCAAGTGACAATGACACTTGGTTGAATGGCTCACATAGAGCCATGTGTCAAATGGAGAGAAAAAGGGAAAATCAAAATGAATACATAACATCAAATAATGGGTTAATTATGGGGAAAGTCAAAAGGAGAGGGGGCTCATTTTTGGGGGAGAGCAAACCGGTAGTGTGTGGAAGAGGAGGAAGAAGAAAATTCTAGAGAGAGAAGCTAGAGCTTCTCTCTGAGATCTACGGAGATCGGATCGATGGTTTTCGTCTGAGCAAGAGGCAAAGTTCATCTACGTGACGAGAGCTACGTGTGGGCACCGAAATCAGAGAGTTTCGTCAGAGTCCAAGAGGTAGGGAATTTTCCTACTTAGATTATTTCTAGCCTAAAAGCCATTTAATGGCATAGGTTTTCTTCGGTGCTGTGACTGGCCATGTGATTTAGTCCTAAGATTGGATCAATATTAGGAATTTTTTGACCGTTTTCGAAGGGCTTTGGGCTGAATTTTTGGGACTGCTTTTCACCACCGATATGAAGATCAATTTTCGTGGATCGTTTTTGATAATCCGGACAATTTTTTGTGACTATTTTAATGACCAACAGATTTTCGGGTAGTCCGGGACTGATTTTCGGATTTTGTGTGCTTTTTTTTTTTACGTGTTATTGCAAAAAATTTGAATAACATGTTGGTTGTGATCCTGAGATCGAGGTCTCTAGGTTTTGTTGTATGTTTTGGTCTCACAGTGATTCGGTGACGAATGGAACCAAAAACGATTCATGGCCGTGAAGGGACCGAGATGTGCCTTGTTTATTTGGGTTCAAGATTTGGACCATTTTGTGTGTTATTATTGGAAAATAAATAAATACGCCGCTAGTGAAAAATCATGTTAATATGTACTTGCTTGATGTATTAACATGAAAATTGTGATGATTGAAAATTACATGTAGGAAATATAATTATCCGGAATTTATAAATATTGTGCATGTAGCATGACATAGCATGAAATGGCATAAATGCATTTCATATGCATGGTAACATCGTCAAGTCAGTTGTGTGTGCATAGTGTTGGTTATTCACCATTCTTGGTGAATGTAGAGCTTGGAAATGGGACAACGCCCCAAATCGAGAGACTCAGTTGTGTAAAACAATATTACTAATAAATCACGTAGGTTGGGTGAAGGTGATGGGGCAGATCCTCACTGTATGAAAAGACCCAAATTTATTCTTGGTCAGACATATGTATCCAATGATGAAAGCATGGAAGTGTCTAAGGCGTGCGAAGCCCGCTTTTGAGAACCTTAAATTTGCAAACCCAAATAAACAATAATTCGATTTGATAAAATTGAAATGAATATTGTGCAGCTATCCAATGGGTTGGTTACTGGGTGAAACACCAATGACTGGGTTTTCACACTTGGCATTACAGGAGGGAGTCACGGACTGGCTGTGGGCATGAGGAGTCTCATCTCATGCCACGTAATATTCCATATGTAATTGAATTATTTATATGGAATGATTGGTCTTTTCTTGCGGTTTCATTGCATGTATTTTAGCGGGAGTAGCAGTAGCCGCTGTGGAAAATTACCTGCTTGGCATTCTTTCGCCTCGTTGTGGGACCCCTTGTCAGGTATAAGGGTGTACAGGGAGACGACGCTCCGACGAGGCCGTGATTATGAAGAAGGCCGATATGTGGCCTTGATGTGCAACTTTGGAGTAACATTTTTGCCAAAAGTATTTTGTGTATAAAAGAATTGGCAAACTGAGATTCTTTTGGGACTGTGTCTAGATGGTCCGGTATGTGAATATGGTAAGAGGGCAATAGTGGGACTCTTATGAGCGTAATTAAGAGTTTTATTTTCATGTTTAGATTTAAATGTGAATGAATGGAACCTTGGTAAAGGGATATGCATTAGAACAGACGAGATGGACCACATGGGGTGTCTTCTTACGTTGAGACCACACAGATGGGTTATGATTATATTGTTGACAATTGTATGTTGGGTAAAGCTCTGAGGGCTTCTACCTTATTTTTGTGAAAATATGGATCAGATAAATAGAGCTGGCGGTGTGGTATCGGGTTTTCGAAGAATCACGGGGAATTCCATGGGTTGTCAACGGGACCCTCGGATTTAGTGTAAAACCCGAGAAAATTCTAATTTTTTGAAAAAGGGTAAAATGGTAATTTTGGTTAAAATCCAAAAATTTTCTAGATCTCGGATGGCGGCTTGGACTTCACGGTTGGAATGGGTCTGTAATTAGCTACCGCGTCGAATTCGTCGGTGAAACGGTCGAAGTTTACGTTTTTCGAACATAGGGTGTGGTTCAACATCAACGACTTGTGAAAGACATGTGATGTGACAAAAGTCACCTACTACATGTACCCATGTGACACATGTTGCATGATTAGTGAGATGATGGAGATGAATGGCTTAGATTAAGCCATGTGTCAAAAATCTAAACTAAGGGACAAGGATGAAATTTTTGAAAAGTTTAAATGAATAAGACAAAAACAAATAGTCTTCTTCTCCAATTGGAAAGCAAAAACGTGCAGTGAGGGTGAGTTTCGAATTTTAGAGAGAGAAAGTGTGACTTCTCTAGATTTTCGAGCGTTCGGACTAGTTGGTTCTCGTCGGAGCTTGAAGCAAAGAGATTGTTCTCTGTGATTGAGGAGCGCTGCAGCGTGAGCCTTGCGTTTGTGGATTTCCGAAAACTCCAAGAGGTAGGATCTTTTCCTACTTGGTTTATTCTTCGGCTAAGAGCCATTTTATGGATGGGGATTTGTTGATGCTTGGAAGGTCGTGCTATCGGTCTCGAATCTTTGAGCTAGGAGTGAAGAAATCCCACTTGTGTGGCGTGAGCAGTCTTGACACGAGGGTTTCATTGTTCACGTGATTGGTTATTGTGATTTTTGTGTTGTTAGGTGATTCAAAAAT
This sequence comes from Tetrastigma voinierianum, assembly GCA_016808115.1. Classification (NCBI taxonomy): domain Eukaryota; kingdom Viridiplantae; phylum Streptophyta; class Magnoliopsida; order Vitales; family Vitaceae; genus Tetrastigma; species Tetrastigma voinierianum. The sequence continues at coordinate 160,691 of JAEQBH010002038.1, read as the reverse complement.
GGTGCTTAGGTGTTATTAGCCCGTGTGAGCTAATTTGGTGTTATTGATTATTGAATTGAATAACATGAATTATGTGAATTAATTATGTTAATATATACATGAGAAATATATTAGCATGAATATTTTGGAAATGGCATAATGCATTCCATATGCATCGGGGCACCTAGATGGTAGGTGTGGTATGACATGAAGGAAAACTAAAGAAAAGTAAGCGATTGTGAAAGGAATTTCCAGGAAGATTTTCAGAAGAATTGCAGCAGAGAGTTGTCAACCGTTCATCTAGCGACGGACCGTGGCTGTTTGGAGGAATTACACCCGGCTTAATTCACCTCGGAGGGTAGTCCAATGTATTTACCAAAATTTGGTAGTAAGTTTTCGAAGAGCAAGCTTTTTTTAAAAGCGTATTTTTGCTCGCGTTGGCTAGAGCGTATTATTGAGGGAGTCGGTGAGGCCTCGAGACATGGGATTAGGCATGTAGACATTTAAGTAGGATAATGTATTTGGCAGGTAGTTATTTCCATGACATGTGCATAGGTGGGGAGAAGTAACCCATGTGAGAGAATTATCACTCCCGGGCATTGCTCCTGCAATCGAGGATCATTATTTCAAGTGCGAGGGAGTGTACGGGAGAAACGGCGCTCACTAGGCGCGTTTGAGAAGAAGCAGACGTGTGAACACTGGTGGGTATGCTGTATAACATGTGATAGAAACTCTAAATTTAATATGTATGTTTGAATTAAAATTGATTGGTAACTCTTGAACCATGTAATATAGTTGGTTGGGATATATTTTTGTGAGTATTGATGTAGACTGGTGGCCATTTACTCATTTTTATTCGTATGTGGACCGTGTGGTCGGTGTAAATGTTGGGACGGGTTGTGTATTTTTGGTGGAAGCTCACAGTACAAAGGAAACTCTGTAGATTTTCATGAGTGGTGTCGGGTAACACCGCAGTGTATTCCTGCTGGTGTGGGTTGTCAATGAACCCTTGGGAAATGGGGCGTCACATTTAGGGTGTCACAGCTTGGTATCAGAGCTTAGTTATACTAATACCCAAGACTCGATGGGCACGAGGTTAGATAATGCATTGTTATGTGCTGCTTGTTTTGTGCTTAACATGCTGCGTTATGTGTGATATTGTGTTATAACTTGCATGAATTATATACATGGAAGAATGTATATAGGAAAAGATGAACAATAGGGTTAGAAAACATAACCTTAAGAGTTTGAAGAACAAAATGAACGTGATAGTTCGAGAGGTTGAGGTCTATTAGTAGTGGCATATACACTACTAGTTAGATAAGAAAAGAAATCTCAGTTTGCTATTTGACTTGTGTAGATAGCAAATCGAGGAAGAGGACGTAGAGGTTGTCCATGGGAAAATAGTCAACCACCACCTGTGTTTGACCCACAAGCCTTTAGAGAGGCTATAGGTGCTACAGTTGACATCATTGTGCAGGCGAGTCTTTATTGGGTACGCTACTGCTTGCATGGGCCCAGTGCGGCTTGATTGGGCCGAGGAGACGGTAACCTCTAGGGGTATCATCTTCCTTTGACATACATGGGAGGAGGGGACTTGATAGTCAAGACAACTTTGGCCATTGAAAGAGAAATAGATGACCGAGAAGCATCGAGCATGGGTGTAGTCTTGGGAAGAATCAATCTTCTTATAGCTACAGGAAGCCGAGAAGACTTACTGCTTGTGCGAACTAGGATGGGAAGCTGTTATCGGGGCTAAAGTAGTCGAGGGCTTCTAGCCAGAAGGGGTAGAGGACATGCTACCATTTCCATTAGTCTGGGCACATGAGATGGGATTATCCACAGAGGCAGGGATCCCGGAATTATGGGACCGGCCCGGTCAGGTCATCGGAGTGGACAGTTTCACGGACACAATTATTCAGCTTTTCACCCAGTCTTGGGCAGAGAGAGGACCCGATGTCGGTCTTAAGGGTCTTTGCACGAGGGCGTAACTACGCTACAGATAGGCTAGAAGTGCAGTATGGGTTGAGTCGAGGAGCGAGAACTTCGGTGATACGCCCGAGGGGACCAGGGTGTATTACATCTTTGTGGTACCCTGGGGCGAGCTTAGCTAGGGTGTCCCAATATCTGGGGTCTGTTTCATTTCTCAAAGAGTATTGTTTAAGTCGGACCATCATATTCATGCTTATTCTTGCATCTTGTGTGAATGTTTTTAGGCTTAAGGTTAAATCATGGGAGAAAGCCATTACATGTGAGTTCTCCCGCTAGGGATTAGGGTGAGATTGATCGAGATATGTTGGGATTGTGGTTAAGATTTGGGTTAACTCGCGGTGGACCTTCGGTAATGGACATATTAGATTTTGATGTCATTCTTGGCGCAGTTGGTTGATGCTGCGATGGTCGTCATTGATTGTGATATTAGAGTGCGCCTACACCGCGGGACGGTATCGGGTGTGACTTTTCGAGGATAAGCATGATGGCACACTCGGAGCGTGTGCACGACTCGGATAGCGAGGGCGGGTTAATGGGGCGCTAGCAAGCCTTACCTTAGAGGACGAGGTGAGACATGAATTGGATCTACCTCGGGTATTTTGTGAGTATAAGGATGTTTTTCCGAATGAGCTACGGGATTACCTACGAGGATGTAGACTTACGTGATGAGTTACCACAGTACGTGTATCATTACTATGACTCCTCGTAGGAATGGCTCAGGTTGAGTTACAAGAACTGAGGTCTAGATACATGGTTCTTTGGACAAGGGTTTTATTATGGGTTGAGGAGTCGAGGCGAGACTTCCCGGCCAGATGCTGGGACGAGGGTGTGTCTATCGCGTGGTACCCTGAGGGGCGAAACTTGTAGACCCGGTCTTATATGTGGGGTACATTTCCGCTCTCACAAGAGTATTGTTTAAATTCGTATGCATCATATTCATGCTTATTGCTGCATCTTGTGTGAATGTTTTGGGCTTAAAGGTTAAATCATTGGGAAAGCCATTACATGTGAGTTCTCCACAAGGGATTAGGGTGAGGATTGATCAGATATGTTGGGATTGTGAGTTAGAGATCTTAGGGATTCTGCTCATGAGGTGGACCTTCGAGTAATGGACATATCAGATTTTGTTGCATTCTTGGCACGGATTAGTTGATGGTACACTGGGTCGTCATTGATTGTGATAATAGGAGGATCCTTTGCCTACACCGCGGGGCCGGTGTCAGTGTGGGATTTTCGGGGGACAAGAAGCATGATGCTTTACTCGGGCGGTAATGCGACTCAAGATGGCACGGGCGGGTTAATGGGGCTGCAAGGCCTTACCTTGGAGGGACGAGGTGAGACATGAATTGGATCTCTACCTCGGTAATTTTGAGTATGAGGATGTTTTTGGGATGAGCTACGGGATTACCTGCGGGGATGTAGACTACATTAAGTTGCACCACGGTACGTCGCCTATTTCTATGACTCCCTATAGAATGACACCAGTTGAGTTACAAAATTTCAGTGCAGGTCACGAGCCCGTTGAGACAGGGTTTTATTAGATTGAGCACTTCACCTTAGAAGTGCTCAGGTTAATTTACTAGGAAGAATCAAGTCAGTGAATGACACAGTGAAAGGCATTCCATGAATTGAAAAGGAGGCTTACTTCAACTCCTATTCTGATAGTCCTGGAAAGAGGACAAAGGTACACAGTGTATTGTGATGCCTTGAAGGACGGACTTGGATACATTTTGATGCAGTCCAGGAGGGTTATAGCATATGGTTCCAGACAACTAAAGAATCATGAGCAGAATTACCCTACACATGACCTGGTTAGTGGCCATTATCTTTGCCTTAAAGATCGCATATTGATGGAGTATCTGGAGGATTATGACTTCACTTTGCATTACCATCTGGTAGAGCAAAAATGTGAAGTGGGCGTGCGGCTTAGTCGTAAGTCACGAGGGTGCGGTTAGTGTGGCTGGGAGTGGCAAATGCTCGAATTATGGGGCGGAGTTTAGACTACGATGCGGTGATCATGCTTTCGGGGTCGTTAGGGAGTTTGGTGGCTGCAGATTTCCCTCTTGGCGAGTGATTGATTTCGGGGCGGGACGTGAGATGCCTCCATTAGTGACCCGAGGAGTCTGATTAGGTATGGGTGACGAAGGTTGGGCCTTCCACACAGATGGTAGTCTTTGGTATAAAGGGTGGGTTGTGGTTCCCCAATTGACCGCTTTGAGAGAGGACATCCTCAGGGAATTCCACTGCTCTCGTTTTTCTATGCATCCAGGTGGCATGAAGATGTACCATGATCTTCGTTGCCTGTATTACCGAAGCGGGATGAAGTGACACGTTAGAGATTTTTGTTCGATTGGTGTCTCGCGTGTCGGCGGTAAAATCACGGCGTGAAAACCAACGGGGGTTATTCGACCATTGGGGTGGCGGGAGTGGAAGTGGGAGAATGTCACGATGGACCTTGTGACCCACTTGCCACGGACACCGAGGAGGCATGATGCGGTATGGGTAATAGTGGACCAGCTCACTAAGTCGGTACATTTTCTAGCAATGCGGATGACCTTCACACTGGAGGAATTCTGTCGGTTGTATATTCGAGGGATTATTCGGGTACATGGAGTACTAGTGTCCATAGTATTGGACAAGGATCCCAAATTATGGCACACTTTTGGAAGAATTTCTAGAAGGCTATAGGGATGCAGTGGATGATGAGCACTGCTTTTACATCCACAAACCGATTGTCATTCGGAGAGGACCATATAGGTTTTAGAGGACATGCTACGAGCATGTGTCCTAGATCTTTAGGGTAGTTGGGATGAGCACTTACCCTTAGTGGAATTCGCCTACAACAATGGTTATCAAGCGATTATACAGATGGCACCCTATGAGGCATTATAGGGAAGGCCATGTCGATCTCCGATTTGTTGAACAGAGGTGGGAGAAAGGTCCATCGTTGGTCTTGATTCGATTAGAGACACCTCTAAGAAGGTGGGTTTGATATGGAAGCGTCTTCTTACTGCTAAAAGCCGACAGAAGAGTTACGCCAATAGACGACGTCGACCTCTTAGAGTTTGAGGGGGTGATCACGTCTTCTTGAAGGTGATGCTAAAGGAGTGGTGGGTTAAATGGCGAGAAAAGCGCGTCGGTACATGGGACGCCGAGATACTCGAGAGGGTGAATATAGTTACATGCCGGTTGGTGTTACTACCGACTGTATCAGGTGTCCATGAGGTGTTCCATGTCTCCATACTTCGGAAGTATACTCAAAATCCAGCTCATGTAGTGGATTAGGGAGAGATTGTTGTTGATACAGATAGGACCTTCGAGGAGGGATCGGTGCGTATCATGGATAGCTGGGATTAAGTTGCTGCGGCATAAGGCAGGTGAGGCTATTAAAGGTGTTGTGGCAGCAGGTGGAGTGGAGGAGGCAACACATGGGAACGGGCACGTGCGTGCCGGGTTATCAAATACGTTTGGGATGGATGTAAGTCTTCTTAGTCATTAAGGATTTAATGACTATTTCATATGCATGGTGATTGATGTGCATGTATGTGTGAATTTCGGGACGAAATTCCTTTAAGGAGGGGAGAATGTAAAACCCGAGAAAAATGCAATTTTTCGGAAAAGGGAAAAATGGTAATTTTTCACTATAGTACAGGTTAAAACCTAGAATTTTTCTAGATCTTGGATGACAAAACGGACTTCAACGTTGAATTCGTCTCTCGAAATCTAGTTATCCGAGGGCGGAGCCCTATTGGATTCCAGACAATCGGAATTTTACGTTTTTGATTATTAGGTGGGTTGGATACCTAAGTGGATATACATGGCACCATAGGAGATAGACACATGGCACTTGGTTGAATGGCTCACATAGAGCCATGTGTCAAATGGAGAGAAAAAGGGAAAATCAAATGAATAAATAAATAAATAAATAAATAAATAGATTAATTAAGTGGGAAAAGTCAAGAAGGAGAGGGGGCTCATTTTTGGGGGAGGGCAAACCGGAAGTGTGCATGAGAGGAGGAAGAAGAAAATTCTAGAGAGAGAAGCTCTAGCTTCTCTCTAAGATCTATAGAGATCGGACCGACGATTTTCGTCGGAGCAAGAGGCAAAGTTCATCTATGCGACGAGAGTTACGCGTGGACACCGAAATCAAGGAGTTTAGTCAAAGTCCAAGAGGTAGGGAATTTTCCTACTTGGATTATTTCTAGCCTAAAAGCCATTTAACAACATAGGTTTTTTTCGGGGCCATGACTGGCCGTTTGATTTAGTCCTAAGATTTTGGGACTAAATATTGAGAATTTTTGGGACTGTTTTAAGATAGTTCGGGATGAATTTAAGGGCTACCCGGACAGTGGGACTAGAGTACGAGATTGTTTTGGACAATCCGGGCCCGAATTTCGAGGCCCCTTTAGATAGTTCGGTTCAAATTTTTGGGATTGTTTCGGACGGAGTTCGGGTTGAATTTTGGGGCTTGTTTTGTTGATGCGGACATGTTCGAGAACTATTTTCGAGCGATCTAGGAGGCGATACTTGGACTGTGTGTGTGCTGTTTTTTTATGTGTTATTGTAAAAAATTTGAATAACATGTTTGTTGTGATCCCAGGACTGAGGTCTCTGGGTTTTGTTGTATGTTTTGGTATCACAGTGATTCGATGACGAATGGAACCAAAAATGGTTCATGGTCGTGAAGGGACCGAGAGGTGCCCTTTTTATTTGGGTTCGAGATTTGGGCCATTTTGTGTGTTATTGTTGGAAAAATAAATAACATGTTGTGTGAAAAAAATCATATTAATATGTGCTTGCATGATGTATTAACATGGAAATTGTGATGAATTAAAATTACATGTAGGAAATATAATTATTCGGAATTTATAAATATTGTGTATGACCTGTAAATGACATAAATGCATTTCATATGCACGGTAACATCGTGTCAAGTCGGGTGTGTGTGCATGGTGTTGGTTATTCACCATTCTTGGTGAATGTGTGGTGAGCTCGGAAATAGGACAACGTCTAAAATTGAGACTCACGGTTGTGTAAAACAATAATAATAATAAATCACGTGTGTTTGGGTGAAGGAAGATGGGGCAGATCCCCTCCTAAGGTGAAAGACCCAAATTTTATTCTTGGTTAGACATATGTATCCTGCGATGAAAGTTTACGAAAGTGTCAGAAGGCGTGCGAAGCCTGCGGTGAGACCCTGAAAATTTGCAACCCAAATAAACACACGGGATTTTATAAAATTCAAATGAATATTGGAGAGTTGTCCAATGAGTTAAGTCATTGGGTGAAACACCAATGACTGTTTTCACACTTGGCATTATAGGTGTGAGGGATTCGGTCGGGACTTGGGTTGTGGGCTTGAGGAGTCTCATCTCATGCATGGCGCAATAATATTCATATAAATTGCATTATTTATGGAATGTGATTGGAGCGTTTTCATGGTTGCCATTATGTGCATTTTGAGGCGGGAAGTAGGAGGATCACTGGCCAGGAAATTTTTCTACTAGGCATTGCTCACCGTTGTGGGACCTCTTTGATCTGGGGGGTGTGTTTGGAGTAGTGCTACGATGAGGCCGTGATTATGAAGAGTCGATGTGTGTATGATGTCACCTTTAAGTAACATTTTTGTAAAAAAATATTTTTGTATAAAGAATTGTAAGCTAAAATTCTTTGGGGCCCATTGTCTAAATGTCGGGTATGCTGGTATGGTAAGGATGTGATTGAGTGCAATTTGTAGTGCGCGTTTTATTTTTCATATTGCATGTTTGATAATGAATGAATGGATCCTGGGTAGGGATATATTGGGGATATGGACATAGTATTACATTGGAGACCGATACTACTGTTAAGACTTTGGGTGAGTTATGATTATATGTGGAGTGTGGGTGACCCAGACAGGGACATCTTTGGTTGTGAGATCATGGATCCCAGATAAATGAGACCTGAGTGTGGTATTAGATTACTTCAAAATCCATAAAGATGCAACGGGTTAATGGGGTTGTTAATGGGACCCCAAGATTTGGGGCTTCACACAAGACAACTCCAAAGGGTACAATTCCCTCTTCCTTATAGCCTCTTTTGTAGGAATTTTTAAAGTCTTCAATAAACCTTGCGGTCTTCTACCTTCTCGTTCACATGAACATCACATATATCTCTTCAAGGATGCACAACCAATCAATGTTCAACCCTATCGTCATCCTTACATTTAGAAGCAAGAAATTGAGCAGTTAATACAAGAGATGTTGAGTGATGGCATTATCAGACTTAGCCACAGTCCTTTTTCTTCCTTTGTTCTTTTGGTGAAAAAGGATGGCTCATGGAGATTGCTCGTGTTGATTATCGGTCATAGTGAAATCCTTAAATCCAACATGGAGTGGGGCCGTTCTGACCACGTGGTAGATGAGCTACTTGATGAATTAAAAGGAGCTTCCATTTTTTTCGAAGTTAGATCTTCAAGCTGGTTGCCATCAAATCCAAGTAGTTGCTGAAGATGTTCACAAAACATCTTTTAAATCATGAGGGCCATTACAAGTTTCTTGTAAATCCCTTTGGGCTTACAAATGCCCTTTCCACGTTCCAAAGCTTGATGAACAACATATTCCATCCATTATTGCTTAAGTTTATATTAGTTTTCTTTGATGATATTTTAATTTACAGCAAGTTGCTATAAGAGCATTACTCTCATCTATGTACTACATTCTAAATACTTCAGCAACACAAGCTTTATTCCAAACAATCCAAGTGTTCTTTTGGAAATCCTATTATGCATTACCTTAGGTATGTGATTTCCAAAGATGGAGTTTCTGTGGACCAATCCAAAGTGGAATGTATCCTTCGTTGGCCAATTCCAAAAACTCTTAAGGCTTTAAGAGGATTTTTAGGTCTAATAGGTTACTATAGAAAATTTATTTGCAATTATGGGCTCTTAGCTTAGCCACTCACCTAACTCCTCAAAAAGGATACGTTTCATTGGAATCTTAATGCAAATACAACTTTCCAAGAGCTCATGATTGCCATGAGTAACTCCCCGGTCCTATCTCTCCTCGATTTGACAAAGCCTATTATAATGGAATGTGATGCTTCTGGAGATGGCGTTGGGGCTGTCCTCATACAAGAAGGTTGGCCCCTTGGCGTCTCAGTCTTACTTTCTAAGAGCAAAAACAGTCTTATCGATTTATGACAAGAAATCTTTGCTTTGATGATTGCTGTCTTCATAGGGTGAGTCACTTACCTCTTGGGAGCAGATTCGAGTTCTTTCAGTCACCATAGTCTTAAATTTCTTCTTGAGCGACGAGTGGGCACCCCCTCACAACAACGATGGTTGGCAAAACTTCTTGTCTATGAATTTGATGTGGAATATCAAAGTGGTGCATCTCATGGAGCTGTAAATGCCTTGTCTAGGTTTCTAGAATGCCTATATCTCATTCAAATATTACCAACCTGGTTAGATCATATACAAAAGGAGCATCATGATTCTCTTGACATTCAACACAAAATGCAAGCTCTTGCTGCTAGATAAATTTCTAGTATGAAGTCCGACATGACTTGTTATACTATAAGGATTAGATCTATTTACCTCCAAATTCTGCCACTAGAGATCTCAATTTTTAGGAGTTACATGCTGGTCCTATGGAGACCATTTAGGCTTCCAACTAACCTTCAGAAGAGTTGCTCGTGACTTTTATTGGCCTAGAATGACATCTTTTATTAAAAATTTTGTAAGAGAATGTGATAGTTGCCTACGAAGTAAATCTGAAAAATGCTTGTCCAGTTGGGAAACTACAGCCACTCCCTATCCCATCACAAGTTTTGACTCGCCTAGCAATGGACTTAATATAACGCCCCAAAAATACCCTAGAATTTTTTTTTATATAATTCTATTATATATTTCGGGTATAAATTGAGCCAACTTTGGTATTTTCCAGGAATTGTTAAATGAATGTTGATTAAGTATATGGCTAAAAGCAAATGCAAATATTAAAATGCTAAAATGAGAAATTAATTGAACCGAAATAAATACTTAAGTGGAAAAGGGCAAAAATTGGAAGTATTGAAATAAGGACTAAGGGTAAATAAGTTAGAAAGAGAAATGTCTAGTGTGATTAATGAGGAATTTAAATGAAAATGGATTAAATAATTGGGCAAGCTAGCAATTAGGAGAACTTAAACCAAAATGGATTTTTAAAAGAATGTAAACAAGGCCTTATGTGACATGGGATATTTAAGACCAAAAGTGGTCTTGGAAGCTCATTTTTGAGCAAAACGGTTTGAATAGAGAGGGAAGGAGAGCTAAGGGAGGCTTGCAAAAGTGAGGAGGTTGTGCTTCTTGCTCCATTAAAGCAAGAGTTTAAGAGATCAAGTTGAAGAGAAAACGGCATTGAAGATTGAAAGGGATTTAGGTAAGAAAAACCAAACCCTAACCTCCTTTCTACTTGTGTTTGGGTTTTAATAAAACTAAATGTGGTATAAAGTGTTCTTGGATGGTTTTAGTTCAGTTTGGTGTTTTTGTTGTTTAGATTGGTTGGATTGGTTTGGAGGAGTGTTTGTAAAGAAAGGGAAAATGTTGGGTTTTCAAAGGAAATGCTGTCAAAATTTTTCAAGACCCCTGTTCTTGTTTTGGCTATAGATTAAGTTATAATCATCCAAATGAAGTGATTCCAATTAGTAAAGAACCATAAGAGATATTTCTAAAAATTTATAGAAGGGACTAGGAGAAAATTGTAGCTCTAAGGCTCCCAAATACGGACTTAAAATTGAGCTCGGGTAGCTCACAGGTTATGCTCTGTTTTGGGTATTGTTATAGTGTTTTGGCCATGCGTTGAGTTTCACTCATCCAAATTGAGTGATTCAAAATTATGGGTAAACTATACTTCTAGGGGAATAATTTCATTGAAGGAAGTGTATACAAGTGTAACCTGAGTACCCATAAATTTGTCCAAGTGGGCTATGTGTAAGAATAGTCGGTGTTTGCTTTGGAAATTGGAGTAGTGCGGATGTAAATGCAATAACTTTAGTTTTAGTGATCAAATTGGATGATTCAGTTGGAGAAGAAACCTAGAACCATAGCTTCAAATGAGTAGAAGGAACCGTACTAATTTATGGAGTTAAGACCCTAGTGGGAATAACAGTAGGTAAGTAACCGAGCGAGCCGGGCATATCGACCTCGCTTGGCATTAAAATGCTATAACTTGAGTTTAGGTGATCCAAATGAGATTATTACAATTCCTACTAAAAATAGACTCATAGAGATAAAATTTTCTTGAAGGAAGCATGAGAAAATTATGGCTCATGTGTCCCTAGAAAATTTTGCAAGTGAAGTGGGCATCTGCAGACATAAACTCGACAAAAACTCCTAGAATAACCTACTAATATGTGATTGTCATTGTATTTGAATAGGGGGCTGACAAGGAGGAAAGCTCATTGAAGCTCGAGATTCGAAGATCGGAATCAGTTTAATGATTTTGGTTTGTTCTATTATTGAATTGTTTTAATTGATTCAAGAAATTGATTGTGAAATGCTCAGAAATGAAAATTGCATGAGTATTGAAAATGAACCGTTTATACAAATGTACATATTGTAATGTATGTTGCTATAAAAGATTTGAATGCCCTTAATTGAATGTTAATCGTTTAGTTCGTATGAAGGATGGATTAGTTTACCAATAGGGGTCAAAATAGTAGTACGCGAACGTATCAGGACATGTGTCACTCCGAAGAGCCCAATCCGGATCGTAGACGTTAGTGTTCACTAATTGATTTTTTTTAATAATCACGCAGCCTCATAAATGGACCGTGACCGTGTTATAAAACCCTTTTATATCGGCCATGCCCCTGGGCCAATGTAATGATGATTCGATATCTTGTATATCGAAAAACATAAAGTTAAATTTATTAAGTATGCAACCGAATCGAATTGATTCGAGACGTGATAAATCGGAATTGAAAGAATGATTCATAATTGAAATGAAAAGGGTATTTTGGAATGCATGATTTGATTATCAATGACTTATTGCATATGGAAGTGTATATTCGGATTTGATCAATGAACCATAAATGATTGTATATGAAATAAGTATATGTATTGTATTGACATTGATCATCCAAAAGATCTGAAAGTTTGTTTAGTAAAACTGCATGATTCGATTTAAATTGAAACCGAGAATTGAATTAGAGAACCACTAAGCATGAAATGCTTAGCGGTAGTTTTATCGGTGCGCAGTAATGCATTGAACAGAGCGAAAAGCAAGATCGAGGAGCGTCGAGTCATAAAGAAATAATTACGAAGTATGTTTCGACAAATGCATTCACCCCATATCTCTTTTTTAACATTGATATTTTGTAAAAACAACTTCAACTCTGAATATCTATTTTGTAAATCATTTGAAAAGGCTTGATATGCCTTTATAGTAATTGTACTTTTGCATGAATGCAATGAAATGGGCTTACCCCCTTTGAAAACGCTTCCGCATATTTGTAAAAGGATTTTATGGCAACTGAAGTGTAACGCTACGACATGTTTTTGATAATGTGATTGAGTGACATTAGAGCAACCCGGACTCGGTTTGGACTCGCCAAATGGGTCAGGCCGGGAAAGAGGTGCTACACTTAAAGGCTTGCCAAAGTCAGTAGGGAAAGATACTATTTTCGTAGTGGTTGATCACCTTTCCAAGTATGCTCATTTCTTTGCATTTTCCCATCCATTTACTGTAGTGATCGAGATAAAGTGTTTGTTAGAAAATTTTGGCGTTAATTATTTGCACTACAAGGCACTAAGTTACAGTTTAGTTCTGCATACCATCCTCAAACCGATGGTCAATCAGAGGTCATCAATAAATGTCTTGAAATTTTTTGTGCTACTTCATTGGTACACGTCCATATGACTGGGCAAACTAGATAACTTTGGAAGAATATTAGCATAATACCAATTTTCATTCATCCATGGAGATGATTCCTTTTGAAGCACTTTATGGATATAAAGCACCAAGACTTCTCTCTTACATTCCAGGTACAACTCAAATAGCCGAAGTGGATGCCACACTTAAACAAAAAGATCAAATTCTCTCACTATTAAAGGAAAACATAGAACAAGCCCAAAACTACATAAAGTGTATGGATGATCAAAGGTGGCTGGAATGAGATTTTGAACTCGGTGAGTGGGTTTTTCTACGTCTTCAACCTTACAAGCAGTCCTCTATGGAACTCAAAAGATCAATGAAGTTAGCCCCTTGTTGTTTTGGTCCCGACAAAATCCTCCAACATATTAGGAAAGTGGCGTACAAATTGGATCTTTCGGTTGATTCTCAAATTCATCATATTTTTCATGTTTCTCAATTGAAGAAGAAGCTAGGAGAAGGAAGGAAGCATTCCCTAAACAAAATTACCATTGACTGGTGACCAACAAATCCTTATTTCATGTCCTTAACATCTGTTAGCCACAAGAATGATCAAAGCAGGAAAAGGAAACATCAAGGAGGTCTTGGTGCAATGGGAAGGCTCCACTGCTGCACACTCCACATGACATAGGCTCTTAGACCTAAAGCGTACACATCTAAACCTTGTAGGCAAGGTTTTTTAGGGGCGGCTTATTATATGAGTATATACTTTGGCTCAGTCAATAACAAACACTTTGGCTCAATCAATAATAAAACAATAATACTTTTGGTTCAATCAAGAGTATATATGCAATCCTAGGTTTTAGGAGTCGTTCAGCATAGGTATCTAGTCAATAATTGAGGCCTCTTGTTTTTTAATTACTTGTAACTGATTTGAGTTCCTTCTATATAAGGACCTACTATGAATAAAACGAACACAAATTGTTTTCATATTACCACTGAGGCCAAGGTCGTAAGCCTGATACTAGCCAATTTTATTTTATTTTTCTCGACTTTCCTTGGTCAGCAGCCAGCATCTTGCATTGTTTAGATCAAGCTTTGTAACTAGGTGGGGGCATTAAGGTTGTTGAACATTTTTAGAAAATTAAATTTTATATCTTAATATTATCATGCAACTTTTACATTTTAGACCATGAATTAAATCTTAACCTGAATTTTTTGAAGGGAAAATAAATTTATTGATTCAAACTAACAATCCTAACAATTCAACATTCTAACCAATTTTCATCAAACTTTCAAGCAAGGCAACACACTCACTTCAGATCAAACAAACTCAACAAAATCAAGCTATTAACACAAAATGATTATGATTTAGATAATCAAATTCAAGCATGGTCACTTAGGCTCAGTATTTTCACCCTAGCAAAATTTAGCTATTATAAAGTAAAGAAAATAAATGCAAGGAAAGTTAATTGGAATGTCCTCATAGAATTTTAAGTTGTATCCCATTTTCATTCAATAGACTCTTATTTTGTTCTCTTGTTTGCTCAAGGATCTTCACAAATACTCTAGAAATTAAAATTAGGCTGCCTCCCAAAAGCTGCTATGTTTAGTGTCCTTAGCTAGACATAGTTGCCGCATCAAAGCTTTTTATAAAAACTCCTCTTGTACAATTTCTAGCCACCCAACTGCTCTTCACTCATTATTCCTCCCATGAAATGCTTCAGCCTTTGACCATTTACTTTAAATTCTTTTCCCCGACTCCGCCTTCAAGCAGATCGCTCCAAAAAATGTGACTAAGATGATTATATAAGGACCACTCCATCTTGATTTCAATTTTCTTGGGAAGAGTTTGAGTCTTGAGTTGTAAAGCAGGTCTCGTACCTTAGACTCCTTTCTCAAAATTTTTTGATCATGCCATCTTTTTAGTTTTGTCATTGTAAATTCTAGCATTGTCATAGGAGTCATTCCTTAATTCTTCCAACTCATTCAACTAGAGTAGTCTCTCTTCTTTTGCAGTTTGACAATCAAAGTTTAGTTTCTTAATTTCCCACATAGCTTTGTGTTCCAATTCAAGAGGTAAATGACATGATTTTCCAAAAACAAACCTGTATGGTGAAATCCCAATAGGAGTTTTATAGGCAGTCTTGTAACCTCATAATGCATCATTTAGCTTCAAGGACCAGTCCTTCCTGTTTGTATTCACTATTTTCTCTAGTATGTTCTTTATCTCTTTATTGGACACTTTAGCTTGTCTATTTGATTGAGGATGATAAGCCAAACCCATAGCCTGTCTTACCCCATATATACTCATGAGCTTTGCAAATAGCTTGTTGGCAAAGTGACTTCCCTCATCACTAATAATAGTTATTGGGGCTCCATATATGTTCAATATGTTCCTTTGGACAAACCCCACAACTGTATTTGCATCATTCCTTGGACAGGTAACAACTTTTACCCACTTGGATACATAGTCCACAGTAAGGAGAAGGTATAAGTTCCCATAAAATGGTGGGAATAGTCCCATAAAATCTATTCCTTAGACATAAAAAAATATGTACAACCAAGATTCCTTGTAGAGGCATTTCATTTCTTCTGTTGATGTTGCCCATTCTTTGGCATTTGTCACATTGCTTGACACATCAAAGTCGTCTCTAAACAATGTCACAAGAGGAAAACCAGATTGTAAGATCTTATGAGTTGTCCTTTGTCCTGCAAAATGACCTTCATACTGTGCTGAGTAGCATTTGTTAGGAATTTCAACTTAGTCACTTTCAGGTATACACCTTCTGACAATTTGATATGTACACCTTCTAATCAGAAGTGGGTCATCCTAGATGAAAAATCTAGCTTCATGTTGCAATTTCTTTTTCTGCTGATATGTGAATTCCTATGGCACAATACCACTAGCTAGATAATTTACCAAATTAGCAGACCAAGGTAGCTGGATTTTCACTTGAAATAACTACTCATTAGGAAAACTCTCTTTAATTTCAAGCCCCCTTATGCCTTTAATTGTACTTTCTATTCTGGATAAATAGTTTGCAATCACATTATCACTCCCATTTTTATCCTTTATCTCTACATCAAACTCTTGCAGCAACAAAACCCATTTGATCAATCTAGGATTAACATTTTTTTTCCATTAAGTATTTGATTGCTGCATGGTCTATATGCACAACAACTTGAGACCCTAGGATGTATGATCTAAATTTCTCACAAGCAAAGATCATCACAAGATCTCCTTGTGGTCGAATAATTTCGAGCTTTATTAAAGGTTTTACTAGCATAGTAGATGTCCTTGAAGGTTCTTTCAATTTTCTGCCTTAATACTGCTCCCATGGCAAAGTCACTAGTGCACACATGATTTCAAAATTTTTGTTCCAATCCGGCGTTGCCATGACATGAGCTATTACAAGTCTAGCCTTTATCTCATCAAATGCAAATTTGCATGCATCATCAAAATCAAATTTTGTGTCTTTTTCCAGCAACCTGCATAATGGTCTAACTATCTTGGAAAAGTCTTTAATAAATCTTCTGTGGAAGCCAGCATGTCCAAGGA
This sequence comes from Tetrastigma voinierianum, assembly GCA_016808115.1. Classification (NCBI taxonomy): domain Eukaryota; kingdom Viridiplantae; phylum Streptophyta; class Magnoliopsida; order Vitales; family Vitaceae; genus Tetrastigma; species Tetrastigma voinierianum. Next base: position 144,326 of record JAEQBH010002038.1, on the reverse strand, counting down.
AGCTTCTGACTCCTTTCACTGTAGTAGGTGAAACCAAAGTGTCAATTACAAGGATTTTTTCTTGATCAACTTCTAGCCCTAAAACTAAAATCTTGTGCACTAATACTATTCCTTCCTTCACCATGAAGTGGCATTTTTCCCAATTCAAGGCTAGGTTCTTTTCTTCACATCTTTGTAGTACCACTGCAAGATTCTATTGGCAATTTTCAAAGCTGGAACCAAAAATCAAAAAATCATCCATAAATATCTCCATTACTCCCTCTACTAAATCTGAGAACATGGACATCATGCATCTTTGAATGGGAAGCAGAGCAGCATACACAATCCAAATGGCATCCTTTTAAAAGCAAAAGTGCCATAAGGACATGTAAATGTGGTTTTCTCTTGATCCTCAAGACCTATAACTATCTGGTTATAACTAGAATAACCATCCAGAAAACAATAATGGGGGTGGCCTACCAATCTATCCAGCATCTGGTCAATGAATGGTAAAGGATAATGATTCTTTCTAGTGACAATGTTTAACTTTATGTAGTCTATACATACTCTCCACCCTATCATAGTCCTTGTGGGTATCAATTCATTTTTTCATTTTTGATAATTGTAAAACCACCCTTTTTGGGGGCCACGTGAACTGGGCTTACCCAAGGACTATTTGAAATGGCATAAATGAATCCAACGTTTAACCATTTGAGGACTTCCTTCCTCACTACTTTCTTCATCATTGGATTTAGCCTCCTTTGATGTTCAATAGAGGTCTTTGCATTTTCCTCCATAAGAATTTTATGCACGCAAATGGATGGGCTGATCCCTTTCAAATCCTCCATTCACCAAGCTATAGCTTCTTTGAATTTTCTAAGAGTCTCTACCACTTCCTTCTCTTTTTCTGAAGTTAGATCAGATGCTATGATCATTGGCTTAGATTTTTCTTCTCCTAAGAATGCATACTTTAAGTGCTTAGGTAGTTTTTTCAAGATTAGCCCTTCAAAGATCTTCTTGCTTCTTGCACTATCATTTCACTGCTCCTTACATCCTCTTCAGTCCCTTCACTCAAGTTCAACAGAGTTTCAATCAATTCAGCACTTGCAGTTAGCTTTTCCCCATCCAAGTTTTCCTTGTATAGCGACTTGAACATGCATTCTTCAAGTGGATCTTGATTCATAAAATCATACTTCATTTCTTGTCTATCAAGAACTACATCATCCACTCTCATGCAAATGAGCCCTTCCAAAACTGGGCCGCTTTAGACTTTGATCCAAGCAATCGTACTTCCCTCGCCAACCTCAAAGTGAGTTCTCCTTTCTTCACATCAATTAACGTTGCACATGTGGCTAAAAATGGTCTGCCAAGTAGTAATGGTACTTGCTTGTCTTCCTCCATATCAATCACCACTAAATCCATTGGGAAAATGAACTTTCCCACTTTAACAAGCACATCTTTAATAATGCCTTCTTGTTTAGTCATTAGCCTGTCTGCCATTTGTAAGGACAATGTGGTGGGAGTTAACTCCCCCAAACTTAATCTTTTCACCACTAATAAAGGCATCAAATTAATACTAGCATTAGAGTCACAAAGTGCTTCCCAAAATTCATGGTTTTCTATAGTGCAAGGTATAGTGAAGCTTCCAGGATCTTGCATTTTGTATGTTAATAATTGTACCAGTAGCTTGCGCATAAGCTTACTATCCCATATTCATCCAATTTCTTATTTTTGATGATTATTTCCTTCATGAACTTAGCATAGTGTGGCATTTGAGCCAAAGCTTCAGCAAAAGGAATGTTCATCTCTAGTTTCCAGAACATGTTCAGAAATTTGCAATCTGGTCATCCAGTTTTGTCTGCTTCAGTCTTTGAGGAAAGGGTATTGAGGGTGATAAAATCTAACTTCTTTTTTCTTCTTTTGAATTGTCACTTATATTTTCACATCAGTCTGCCTTTTCAGTTTCTGACTTTCATCTGATGTCTTAATTCTTTCTTGCCTCTCCTCAGTGGTTGTTTGGTTTTGATCTTCATTTTCAGCTTCCTCTTAAGTTTGCCTTTTCTCAACTTCATTTTTTACTTGCAATTCCTTGCCACTCCTTAGTGTAATGGCCATACAGTTTTATGGGTTTTTCTTTGTATCACTAGGGAAGGAATCCCTAGACTGGTTTTGCAAGGTTTGGGCTAGCTGCCCCACTTGAGTTTCCACTTTTTTTTAAAGAAGCATTTGTGCTTGCTTGAAAAAGATCAAGTTCAGCAAACTTTTGTTCATGAAGGTTGAGCACCTTTTTTATATCAACTATATAACTCAACATTTTTTCTTCAAAGGATGGTGGTCTCCCCTCCGCCTTGATTGGTCCGCCCCATGTATTTACTTTGATTTGTCCTGGAATCTAGGTGGTACCAATTTCGTTGATAGTTCTAAATTGGTCTTTGACTCCTTTATGATTTCCAATTTCCATAAGAAATATTCTCACGTTCATGTGTGTCGGTGTGGGTAGGAGCAGTAAGTTTGGCCGCTTGGTTTGAAGTTATAACTTCTATTCCCATTCAGGTATTGGACTTCTTCAACTTTGTATGGACCTTCTTAGGCTAGTCCTTGGTTAGCAACACTATTTTGCTCAGCACCATTTACAATCCCCACTTCATTAACTGAATGACTTCTTCTCTCTTGTATGTTCATTCTATTCATTATGGTATCTAGTCATTTCGATAGTCATTCTATCTTGTTCACTTCTATCACACCTTCTCGCTCCTCGAATCTTCTATTACTCCCCTGCTTTAGATAGAGCTCGTAGTTCCTTTTGCTAGTTCCTCTGAGTTGAGTTGCTTCTTCCATCACTTTCCTTTGAATGTGCATCTCTAGAGCTTAGCATCTAACGACTCAGAGTAATTCATAAGATGTGGTAGAAGATATCCATTTGTGTCATTTATTCAACTCCATGCATGGGCATCTCTCGCCAGCTTGCTTATATCTCTCCTAAGTATTAGAGTGATTCGCATCTCTACATGAAGGGGCAATGATCTCCTTCTCTCCTCCTCGTTAGAGCAGAAGAAATCGGCTGCATAAGCCTCTCCACTCAGCTCTTCCTAATTCTCACTTAACCATATGGTAATGATTCAAACTAGATGGCAACTAGGTCTCTCAGAGAAAAAGGGAATAATTATAGCTTGATTACATCTAGATTGACACCATTCATTTTCACTGTATAATAACCAAATCTTCCTAGGTGCTCATTAGGGTCCTCACTTAGATGCCTTGTGAACTACTCTGTCAGACCATAGTAATCAGGCATGCCTTTACCTCAAAGTTGTTGGTATTTATTGCGGTAGCCCCATCACGTCACTCCTCTCTCGATCACCGGCCTTTGTGAAGCCTTCCATACTTATTTTCCCCATTGGCGCCCCACTACTACTATAGGAATGTTTTGATTAACATCTCGTTACTCAGCCATAGCTACTTTCTCAACTTCTCTCAACTTCTTTAGATTCCTTAATGTCCTCTTTATCTTAGTGTCTAGTGGTAATAGCTCAGCTTCTGATTTCTGATGCATATAATAGGCAATTACAACAATAAACACACTGAAACCATAGTAAGATCACTTGATAGAATTGATCACAACTTCAGTTGGAAAGATATTTCAATTACTCTTAAGAATTTGATAAACAAATGTTCAAATTACCAATTCCCTTTTTGGTTGGAATATTAGTCAAAGAATTCCATGCCAGATCCCTTGCAACGACGCCAAAAACTTGTTGAGTAATTAGTGTAGCTACCAAAGACTTTTGTTAAGTCCCCGACATCGACACTAAAAACTTGTTGAGTCATTGGCATAGCCACCAAAGACTCGTTGTTAAGTCCCTGACAACGGTACCAAAAACTTGTTGCTTATCCAAGTTGATACTTTTTTTACTTTTAAACTATTTAAACTTCAACTTGGCCTTTTTTTTACTGCAAGTGCACATATCAATAAGTAGTAAAGTGGATTTTTAAGTCTAGATATTATACCCATAGAGATCTAAGGAAATTTCAAAGATTAAGTACTCAAACTACTCAAGGACATCACTATTTGAACTCTGATTCTTAAGATTGTAAACTAACTATTTAATAGAATAAAAATATTTATTTTGGGCTCTTTTCTTTTCTTAAAAGATTGTCTAAATCTAAAACAACTAGAAATTTGTTTGAGATTGAGTAAAACACTAGGAATGGAATTAGTAATATGACTATTAGTTTGCATTTTGTTCATAAACAAAATCATTATGGGTTGAATCCTAGACTTGTGAAAGGGTATTTTAGTACAATTCGAAAACCTTCAGATCCACCATACATTTCACACTTAGACCAATTATGTTCCAAATAATACATATGTCTAAAAAGCTACTTTTAGGATCTGACTCCTGTTGATCGATTTTGTTATAGACCAAACTGTGCAAACAAAGTTATGACTCTCCTACCTAGGACTAAATAAAGTCCTCGACAACGGCGTGTTTGACCAAAATGTGATGAAAATAGACCAGTGATAGATAATATATAAACAAATTTATGGAACTGCTACCAAGGACAATTATCTAATCCCCACCAATGACGCCAAAAACTTGTCGACCGATTTTGTTATGAAAATATATGTTTGTCCTTTTTTTAAAATCGATTCATTAAAGATTTTGATTGGTCTTAATCAGTGCAACTGCACAGATCGTACAAGTAATAAAAGTGTATTTTCATTAAGTCCAGATATCGTTCCCACGGGGATTGAGTATGAATAATAAAATCAACTACCCTAACTACTCAAGATCCTTACTATTTGAACCCTAATATTAAGATGATTGGAAAACGAATAAAATAATATTAAAGTAAATTCACTAAAGTACATAAAATATTAATAAGATTAGAGTTGAGAGTTCACTGAGTGAGACAACACTGGAACATAGATCAATGAATAATTGTCAATTTTTGCATCATTTTGAATCTTAGCTAAGCCATATGTTGGAAAGCTGAATTTATCAAAGATGCATTGTGGTATAGTTTGGATTTCTCCCTAAGCCATACCTTTCACTAATTAGATATTCATGTTGATTTCACATACCTAATCTAATCAACTACTTCTAAGATATAATCCTATTTCTAAGATTCTCGAGCATTTTTCCTTTTTATTACTTCCATATTCCAAGATCTTAGACCTGAGAATTCGCCTCATAGACAGGGATATTACAAGCCTTATCCAATCGAGATGGTACTCTCATCCTTCAATATCGATGAAATTCTCCATTTCCCCTGACATCCTCGCTAACACGGGATCGTAACTTTCATCGTAGAGAGGAGAAACCTTTGAGTGATTAAACTGATATTTCACCAAACTATCCTCAAACCATGAGTAAGTGGGATTTATCCGAATTAATCTTTTAAAGTTCATTAGTCTAAAAGTGGTTAGCCTACCATACCCGAAAAAAATTGCTCTCTACCCTCAGGATTCTCCATCTCTGTGTCATGTAGAGGGCCTCCTGGAAATCAGATCAAGATACAATACTTTTCTTGGGTACACGGTACTAGCAATCGTGGAACAATTGCTTCTAAATAATACTCACCAAATAAATTCAAGAATTCTAACTAAGGCGTCCCACTTTGTGCAGAAAATGACGACTAACATCGACCCATTCCTAGAGGGAGCTCAACCCTTCAAACTCGTCTACCATATCGCTGACTAATTGATCGTGAAAACTCACTGAAAGTGTAAACGAACTGAACTAAATGAAATCCATAAATTTCCAAACTCCATTTTATTCGTAACAAGAAGGGAAAGAGAAAATTTAACAAGAAATTCCAGCCTGCTGCATTGCGCTCATCACTCAACTCTAGAAAAATCAAAAGAAAAACTAACTAAAAACTACGCTCAAACTAAATCTACTAAAAGGGAAATAAAAGAAAAAATAAATAAAAGAAAAGAAAAATAATATACAGAGAGTCTTCAACCACCCAGAAGTCCTGGATTTGCGGAAGCTGCGCATAGTGTCCTAGATGCGTCTATTTATAGACTTTCCAATGTTGGGTCACACTTCAAGACAATGTTGTGGATCCCCAAATTTCTGGCCCAGATTGGTTTCTCTATCGCGACAAAGTCTTCAGTTTTTGTTGCTGACTCACGCAGCTATAGTTTCGGTCGCAATCTGCTCTGGCTTTTCGATTTTATCTCGACAGACTTTGATAATGTCGCAACAAGCATTTTTCTCTTTAGCTTGCCTATTATGTCGCAATAGAGTTTTCTATGTCGCGACATGATTTCTTTGATTCTTGAACAATTTCTGTCGCGACAAACTTTTCTTCTCTTTCCTTGTCATTTGTTGAGCTGTTTGTTGCGACATAGAAATCTTTGTTACGACAAACTTGACTTGGCTAATCTTAGTTCTCATACAATTTATGTCGCGATCGAATTTTCTTCTACCGCGATAGAATTCTATCATTCTATAGCTTTTATTGTCGCGATAGAAAACTTCTTTGTCATGACAGAGATTCTGCCTTCAATTCTTTACTTTGTCGCAACATGAATTTCTTTGTTGCCATTCCTCTTGTATTGCTCTTCAATTTCTTGTCGCGACAGAGAATTCACTTCCCTTATCTTTTGTTTGTCGCGACAGAAATAATCTTTGTCGCGACAAAGATTTTGTTGCTCTTTGTTATGAATTCTGAATGTAATGGCGCAACATGATTTTCTTTGTTGTGACAAATTCTTCCTTGAGCTGGTCCCATGCTAAAAACTTTGTCGCGACATAAAAACATTTGTCTCAGCTGACTTGTGTTATTCTTCTTGCTATTTTTCATTCATACAAAGATGTCTTTTGTCGTGATTAAGAGTTCATTCATAAATCTTATGACGCCCCCCAACCCCGGGTCCATCGAGCGATTCACAATCCCCGCGAATACATATAGTCATTGAGTGTCTCACTCAAAATATAAATCTCAACTATATTACAATAGTTTCAAGAGTTAACTACACTGCTATACAAACATGTATAAATCAGAATGTTTCATATATGTTTTACTAAAATATATAGTCAAAGCCAAATGTCTACTTTCTTCTCAAAAAATTTCTAAAGGAGCCTCATATTCCCGAATACTCCTCAGACTCAAAGTGGGATCTCACGACGAGGTGAACAATGCCCGCGAGCCTACCCTCCTACAAGGGCTACTCCCCACCTAAAATGCACATGCAATGGCACATCACAACATCCATATTCCATACAATTTACAATTCATACATGGAATGATTTCTATCATGCATGAAATGTTTCCATGCCCATACCCCAAGTCACTCACCGATTCCCTCACACATGCCTATGCCAAGTGTGGCAATCATCACTGATAATACCAATGACATCCATATATTGAGCCTTTGTCGTCTCACCAACACCCAATGCAATTTTCTAATAGATAACCAATCCCGAGTCAATCTTGACTCCTATCACTCAACTCTAGGTCTAAGTGATAAACATGACCGTGTGTTTTCTTTTGGGCAATAGAATTTTCGGCTTACGCCTCGGGTCTGTTACACCTAAACAGAATGTTTTGGATAACACCGCGGGTCTCTTACACCCATACATAATTTTTCGGATGATACCGCGAGTCTCCTACACCTAAGTTCCAGGCTTTTCACGTGAGGGGATTAACGACCCCCTTCTTGCTTCACCCAACACACATTAATTACTTTTCATTTTATGATTTGAACTATGAGTCTTTATTGGATGTAGTCCCAAAGACAAACTCAACCCACATTCACCAAGAGTGGTGAACAACTATACCGTGCACTCACACCTGACTCTATGCGATGTCACCGTGAACATGAATGCAATGATGCCGATTCATATATTCAATTCTAATGATTCATACACAATTATATTCCATATAATTCCAAGCATCATGTTAACACATCAATTTAGCATGCATTAACATATCATTTTTCACACACCATACATGCTATCCCATTCACAAAGATCGCAAGCTAAACACATGGGACGAATTTCAGCCCCATAAACTACCCCGATCAGACATAAAATAAATTCAAGAATAACCGTGGACTCCGTCCAAGGATGGTCTCATCAAGCATTCGCTGTCCCCTTCTTCGGGGACTGAAATAGCATGGCCATTTCCGGCCTCACAACACCCAAAACCATTTTCATGGCTTTTTAGACAAAGAATATCCAAGTAGAAGAAGACCCCTACCTCTCAGAGTTGCTAAAACCCCATAATACCGATACCCACGCGTAGCTCTCAGAAAGGTGGGAATCGAAACTTTTGCCTCGTCTCTTTCGGGATCTCGACTGACGATCGCCCAAAATCTAGAGAGAAGGTAGACTCTCTCTCTCTAAAACTATCTCTTTCTTTTCCCCACTTTTTCCTCCCCCAAACCGGTTAGGTGAAGTTGGGTCAAGAGAATTGTCTTCCTACTAGCTTACATGTCACCCCCATGGCCACCTAGACAGACTTATCCTATCCATCTTACTCATAGATTTCACCTTAATCCTATGTTGCCACATGTCCGCTTATGTAATATCCCATTTGAGCTCGATGTTTGACTTATTCTTAACTTGACACATGGCACACTATGAGCCACTCACATTGTGCCAAGTGTCCCGCATCACATTCCGTTCCTCGAAAAACGTGAAATTACGACTATCTCGAAATTCAACGAAATTTGACGTAGTAGCTAGATTTCGTGAGACGATTCCAACAGTGAAATTTGTTTCATCATCCGAGATCTAGAAGAATTTCGGATTTTGACCGAAATTACCATTTTACTATTTTTTTTAAATTAGAATTTTTTGGGGTTTTACAAATCTTCAGCCTTTTATGTTGTGACAAAGGAAGGATTTTCGTGAAAAAGTTCCCTTTCCATTTGCCTTGATCATTGTCACGACAGAGTTAATGGTGTTGCGATAGTCTTCTTTTCATTCTTCTTTAGCAATGTTACGACATATAACTCTTTTATCTAATGTAGAGATTGCATTTATGCCTCGAGTTCATCATGACTATTACACATATAGTCTGCCATGGTATATTAGTTCTTCCGGGTTTAGTTTGAAATCTCATTACGATAAACAAAACTATGTCACGGGCAGATCACGTAATTTCCACTTTTTTTGCTTATTTTATGCTGGAATCATCTCTTTTTTCAATTAAAATCTGCAAAACATAAAGTTGGTGAATATTCCATAATTTGGCAGAAAAAAATATATGAAATTGCTAAACACATGCTAGAAAAAATGGATTAAAAATTGATGAGTTTAAGACTCATCAAATTCCCCCAAACTTAAAGTTTTTCTTGTCCCCAAGTAAAGAAAAGAAAATTTTGTTTATCCTCAAATAATTTAGCTTTATTTTTAAGGACATTTTTATGTTTAAAACTGAATTGGGTAGGAAACATAAGTCAATTGTAAAATTATTTCTAAACATGTTTCCAATATAGAATCAGGAATATTTTCAATTAAGTTTATTGAACCAACTAATAATTCATATGGTGTAAACAATTTAATCATTAAACCCCGAGTCAGAGTGTGTGTCACCTCTCCCTTTTCCTCGCGCATTAGTTAATCTTCCGATATTACTCCGCTGAAGATGCTTCTCATTCATTCTTAAAGTCCCATATTTTTGTTTGTCATATTAATCTCCACTAATGTAGGCATATCACCGCTTTAAGATCAAATAGTCTTTTGTGCTCTTCAGAATGTGTGGCCTGATAACAGATAATTAGATATTTACTGAAAGAAAGAAAGTGTGTCAAAACATAATTTCCTGCGACATGCACTGAGGTTTGATTTTTCTTTGTCGCGACAAAAAGAACCAATGTCGCAACAAAATTTCAAAAATTGTAACGACAGAATTTTGTCCTACCTCATAAATTTTTGCATATTTTCATATTTTCAACCCTTCAACTCAGATGACATTATGCAATAAAGTCTTTCTAAATTCATACTTGTGAAAACACATTTTACAATAGACAATTTTAATTCAAGTATGAACAACAATTCTCATTCTTCACTCAATTTCATTCATCAAGGTATTCAACAATGCACACTGGCAATTTTTGCACAATAAAATTTCCACATTCCCCCAAACTTCAATTATGCACCATTATTAAGGACAAAGTGAGAGAAATGGAAATACTTCCCCTTGTAGCATTTTTTCTGCATATTTTAGTTTGATAAAGTGTGCTTCCTAATAATTTTTAATTTCAGCCATCTTTCCCCTGTCTGCAAAATTCAACAAAAACTACAAAATAAAATTCTAACAAAATTAAAACTAGAAAATCAAGCACAAAATTAAACTAATTCTAAAATTTAAAATTCATCTTGGGTTACCTCACAAGAAGCTGCTCAATTTAATGTCCCTAGCTAGACATTTGCTGCAGAGTGTCTTCATTTCAACAAAACTCTTTTCCCTCTTCAAAATCTGGATCTAAACTTTCTTTATGCTTCCTCCAATATAATGCTTCAATCTCTGACCATTTACTTTAAATTCACTTCCAGATTCAACTTTTAGCATTACAGCTCCATAGGGTATACTTGTTACCACTCCATCTTGACTTCAATTTCTCTATGAATAGCTTGAGCCTGGAATCATATAAGAGGACTTATTCTCTTGCCTTGAATTCCCTCCTCATAATATTTTGACTGCGCCACTTCTTTTCGTTTTCAGAATTTCGCATTGTCATAAGCTTCATTTCTCAACTCTTCCAACTCATTCATTTGAAGTATTCTGATTAATGCCCAAAGTGCAATTGAACCCTATATTAGATAGGTTTCGGGAAGTGCTTTTTGCGCATTAATCATGTCATTTATACCAATTGAAGTGTTCAAGTCTTTTAGTACCACTTATGCCATTTGCAGGGTATTTTTGGTTGTTTTATGTGTTTGCACTCTTGAGTTCAATCTCGAGTCAAATGATGAATCATGAAGTGTGATCCCAATGTTCGGGCCATCAACCACCCCAAGAATCAATGAGAAAACAAAGGCAGCGAAGAAAATCTTGATGTAGCTGGAAGGCAGGAGGCAAGAGCAGAACCTGCATTTCGCAACCTCGCGAAAAATTCTCGCTAAATCCTGCGAAAAATTTTGCGTGTTTAGCGAAATATTTCGTTAAGTTCAAATGGTAAATGACAAATTCTCGCTAGATGACACCTAAGCCGCAAAGTAATCGCTTTTAGCGAATACATGATTTCGCTTATTACTCATATAATTTCGCTATAGCTAGCGAAATTACCTCGGCTTTAGCGAAATTTCCCGTTGCGAGTGTTCGGTGATTTCCGCTTAGCTAGCTAAATTCTTCAAAATTCTAGCGAAATTTAACGCCACATGTTTTGTAATTAATGCCAAACCGACTCCAAACTTGGTGTATTACTCTATTGTCCTTTAACTTAGCCAAGTTGATAGGTTTTTTTGGTATTTTCATGTATTGAGGTGGCCTATATAAACCCCTCTTGTTTTGTAATTCTAAGCAACAATTTGGGGGAGAGAAGATTTTTTGTAAGTTTTCATTTTTGTAAATAAAGTCTTATATTTCTAATTAGGTTTTGTTTTTCCTCTCTTCTCTCTCCTCTTTCTCTCCTTTCTCTACGCTGCAATGACCCCTCTTGAGGATGACAACTCAAGAGATGCTTGGCTGCTCTCTTCTTTGAAGAGGAAGGAAGCTGCCTTAGTACAAGTATATGCATGTTTGGGTCTCTTGTATTAAAAGCTACAGGTATTGTATTTATTATTCTTATCTTCAAAATAGGGTTGCATAACATTGAATGTCATTAATTTGGCCAATACTCTCCATGCTTTAGGATCCAAAGGTATATTCAAGGAGAGAGGTACTGTGATTCTTTTAGATGGCTTTTACGAGCCTCTAAAAATGATATTTATATGTTAGGTTTCAAATTAGGGCCAGATAGCATTTTATGTTATTGATTTGGCCAATACTCTCCATGCTTCAGGATACAGTGCATACTTATTGCTAGATGCACTGTGGTTCATTAGATGGTCTTTACGAGCCTCTGAGATGATATTAAATGTTAGGGTTTTAAACAGTAAAGGGGCCATAACTGCATGTTACCTGTATTGACTCAAATAGGAGTTGTTTCAAGGGTGAGGTTTGCTAGTTAAACATAGATCCGGTTATGCCATGGACTATAGGTTGCATGTCATAACGCGAGGATAAAACCCGAGGACACTTGTTTGCCCTAACTTGCCAAGTTAGTGACTCCAATTCTTCAAAGAATTTTTTCACCTTTAACTTTCATTTTACAATTATCGCCAAACCATTCCCACTGCTTTTGAAACACAAATCCAAAAGCCCAAATAGAAAGCCTTACCTTCGTGCACTTATGCAAATCATTTCTAGGATGAAACCCATCCCCGTGTTCGACTCCTTTAGACTACTATAACAAGAGTAGTCACTACGCAAGCAGAGTAGGAACTTAGGTGTATATAAATTTTGTTGATTTTAGCTCAAATTTCTACCGGCAATTTAATCAAATGGCGCCCGTTGTCGGGATGGTGCCAAACTACTAATGATGAGTTGAAGTGTACTTGTGGATCAACATCACAAGTGAAGGTAACCTTTTAATTTCTTTTTGTCACTCGCCGCAGAACTCGTTAGTTTTCAAGACTCAAAGAATCAGACTGCTTCAGTTTTTCATTCGGCTTAGTTTTAATTTTTGTTAGCTAACCTTAACTCTTTTTGCAAGCTTTGTTCTTTTGTTGTCTCTATAATTTTGTAACAGTTTATGCAACAAAGGATGTAGACACATCAGGTAGACTGCATAGAATCAGTACACAACTTGACCTAGCTAGTGAAGTCAGTGTACATACTGATACCATGGATCCCATACCTGAGGAACAACAGAGCCAACCAGGAACCCCCATGAATCCAAATGCCTATAGAACCATGAGGGATCACATCCACCCTCCTAGAGTTGCCCCATCCTCAGATCATTCCCTCCCAATACATGTAGCAGTTGAGGGGCCATTTAGTACTCCCACTCCCCACATATCATGGTATGGAAATGGAAAATCCATACACTTCATATTAGGATTTTGAGGAGGTCTGCACTACCTTTAAGGAAGGTATGATGGACATGGATTTGCTGAAGCTAAAAGCATTTCCATTGACTCTAAAGGACAAGGCCAAGATATGGCTCAACTCATTGAGGCCTAGAACCATTAGAAATTGGGCTGAGCTGCAGGCAGAATTCCTGAAGAAGTTCTTCAGTGCTCATAAGACCAATAATTTGAAAAGACAAATTTATACCTTTGCAGCTCAAGATGGTGAGAGATTTTACCAAAGGTCGGGAAAGATTTATGGAAACCATCACAGAAGGTCCACACCATGGGTTTGATACATGGATGTTGGTGAACCACTTATGGTGGTATGTCCTGCCATGAGGCAACTTTTGGAAACTATGTGGGGAGACTTTCTAAGTAAGATCCCGATGAAGCCATGGATTTTAAATTATGTCAACTCTAAGGGTTTGGATGCAGTCAACCTCAGAGAAATGGATAGATAAACCACTACCAACCTAAGGTGGGATGCTGCACCGCCAGAAGAAGATGAGAGCTAGGATTTCAACTCTAGCAAGGAAAGTGGAGGAGCTTGAAAGCAAACAACTCCAAGAGGTACGCAAAGGATCTGGCAATCCCGCATACCCAATCCTCGCACCACTTCCAATCCCCGTGCACCCAAAGAGAACCATGTCCTATGGCCCCCGCAAAGGAAGGATTTGATGTCAGAATGTGCAAACATCGTAGGACAATACAAAGCCACAACAACTAATGCCCATATGGTAATACCTACAATTCCAATCGAGGAATCAATTCTATCCCCGTATGAGACCCAACCCCCCGCTTTATGTACCCCTGTGCCAAACTCGCTTTGTCTCCCTCATTACAACAACCACCATCCTCTTCTCCAGTAGAACAAGCCATATTAAATTTGAGTAAGGTGGTGGGCAACTTTGTTGAGGAACAAAAAGGAATCAATGTGCAACTGGCACAAAGAATTGATACTGTAGAGAATACACTGAATAAGAGAATAGATGGGCTTGAGAGCACCGAACTTAAAATTGATAACCTACAAAGATTCAATCACCAAGATTAACAAGTTGCTTCGAGGTACAAGAGAGAGGGAGGTTTCCATCACAAACACTTCCAAATCCTAAAGGGATTCATGAGGTAGGGTCATCCAACAATTCGGGAATGGATGAGGTTAAGGCCATAATAACCCTTAGAAGTGGAAAAGAGGTTGATCAACCTATGCCAAAGCCTGTTGAAGAATCCAGGCAGGGAGAAGAATTGCAACCTGAGCATATTCTCCTAGAGGAGGATTCAATGAAATACCGTATACCACCTCCATTTCCACAAGCATTTAGAGGAAAGAAGAAGGCAACTCAACAAGGTGCACTTCGAGGTTTTAAGGCAAGTGAAGGTTAACATACCTTTATTGATATAATCAAACAAGTGCCCGCTTATGCAAAATTTTCAAAGATCTTTGCACAATCAAGAAGGGATTGCATGGAGAAAAGCAGCATTTCACCGAACAAGTCGCTATAATCCAAAGCAAATATCCCTGTCAAATACAAGGATCCGTGATCTCCCACAATTTCGCCTCATTGGTGGAATCAGATAGAAAAGTCCTCGCCGATGAGCCGCTAGAACCTAACGCCGCATTCTAAGATAATAAGCATCTAGGTTTGTGTGAACTTAAACCTACTAACATCACACTCATCAGTCGTGATAGACGCTGAAAACCTTGGCGATAGTTGAGGATGTCCTTTAGAAAATAGACAAATTCTACTACCCAAGATTTTGCAAAGGCTTGACAATCAGCCAATTGCAAATGAACCCAATCATGTACCAATCATCTGTGAAGACTATTTCATTACAAACACGCGAATAATAAATCGCTTGAACGAGTCATGCAACTCACATTTGGTAACATGACCTGAGCAAACATCTTCCATTTGAACAATACAAAATTTGTTAGAAACTCGAAATCAAATTTCATGAAAGTGTTTCACTGTCAGCGTAGAAAACAAAGTGCCTGTGAATCAAGTAGGAGGATCATCCGGGGAGATGGCGAAGATCGGGTCTTGCCAACAACACCAATCGTCCCAGCTAATTGCTCAATTCAACTGCCATTTCGAGGAATACACAATTGGCTACCTAACATCTTGAGCCAGCCCAAAGTTACTCAGATGGGCCGAGGAGATCATTCTCCTCGACTCCCTCGAGTAATTCTAAATTGAACTCGGTTCGGTGTTTTTAAAAAAAAACCCGAATCGCAGTTCCAAAACTTTACTGCTTTAAGTTAATTAATTTTGTTAAGGTTTTAGTTAGTTTTCAAAATTTTAACTTAAGCAGCTTTTCATTTTTCTCGTAGCTTAGTTTGTATTTTATAAGATCGAATATTAAATTTTAATTATAGTTTGTGTAGTAAATTTTATTATAATAAGTATTATTTCATATTATATTATTAATTAATTTTTAAATTTTGGGATTTTGAGAGCAATAGAGTTAAATTTACCGACCAAATAAAAGGCAAAGAGAGACCCTTCTACGCCACAAACAACCCTATATGCTGTGGGTAGGGCTGGGTCAATGTTCATTTCCCTATATTCCTCCCAAATAAGCCCCGAGCCACTCTATTTCCACCGCCGGCCCCGCGACCGCCGGAGCTGGGCGCACCACACCTTGCCCTCAAGCACACGCACTGCCATTTTGGTTTTGCACCATAGCGCCGCACTTCTTCCACTAGCCGGTAGTCGCAGCCGACGAGCCCCGACTGCTCACAAAACCCAGCAGCGCCCCGCAGAACGCTGACGCCGCCCCGACCGAGCCTTCGAGCCTCCACCACGCACAAGACGAAATTCTCGCCACCGTTTCCATTGCCCCAAACCGAGCCTCCACTCGCTGTGGATACCCGTGTCTCTGGCCAAATGATTCGTGCCCCGCCTCAAAGATCTCGGTCTTATCCTTACCGCATGTGCAAGTTCGTGAGCCAATTTCAGCTTATAGCCGCTGGAGCCCCAGCTTTATTTCCCTGGAGCACAAGATGGTTCAGACACCCAGGGTGGGGGTCCGCCTTCGCCGCGGTGAGATTCAAGACGCCCGAGAGAGAGGCTCACCCGGTGCCGCCCAAAGACATCACCAATCCCCGAGGCCGCACCGGGAGGAGCCTCCGGGATCTCGACGCATCGACACATGATGGGACCTCGGCCCCACTCACCCGCGGCCCCGGAGAGAGTTAGAGGCCTGCCTGCGGCCCGCATCCGCCCGTGCGAGTCATCATCTCACTCCCCGTCACTAGTCGGGACGCCCGGCCGAGGCGACTTCATCACCACGCTTGTCGCCCCCCGCTCTCGAGGATCTCGAGGCCACTATTAGTAGGGAACTCTATCTCGGGGAATGTGCGACCACCGCGTAGAGTTTCATCAGAGTCATATTATGACGTCCGCCGAGGGTCGAATTCCCAGATACCGGGATTCTATGAGGTCAGATCGAGGAGCATTCACTCCTACCTCTACGACCCTAAGCAGTATTATTATCCAGGTCATAGCCTCTACCACTCCATGACATCCAGGAGGAGACACCACATGAGCTTCGGGGCCTAAAGATCGATGACCGCCCTGTACCTCGTAGAGCATCCGACATTCTCAAAGAAACTGGGCCTCGCATACCGCCAACTGCAGAGGATACAGAGAGGCCCACCCACCCCACAGGAGATGGTCCGAGCACCCGCCGCAGACACCACTACCCGGTCCAAGATTCTACGAGGCACCGCCCCGCATCGCCGATTGACCAATTGTCTGCACGAGCCTATTCCCCTCTCGGGCAAAGATTATGTGCGTATGGTGGGGCTATCCCGAGGTGCTTTACCGGATCTCGGGAGATTTCTGCTCAGTCCCTCCGAGCTGGTGATGGCCTCTGCAGGCCGAGGAGAAGGTCCATCTAAGGACTGCACGAGCGGAGAGCATCCCACTACTTATGCCGAGACTCCTCTGCCATGTTCTCGAGCATCTAGATTCCTGCAGGAGCCTGTGCCAGACGAGGGTCCGATGCCCCTTGGTCATGTCAGTAGAGCGGGTGATGACTATGCCCGTCTCTTTCCACATACGACCACAGGACCAGGAGGAGGTACCGGGTCAGGAGGCTGAGGACCGCCATATATATGATATACTTGCCCCTGAGCCCGAGAGACAGCAGAGTCCGGCCCACGATGTCACCCATCCCCTCCTCCACGTACTACATCAGCAAACAGAGCTGATACCCCGGCCCATCCTATCTGTGCCACCACCATTCACGGAGTACGCTCATGTCGCCGAGAGAGATAGCCGGTGGATGGATGCTATCCGCTCACTAATGGCCACACGTGCGTACCCCAGATCGTAGGTCACCACACATTCCATGTTGACACAGATTATGACCCACCTGGGTCTTCCTCATGTTCCTGGTCAGAGAGAGGACCCCACCACAGCCGCCGCTTTGATGTTCCCGACGAGCAAAGAAGCAGCCTTCAGCCTACCACCACCACCACCACAAAGAAGGGAGGTGGTTAGGTCTCTTTATGATTTTCAGATAGTTATCGGGCTTTATCAATCGCCTACTGATCTTGATTAGATTTATGTATTAGCCATAGTAGGCAAAGGATATTTTTGTGTTTAGCTTTGTATTCATGTATTAGCCATTTTGGCTATATCAAAGTTTTCATTCAATTTTTTATATATTTACGCCTTTTGTACATATCATGTTTTGTGCCTTTACTAGGTGTAAATGTTTTTCTTTTCAATTGAACAATTGAATTGCTTCAAATTGGACAATTGAATTGCTTCATGTTGGAAAATTGAATCACTATTTGTCACCTCTATGTTAGAACAAATTCCATGCTTGAAACAATTTTTGGTCACTTACAGTTCCAGCATGCTCAACTTGAAATTTCTCCCTTATGCTAATTCAAACACTACACTCGCATTATTTCAATAGGCGAATTTGTTCGCCTCTTTCGCTTGCATGCCAGCCGGCTTTATACGTTGGCAACCTAGATAGGTTTGTGTTACCCATACTTGAAGACCAATGTTGTCTTCCCAAAAGAAAAAGAAAAGAAAAAGCAAAAAGAAAAAAGAAAAGAAAAGAAGAAAAAGAAAAATAGCCGTGAAGCTACTTGAAACCCGAGCACCTGGGCCCGAGGGGTGTATGGCGAGCCTTGAAACCCGATGCCCTATGCCTTAATTGGTTGGGAGTCACGATTTAGTGTTTGTTACATGGGTGGATAGGTAGAGTGTAACGATTTGTAGGTGCTTGATTTTCAAGTCATCTGAGTCCGGTGAAGCCCGTAGCTCAGGGTCAAGTGATCCTTTGGCTTGATTCCCTAAACTCTTAATTGGTTGGGAGTCACGGTGACCTCGTTACACCTGACTTTGGTGAAGTCGACTTTAAGCATTGCATCCTACAATATAAGCAAAGAAAGAAGTGCGTAACTATCCTTATCTAGGTTGTTCAACAACTTAAGGCCATGTCAGTGCTAGGTTGGGGGGAGGAGACAAATTTTGCAATTTATTGGCTTAATCTGGTTACAAAAAGAACCATTAGACTTAGGTGGAAATTCAAGCTGAGAATCTTGGAACCAGTTTTGACCTGAAATTGTTCTCTTATGATTTTGATTCTTTCATATCGGTTTTCAAATTTGATTTCAATTTTCGCTTTAAGGTATTGTTTATATGTACCTAAACCTTTTGAATAATAACCTTTTGAAAATCACCACATGCATCTCCTTTTTATTTTGCATTGCTAAGGGACTAGCAACGCTTCGGGTTAGGGGTGGATTAATGCCCAAAAGTGCAATTTTGAACCCTATAATAGAGGTTTTGAGTGCTTTGCGCATTAATCATGTCATTTATACCAATTGAAGTGTTCAAGTCTTCTTAGTACCACTTATGCCATTTAGAGGGTATTTGGTTGTTTTGGTGTGTTTGCACTCTTGGAGTTCAATCTCGAGTCAAATGATGAATCAGCAGAAGGTGATCCCAATGTTCAGTCATCAACCAGCCCAAGAATCAATGAGAAACAGCAGCGAAGAAAATTTGATGCGCAGCGCGTGGAGGCAAGAGCAGAACCTTAAATTTCGCAACCTCGCGAAAATTTCGCTAAACTTGCAAAAATTTCGCAGGCTTAGCGAAAATTTCGCAAATTCAGCGAAAATGGCAATTTTCGCTAGATCACACCAGTTTCGCTAGGCAATCGCTTTTTTTTAGCTTAAATACATGATTTCGCTTACCACTGTTACTCTTCGCAGCTAGCTTAAATTACCCGGCTTTAGCGAATTTCCCCGTTATGCCCTCGGTGATTTCCTCTAGCTAGCCAAATTTTTCACTTAGCGAAATTTAATGCTAGTGTGTGCCCAGCAGAGCTCCCGAGCTTGGTGTATTACTCTATTGTCCTTTAACTTAATAGAGTTGATGGGTTTTTGGTATTTTCATGTATTGGGGTGGCTATATAAACCTTCTTTGTTTTTGTAATTCTAAGCAACAAATTTGGGGGAGAGATTTTTGTAAGTTTTTCATTTTGTAAATAAAGTCTTATATATTTCTAATTAGGTTTTGTTTTCCTCTCTTCTATCTCCTCTTCTCTCTCCTTTCTCGGCTGCCAAACACCTCTTGAGGATAATGACTCAAGAGATGTAAATTAACCTCCTTTCTTTGAAGAGGAAGGAAGGCCCGAAGCAAGTAATTGGGGCATATGCATGTTGTCCTCTTGTATTAAAAGCTACGGTATTGTATTTACTGGCCCTTATCTTCTCAAAATAGGGTTGCATAACATTGAATGTCAATTAATTTGGCCAATACTCTCCATGCTTTAGGATCCATTCATATTCGGTGAGGAGATCTTGTGATTCTTTAGATGGTCTTCTGAGCCTGCAAATGATATTTATATATTGGGTTTCTCAAATTAGGGTTGCATAGCATTTAATGTTATTGATTTGGCCAATACTCTCCATGCTTAGGATCACGGTGCATACTTATTGCTAGATGCCTTTGTGGTTCATTAGATGGTCTTCTGAGCCTACGAGATGATATTAAATGTTAGGGTTTTAAACGATAAAGGGGCCATAGCGCATGTTACAGTATTGACTCGATAGGAGTTGTTTCAAGGGTGAGGTTTGCTAGTTAAACATAGATCCGATTATGCCATGGACGGCTATAGGTTGCATGTCATACTTGAGGATAAAACAGACGACACTTGTTTGCCCTAACCGCCAAGTTAGTGACCTAATTCTTCAAAGTTAACTTTTTCACCTTTAACTTTCAGTTTTTACAATTATAGGTTCAAACCATTCCCATTTTGTTTTTGAAACACAAATCGAAAAGTCCAAATAAGCCTTGCAACCGTGCACTTATGCAAATCATTTCTAGGATGAAAACCCATCCCGTGTTAGGCCCTAGACCGCTATACTGCAGTTGCTTGACTCGGCAGTAGTAGAACAGAGTGTATATAAATTTTGTTGATTTAGCTTCGGCTAACGTGGCGATGAGTAATCTCTTTTCCTTGTGGCAAATCACAATTCAATTTCTTGATGGCCACACTAGCTTTGTATTCCAATTCTAAAGGGAGATGGCAGGTTTACAAATACAATTCTATATGGGGACATTCAATGGGAGTTTGTAAGTAGTTCTATAGGCTACATTGCATCATCTAACTTTATAGACCAATCATTTCTACTTGTGTTTAATATTTTCTTGAAAATTTTCTTAATCTCCCTATTGGAAATTTCGGCTTGCCTATTTGTTGAGGGTGATAAATGATCCATCATATTCTAGATTCCATATCTCATGGGATTTGCAAAACTTTATTTGCAAGTAAACCCCTCGTCACTTATGATTGTTCTAGGTGTGATTAAGTGCCACAGTAGGTTAATTTGAATCAACAATATTCTCTCATACCTAAGTTCCTCCTACGCAGTAGTCAGAAGCTACTGCGGTATAAGTGAATCTGGGGTCGAACAGGGTTTTCATCCTAGAAATGGTTTGCATAAGTGCACGAAGGTAAGGCTTTCTACTTGGACTCTTTGGAATTGGGTTTCAGAAACAGTGGGAATAGTTTGAAAACTGAAAATTGTAAAAACTGAAAGTTAAAGGTAAAAAAAAATTAACTTTGAAGAGTGGGTCACCAGCAACAGAGATTAGGGCAAACAAAGTGTCCTCGGGACTATCCTCGCGTTATGACATGCAACCATCCCATGCAACCAGGTCTATGTTTAGCTAGCAAACCCCTCACCAATGAAACAACTCCTGGCTGAGTCCAATACGAGTAGCATGCGATTATGTACTTTAGTTAAAACCTAACATTTAATTTCATCTTAGGCTCGTAAGGAACCATCTAAACAACAGTCTAAAGCATGAGTATTGCCATTAAATGCTATATTTCTAACTGACCTAACATATAAATATCATTTGAAAACCGTAAAACTCATCTAAGGAAGCACAGTACCTGCTGCCCTTCAGATATCTGCTAGAGTCTAAAAGCATGGAGAGAAATGTGGCAGAATAATGATATATTCATTGTTATCACAGCCATCTTTAATGCAAGAGGCCATAAAATGCACTACCTGTAACTTTGTGAAGAGCAACATGCATACTGCCACTTACTCTTCTTTGCCACTGTAGAAAAGGAGAAACTTAACCAACATCTCTTGCTGATTGTCATCCTCAAGTATTTAACGGCAGAAAAAGGAAGAAAAGAAGAGAAGAAGAGAGAGAAAGAAAGCAAAACCACAAAATAAAAAGAACTTTATTTGCAAAATAAAAACTTACAAAAATCTTCTCTGAATGAATTGCTCTCAGTTGACCCCACTTAGGTTACAAAACAAGAGGGGCTTATATAAGCCTCCCTCAGTATGAAAATACCAAAAAAATATGAGTGGCTAAGTTATAGAACAATTAAAGTAATACACCAAGTTTTACAGAGGCAGCGGCATTAATTACAAAGCATGGCGAACATCAAGTTTAAGCTAGGGCGGGGAATTTTGCTAACTAGCGAAATCAACGGACCTAAGCAACGAGAAATTTACGTAAGGGTGAGCAATTTCGCTAGCTAGAGAATTTAAGTAAGCTAAGCGAATTTTGTGAAGCCCAATCAATTATTTCGCTAAGGAACGGTGCTAGCGAAATTTGGGTGTCGCGAAATTTTGTATTTTAAAGCAGGTTGCGAAATTTTCGCTAAGGTTGAAATTTTAGCAATCTTGGCGAAAGTACCTGTAAGCTGCGAAAGTCCTACATCGTTGATCCTTCAACTTGCTTTTCATCCACTTCAACTGCATCACATTTTCTTCATTTTTGCTTGGTTTTCTCATTGATTCTTGGGCTGGATCAATAAGCGAACAATTCAACTTCACTTGATTTGTCATTTGACTCGTGAACTCCAAAAGTGCGCAAAAACTACTGAGCAACAAAAATACCCTCTAAAAGGCATAAGTGCTACTAAAGACTAAGAACTACAGTGTATAAAATGACGCATGATTAATGCGCAAAAAGCACTCAAACTTATCTAATATAGGGTTCAAGAGAATGCACTTTTTTAACGGTAATCACTAACAAAACGTTAACTAATCCTTAGCATAACAAGAAAGCAGAAAAGAGAGATGCGTATGGTGATTTACAAAGGTTATGATTCAAAGGGTTTTATGCATATAGAGCATTGCCAGCTAAGGCGAAGAGTAGTCAGTTATGGCAGGTATGAAAGAATCAAACCAATACAAGAGCAATTCTAGGTCAATATTGAATCCATAATTCTCAACTTGAATTTCCACTAAGTAATAGTCTTTTATGTAACAGTGTAATAAGCTGCAAAATTGCCCACCTCCCCTGACCTAGCTAGCGACATAACACTGGTGACCGAACAACTTAAATAGGAGCTGAATTACACTTTTCTTTCTTTTTCAGTATAATGTAGGATGCAGTAGCAAAGTCGACTTCGCAAAGAGTCGTATAGTCACGTGACCCAGCAATTGGAGTTTGGGGCATCGGCGAGGATCATGACCACTGCAAAGGCTTCACCCACAGGACTCGAATGACTTTAAAGAATAAGCACCACAAGTCATTAAACTTCACCTATCCGCCGTATGCTGAGCTGCTAAATCGATGACTCTAACAATAGGCAGGGTATCGGATTTCAAGCTTTTTAAGCCACCCGTGGTGATGCTAGATTTCAGGTAAAAACCTCATGTTTTTATTTTTAACACTAAATCTTTTCTTTTCTTTTCTTTTGGAAGACATCGATGATCTTCGGCTTTATAAGTAACACAGAGCTATCCTAGGTTGCCAACACAGGCCGGCTATGCAAAGTGAAGGAAGAGCCGGGCAGTCACGGCTGTGATACGGGTGCGTGTATTGGTGCATATAGAGAAATTTCAGGATTGAAACATCTGAAAATCACGACAAAATTTAATTCCAAGCATGGAAGTTATCTAGCATATAGGTGATAAAGAAATGATTCAATTTCTCAACATGAAACAGTATTGGCTCGGTATGCTGACCAGTGATGACAAAAAGAAAAACATTACATGGCAAGCACAAGGCATGATATGAAATACGTATATATATATCTTGAGATAACTTTGATATAGCAAAGTAGCTTTAATACGTCTAGCTAAGCAGCTATCCTTTGCCTGCATGGCTTCTTTATAAATCACAGAAAACAAATCGATAGGCGATTGACAAGCGATAACTTTATACAAAAAAATATAAAAAGAAACCTAACATATAACTGTAGTGTATTGGTCAGGCTGCATAACACGCCCAGCATATCCAAGAGACTCTTTGCTTGCTTGGAACAAATAGACTTAAATCTTAGGGTTCGGATGCTCCCTCGAGCCGGCAAGCCGGACAACCACTATGCCATGCTAGTATGGCGAAATTGCTTGTGCCTTTGATGTAGTGGCAAAAATCTGAGTAATGGCCACTAGCTTCTTCAATTTTTGCATGGCTGACAGTGGGTTGGACTTAGCTTTGGGAGCTGGTGTTGCAGGCTTTGGGTTTTCTGCAGGTGTGGGCAATATGTACACTGGCAGTGGGCTGTAGGTGGTCTTGGCATTGGCAGTGGGGTTTGTGGGAACTGGTTGAAGGACATGCTTTTGGGGATCTTCCACTATTTCTTTCCCACTACCCTCCTCACTTATCAAGGCAATAATCTGTCTTTGCTTTCCAGGCCAAAGTATCACACGATTACAGGGCATCCTGCCGAGTTCCTCGGGAGGCTTCTACTAATTCCACTTTCAATTCCTCCACGAAATTTTGCGATTAGGCACACTCCAACTAAAATTATTTAGATCCAAGCACTCTTCCTCCCCGAATTCTCACTCCTCTTGATGAACAAACTGATTGGTGAGCTTTGAGATGGATTCTGCAAGATGTCGATTTTTGATCAGTGCACTTTGGAACCCATCTAATTTCTTGTTCAAGGAGCTCTCCGTATCCTGGAGTTTCTTGATTGGCACAGACCAGTCACTACCCTTTGCTCCTCTATGGGGAAATTGTCCACTTGTTTGCTCAAATTCGGGATGGCTTGTTCAACAAGGATAAGGAGTAGTGGTTGTTCTTCTTTGAGAAGTTGAGGTAAAATGTGTCTGGAAGCGGGAGAGTATATAAGTTGAGGGAACATTATAGACAGGTGCACTCATCCATTGGTCTCTATTCCCTCATGGACCTAGGTGGGTTTGGATTTCTCCCTACAGGTTGTTGCCACTGGTATGGAAGGTTCCTATAGTCCCTCATTGTCATGTAAGCTCTAGGGTTACCCTCCTCACTGTATTGCTCTCCATATGGGGATTCCATTTTCTCTCGGTCAGTTTCCACAGAACTGAGTACCTTGCCTTGTAGGTTTCAAATCCCTTTGGGAATGGATTCTATGACAAATATGGCACACAAAACTGTCTGCCAACACTTTTTTTTTAAATTGCAAAAGGTTAAAATTAACTAACGAGGAAATTAAAAATAAGCTGAATGAAAAGCTGAAGCTTGATTATGATTCTTTGCTGATGATGAAAGCTGGTAGTTCCTGCAATGGGTTGCAAAAAGGAGTAAAAGGTTGCACTTCACTTGTGATGTTGATCCACAAGTACACACCTTAACTTACCATCAGTAGTTTAGCTACCATCCCCGTGCTTGGCGCCATTTGATTACGTGCCACGGTAAGTTTGTTTGAATAATGTATTTATATACCTAAGTTCCTCCTCTCTTTTGTAGTCAAGCTCTTTCTTGATATAGTGATTCTAAGGTCGAACACGGGATGGGTTTTCATCCTAGAAATGGTTTGCATAAGTCTTGCAGTGGGCTTTCTACTTGGACTCTTTGAGATTGGGTTTCGAAGCTTGATTAGGGAATAGTTTGAAAAGCGAAAATTGTAAAGCGAAGAGAGTTAAAGGTGAAAAAGTTAACTTTGAAGAATTAGATTCACCAACTTGGCCTTGAGATTAGGGCAAACAAGTGTCCTCGGGTTTTATCTCGCGTTATGACATGCGGCTTACAGTCCATGGCATAACCGGATCCTATGTTTAACTAGCAAACCTCACCCATGAAACAACTCCTATTTAGTGTCCCGAGAGCGTGAGTTATGGCCCTTTTTAGTTTAAAACCTAACATTTAATATCAATATTTAGGCTCGTAAAGACCATCTAAAGAACAACAGTCCTAAAGCATAGAGTATTGGCCAAATCAATAACATTAAATGCTATACAACCCTAATTTGAGAAACTACTTATATAAATATCATTTTAGAGGCTCGTAAAGACCATCTAAAGAATCATGATCTCTCTCACTCCTTGAATATGCCTTTAGTTCTAAAGCATGAAGTATTGGCCAAATTAATGATATTCAATGTTATGCAGCAATGTTTTGAAAATACAAGGGCCATAAATACACTACCTGTAGCTTTTAGTACAAGAGAACAACATGCATATGCCGCGCCAAAGCTGGCTTCCTTCCTCTTCCAAAGAAAGGAGGCAGCGAGCATCTCTTAGTTGTCATCCTCCAAGAGTATGTTTGGCAGCCGGGAAAGGGAGAGAAAGAAGAGAGAGAAGAGAGAAAGAAAGCAAAACCTAAAATAAAAGACTTTATTTACAAAAATAAAACTTACAAAAATATCTTCTCTCACAGATAGTTGCTCTCCAATTGTTACTTAGGTTACAAAACAAGAGGGGCTTATATAAGCCTCAAGGTATGAAAATACCAAAAAACCTATGAAATTGGCTAAGTTATAGGACAATTAAGTAATATAAGTTTGGAGGTAGTTTGGCATTAATTACAAAGCATGGCGGGGGCATCAATTTCGCTAAATTGAGGAATTTTGCTAACTAAGCGAAATCAACGGGGCCTAGTAGAGAGAACAAAATTTAAGCTAAGGGTGAGCAATTTAAGCTAGCTAGCGAGAAATTTAAGCTAAGCTAAATGAGGAATTTTTGTGAAGCGAGAAATCAATTATTTTAAGCTGAGGTGAGTCTACTTGAAATTTGGAGTGTCTAGCGAAATTTTGTGTTTTCGCTTAGGTTGCGAAATTTTCGCTAAGGTTGCGAAATTTTCGCAATCTTAGCGAAAATTTTCGCAAGCTTAGCGAAAATTCCTGCATCGTTGATCCTTCACTGCTTTTCATCCTGCCTTCAACTGCATCACATTTTCTTCATTTTGCCTTGGTTTTCTCATTGATTCTTGGGCTGGTTGATGGCTGAGACTTGAATTCCAACTTCATGATTCATCATTTGACTCGAGATTAGATTGACTAAAAGGCGCGAAAAGGTTTGCAAACAACCAAAAATACCCTCTAAAAGGAATAAGTGCTACTAAGAAGACTAGAAATTATCACAATTGGTATAAATGACATGATTAATGCGCAAAGCACTCAAAACTCCATCTAATATGTGGTCTAAAATCGCACTTTCAGGCATTAATCGCTCCAAATGCTCGCATTATTTTTTGTATAAACCCGACCATTGCTATGGCATCATTTCTGGGACAAATTGTTGCTTCCACCCATTTAGATACATAGTCCACATCTAGGAGAATGTATATATTCCCAATTGTTGCTCAGAATATTTTTTCTTTTTCAGTAGTCGTTTCCAATCTAGACAAGTGATCAGCTATCACATTGTCACTACCCTTTTTATCTTTGATCTCCAGATCAAACTCTTGCAACAGTAATACCCATTTGATCAGTCTTGGTTTGGCCTCCTTCTTTGCCATTAGATATTTAATTGCAGCATGATCAGTGTGTATTATAACATGGGACCCCAATATGAATTTTTCACAAGCAAACACCATCGCATCTCATTGCGGGTAGTGTGCTCTTTCTGTACTTCATTGAAGGTTTTGCTGGCATAGTATATGGCCTTGAATATCTTTTTAGTTCTTTGTCCCAATACAGCTCCCATTACATAATCACTGACATCACACATAATTTCAAAATCATTGTTCCAGTCAGGAGTCAACATGATAGGAGTCGGGCTACTAAACCGAATTTTAATTTTCTTCAACGCAGATTCAGATGATTCATCAAATTAAATTTTGCATCTTTCTAGCAAATTTCACATAATGGTTAGGAGATTTTTGAGAAGTCCTTTATGAATATTCTGTAAAAAGCAGCATGTCCAAGGAAGCTTCTTATCCCCTTGACTGTTGTAGGTGGTAAGAGAGATTTTATGATAGCAACTTGTGCTTGTTCTACTTCCAATCCAACTAAAGAAATCTTGTGTCCTAAGACAATGCCTTCTGTTACCATGAAATGACTTCCTAATTTAAAGCTAGATTTTTGTCTTGACACCTCTGAAGTACTTTTTCTAAAATTTCCAAACAATTTTCAAAATTGGATCCATATACTGAGAAGTCATCCATAAATATTTCCATAGTCTCTCCCACCAAATCAGAAAACATAGACATCATACACCTTTGAAAGGTGGCATGTGCATTACATAATCCAAAAGGCATCATTCTAAAAGCAAAGGTGCCATATGGACATGTAAATGTAGTTTTTTCCCGATCCTTTGGTGCTATAGCAATCTAATTATAACCAGAATATCCGTCAAGAAAACAGTAATGGGAGTGCCTTGCTAACCTGTCCAGCATTTGGTCAATGAAAGGTAGAGGATAATGGTCCTTGGTAGCGTGTTTAGTTTTCTCGTAGCTTCCATACAAACTTCCATCTTGTCAGCCAGAATTCAATTCATTCTTCTCATTTCTGATCACATTGAATTTCTCCTCTTTGAACCATGAACTGGGCTCACCCAAAGACTGTATGAGATTGCATATATGATGCCTGCATTTAGCCATTTCAGTACTTCTTTTCTGACTACTTCTTTCATCACTGGATCCAGCCTTCTCTGATGTTCTATAGTGGTTTTAGCATTTTCCTCCTACAGGATCTTGTGTATACATATAGAAGGACTGATTCCTTTCAAATCTTGCATGAACCACGCTATTGCTTCCTAGTATTTTATGAGAATTTCCAGCGGTTTTTGCTCTTGTAGATCAGTGAATCTAGCTAAATGATGACTGGCTTGGGTTGTTCTGATTGCAAGAAAGAATACTTCAAATGTTCAGGCAATTCCTTTAGAATCAATCCTTCCGAGCTTGTATTTTCTGAACAACTTCCTCTTTATACTCATAGACATTCTCGTAGACTAGTTTCTTCAATACTTGGCACGCTCTCTTTAAATTAAGATTGGAATTCAAAAATTCAACTTCAAGATGCTCTAGATACTGGAAATGCATCTCATTCTCATTCATTGAACTCTGAAAATTACAATCATTGATCAGTTCATAGCCGTATGGGAATTTGCTTTTACACTCCTTACACTCAAGATTAATAAATCTCAGTCGTTTAAGCCGTGATTGAGATTGAAATGCATTGCCTCATCTCCAACCTTGAGAGTCAATTCTCCTTTCTTCACATCGATCAAAGTTGTTCCTGTTGCTAAGAAAGGTCTTCCCAACAGCAGTGGGACTTGTTTGTATTCTTCTATATCAATAACTACAAAGTCCATTGGGAAAATGAATTATCCCACTCTGATCAGCACATCTTCTAGAACACCTTCAGGATTGGCCAATGTTTTGTCTGCCATCTGCAAGGTCATGGCTATGGAAGTAAGCTCCCCCAAACTTAGTCTTTTAACTACAGACAAAGGCATCAAGTAGATGTTGGCTCCAGAATCTCATAGTGCC
This sequence comes from Tetrastigma voinierianum, assembly GCA_016808115.1. Classification (NCBI taxonomy): domain Eukaryota; kingdom Viridiplantae; phylum Streptophyta; class Magnoliopsida; order Vitales; family Vitaceae; genus Tetrastigma; species Tetrastigma voinierianum. The sequence continues at coordinate 115,123 of JAEQBH010002038.1, read as the reverse complement.
TTTCCAATATTAGCTTGCCCAAATTTACAGGGTATAGTGAAGCTGCCTGGATCTTGTATTTTCTCTGGTAAAGACTTTTGAATCACTGCACTACAGGTTGCTTTCAGGCTCACTATCACTTCTTCAACAATCTTCCTCTTTTTGCTCAATACATCATGCATGAATTTTTCATAGTGAGGCATTTGAGTCAATGCCTCCGAGAAAGGGATATTGATCTCTATCTTCTTGAACATGTTCAAGAATTTAGAGAATTGCTTTTCAAGCTTTGCCTTCTACAACCTCTAAGGGAATGGAACTTGAGGATTGTAAGCTTTAACCTCTTCCATTTTCCCTAGATTTCCTTGTTCCACTTGCTGCTTTTGCTACATTTTTGTTGTTTTATCTTCTTCAGCGATTTCTTAACTGTGCTACTTAAATTCTTCTCCAATCTCTGCATGTTTCTTTTCCTTAGTGTCCTTCTTTTCAACTCTCATCTCTTCCAGTTCTGTACCACTTCTTAGAGTTACACCCATGTAGTCCTTTCGGATTCTTTCTTGTGTCACTAGGGAATGCTTCTTTGGGATGATTCTGCATGGCTAGGGGAAAACTGTCTTACCCGTAGTCTCCGCGTGAGTCTTCAAATAGGCGTTATCAGCTCGAACACAACAGAGTCATTTCGGAATGTTGATAGCTCAGCAAACTTCTACTCGTGTATGTTCAAAGAACCCTTATTTTTCTCTCCCATGAAAGTGCAAGATCCGGGTCCTCAAAGGAATTTGATCTCCTTTGCCCTTGATTTTCTACTTATCCTCGCTACTTGTCAAGTATCGGGCTGAACCCGAGAAGGCATGATATTGTTGCAAATTCTGGTCTGTGTCTTTGACCTTGTCAGGTTCCTCCCGTATGAGAAGTTCTCATGGTTCCTAAGTGCTGGTGTGTAGTGAGTAGGAGAGTTGAGGTTGGGCTTGAAAGTGTAGCTCCTATTGGCATTGAGGTACTATGCCTCCTTAACTTGGTAGGGACCCTCATGGTTTGATCACTCTACAACACTCTTTCTTCTCTCTCCTTCATCTACTGTCCCCACTTCAAGTGCAGTATGCATTCTTCTCTCATTATTTCTCATCTTGTTCATCAATGCATCCAACTTTACTTCTATGGAAGTCATTCGACAAGCCTGACATAATTTCCTCCCTTTTAGTCTCATTGCCCTCAAGCTTCGATGCAGCTCAGGGTTGTGACTGCAAGTCTTCAATCCCACTTGCCTCCTTTGCACTTCTTTCTGAAAGTTTATAACAGCTGCATCAATTATACCCTTTGAGGCATAATTCATGGAATGGAATATATCCATCCGAGTAGTCGACTTATTCATGCATAGGACATATATATTTCTTGAGTAAATTTCAAATCTCTCCCATCCGTTGTAGAGACTTTGATTCTCCCCCTGCTTGAAGACTATAATCTCTCATCTTCTTTCAGACATCAAGGCTAGAGGGAAGAATCTGCCCATATAAGCTTCAACCAACTCTTCCCAATTTGTCACTAACGGGCAAAGGATCAAACTGAAATACCGCCATCTCTCAAGGAGAAGTGGAAAGAGTCGCAGCCTGATCTCTGGTTTCACCCCATTTAAATTGACTGTATTTTCCATCCTCATGAATCTTCCCATATGCTCATTGGGGTCTTCGTATGATGACTAGAACCAGGCCGTTGTACCTACGCGATCAAGCAATTTTCCGCTCAAAATTATTTGCTTCTACGGGCAAATCAGTTTTACAGCCAGTATCTTCATCTTCGAATAGAAGGCCTCCAAAAAATCTTCCATAGTCATTTGCCTTTTGAGGTCTTTTCTATTTCTTCTTCTTCTTCTTGAAATAGCTCGGTAATCTTTCTTTGATTTGCCATACTTCTAGATTCCCGCACTTCAGGATCTTCCTCGTAATTCTTAGTGTTCTTCTATTTCAGATCTAAGGGCAAAGAATCGCTATGGTTTTCTATGCATTTATCATTCTTCCCGAAATAAAATAGACTGAGATCAAATGAAATATGTGGAAACAGTTATTCCATTTGGGTTCAAAGAAAATCTTCGCAGTATAATCAATTCATCGCCATTCAAGCCGCTTTTGTGGGATTTTCGAAATGCATGATAAAATAAAGAAAAAAGCAAGAAAATTGTCCAAATTAGTAATTCCCTTTTTGGTTAGAATATTGATCTTGAAATTCATCAATCATCAATCCCTGGCAACGACGCCAAAAACTTGTTGACCGATTTTGTTATAGATCAAACTGTGCAAACAAAGTTATGACTCTCCTACTACACCAAATAAAGTCCCCTCGTAATAACAAAGGCAAAAAACTTGTTTGAATCTAAATGATGAAAATAGACCAAAGAATAAACAAGATTATATATAAACAAATTTAGGTAATCGCTACCATGACTATTTATCTAATCACAACGGCTTAAAACTTGTTAACCAATTTTGTTATGAAAATATATGTTTGTCTTCTTTTTTTTAAAATTGGATCTGCTTAAAGATTTTGATTGGCCCAACTATCGCAAGTGCACATATCGTACAAGTAATAAAAGTGGGTTTTCATTAAGTCTAGATATCGTTTCCACAGGAATTGAGTATGAATCATAAAATCAACTACCCCAACTACTCAAGATCTTTACTATTTGAATCCCAATATTAAGATGATTGGAAAACGAATAAAATAACACAGCAAATTCACTAGTACATAAAATATTACTAAGAATGAGTTTAGAGTTCACCGAGTGAGAGAACATCGAACATAGATTAATGAATAATTGTCAATTTCGCATCATTTTGAATCTTAGCTGTCATAAGTCGAAGTCAATTTGTTAAAGATGCATCGTGGGTATAGTTTGATTTCCTCAACCATACTTTATTTAATTAGAGATTCATGTTCATTTCTGATACATGAATCTAATCAGCTACTTGTAAGATATAATCATTTTCTAAGATATGAGTATTTTTCCCTTTCTTCCAGCATTTCATAATTCGATCTTAGGATCAGAATTCTTCGCCTCTACAGACAGGATATTGTAAGCCTTCTCCAATTTGTATGGTATATCATCCTTCAATACTAATGAAATTTCATTTCTTGATTAGATCTTGCTAACACGGGACTTAATCCTTTCATCAGAGAGGAGAAACCTCTATGATTAAATCGGTATTTCACCAAACTATCCTCAAACCATAAGTGTTAGTGATTTTATCTGAGTTATTTTCGTAGTTCATTAGTTTCCAAAGATTAATCTACCACCACAAAGTAAACGCCTTCACCCTAAGGATTCCATCTCATGTCATGCGAGGGCCTCCCGAAATCAGAGCAAGATGCTAATACTTTGCTCGGGGTACACGGTACTAGTACCGGGAACAATAATACCATCAAATAAATTCAAGAATTCTAACTAAGGCGGTCTTCCACTTTGTGCAGAAAAATGACGATCATCATCGACCCATTCCTAGAGGGAGCTCAACCCTTCAAAACCGGTTCACTAGTATAGTGACTAACTGATCAGGAAAAATTCACTAAAAGTGTAAACGAACTGAAATAAATGAAATCCATAAAATTTTCAAGCTCAATTTATTCAAAACAGTAGTTTAAGAGAAAATTTAACAAGAAATTCCAACTCAAAGCTGCACTACAGTTCATTACTCAACTCCGAAAAATCAAAAGAAAACTAACTAAAAACTACGCTCAAACTAAATCTAATAAAAAGGAAATAAAAGAAAAAAAATAAAAATAAATAAAATAAAAATAATATACGGAGAGTCTTCAACAACCCAAATGTCCCGACGGCGGAACTCCGCGTACAATGCCCTAGATGCGTCTATTTATAGACTTTCCAATGTTGGGCCGCACTTCAAGATAGTGTTGTGGATCCCCAAATTTCTGGCCCAAATTGGTTTCTCTGTCGGGACTTAGAAAGTTCCACATGAACAGAGTCTTCACTTTTGTCACCGACTTATGCTCTAAACTCGTAGTTTTCATTACACCGCTCTTGGGCTTTTCGATTCCACACTACGACTTTTGATAATGTTGGCGATGCTTTTTTCTCTCAAATTCGTTTCCTTGATTATGTTATGACATAGTTTTCTTATGTCATACAGATTTCATTGATTCCTCGAATCTTATGTCACGACATACTTTTCTTTTATTGTGACAGACTTTTCTTCTCTTGTCCTTGTCGCTTGCTGAGCTGTTTGTTGCGACATAGAAATCTTTGTTGTGACAAACTTGACTTGGCTAATCTTAGTTCTCATACAATTTATGTCGCGAACGAATTTTCTTTCATCGTGACATAATTCTATCATTCTATAGCTTTTATTGTCACGACATAAAACTTCTTTGTCACGACAGAGATTCTACCTTAAATTCTTTACTCTATCGCAACATGAATTTGTTTGTCACCATTCCTCTTGTATTACTCTTCAATTTCTTGTCGCGATAGAGAATTCACCTCTCTCATGTTTTTTTTTTTTGTCGCGATAGAAATAATCTTTATTTTATAGAGATTTTGTTGCTCTTGTTGTGAATTCATCGTAATGTCGTGGATAAGATTTTCATATGATAAAATTCTTTCCTGAGTCGCCCTATGTTGAAAATTTTGTCACAACATAAAAACATTTGTCTCAGCTAACTTGTGTTGTATTCTTACCATTTTCTGTCACGACAGAGCTGTCTTTTGTCTCGACAGAGTTCATCTATAAATCTTTAGCTTTTTATGTTGCAACAGAGGAAGGATTGTCGTGACAAAATTCCCTTGCCATTTTCCTTGATCATTGTCACACAGTAGTTAATGGTGTCGTGACACCTTCTTTCATCTGCCTTTAGCTAAGTCGCGGAAAGAGAACTCTTTATCAAGAACAGTAGATTCTATTTCCGCCTGAGTTCACCAATTTTATTAAGCATATAGTTGCTGGCTGCGACATAGTTCTTCTGATTTGCTTGAAATTCTGTCGCAACAAACAAAAACTATATCGCGATAGAGATTGCTGCAATTTCCATTTTTTTGCTTCTTTTTTATTGGAATTATCTCCTTTTTCAATTAAAACCAAAACACAAAGTTGGTGAATATTCCATAATTTGGCATAAAAACTAGATCTAAAACTGCTAAAAACATGCCAGAAAAAATGGATTAAAAATAGATGAGTTTAAGACTCATCAATTCCCTTTAAGCCTTGGATGACTTCCCAAACCATAACTCTTTACCTAATTCTTAGGACATGAAGTTAACTTGCTCCCCAAACCGGGGTAACACAAGCTTCCTCCAACATAATTAGTTCATCACTCTGGAAAATTAACTAATATATCAACTTCTATTGATAGAAACGAATTACGTTGATTAAAATGAGACAAGTTCTCAACATATTAATTTCATACACCAAGAGATCACTATCCTTAACTCCAGGAACACACCTCAACTGTCACTTGAGGAGATCCTTGAAAGCAGGGGTTTAGAGCAGCTCCTTTGGTTCATAGAATTAATAAATCAAGCATAAGAAAATACACTTCTGAACCAATTATGTCAATTCAGGGTTCAAATCCTACATTAAATCCTTGCAAACATAATAATAACTTAACCAATCCCTTCTCAGAAGGTGCTTAGCCTTCCATCATTGAATTACACATAACAATGATGTCATTTAAATATGTTCATATGGTTGGCAATGTAGAAAATGAGGAAAAGGAATTCAAACAATATTTTTTTTCCTCTCTTCAGGTTTTGATAGTAATGGAGCTTGGATTTCAATATTCTCTCCCCAAATGCTCAGCTTAGATCAACTATTCTAAAAAAAGTTGTAGGTTTGATCTACTCAAAACCTCTTAATAAGAAAAAAATACTCTACAAAATTTTTTTTTTGCTCTCTCTATCCTTCACAACCTTCTTTCTCCTTAGCCACCCTATTGCTTCCTATTTATAGTCCAATCATTGTCGCTTTAATTTAGGTAGATTTTGTGGACTTTTATAAGCCTACTAGATGTGCCTCACAACACTTAATCGTGTCACACATCACGCTTTCATCTATGTCTAGGGCATTGTCGTGATGTTGTTGCAACACTTAACTGATGATTTTGCCTTTGCGATTGAATTGAGAATGTCGTGACATTATTTTGATTGTCGCGACCTTCCCTTCCAATCTTGTGTCTTCAAGGTCTGTTGTGATACTACCCTCATAATATACAACTATCGACCTCTAGAATGAATGTCGCGACACCGATACGTTTGTCACAACACTGTGAGTTGCTGGTTGGTCTTCAAGGGCATCGTGATATTGTCGTGACATTCTTGCTCGATACTCATTTTGGATGAATGTCGCGACAAGTTTGTGAGTTTCGCGATATTGTTCGGTTGTTTCTCCACTCTTCACGTTTGTGTCGTGACATAAGTTGCAATGTCATGACATAACTTATGCCATCTGGCATTCCGTCATGTCGAGAGATATGTTGAGGTGTTGCGTCTTAGACTGTTTTTGCCCTAGTCCTTTCAGTTATTGCAACAATGATTGTGATGTCACAACCTCCTTATTTCCTCTTAATAAATTACACCATTTTTGCTCTTTGCTTCTTTTGATATTATTCCACAAAACAAGAATTTTGGTGAGTATTCCATAATTTTGCATTAAATTAAGCATTAAGGCCTCAAATATGTATGCAAAAATGGACTTAAAGTCTTATGAGTTTCATACTCATCAAAGTTCTAGAAGAATCTAAATGTATTTGGGATGTTTTCTAAATCAGATTGTATGGCTTTCATGTTAAGTTATTTACTTTCCTTTTAGTTTATTTATTTATTATTTATTTTCCTTAGTTTATTTTTATTTAGATTTGTTTCCTTTTATTGTTTTAGGTGTGATCTAGGTTAAAGAGTGCAATAGATATTTTGTTTCTTTATTTCAGTTTGTAACTGATATATGTAAAAATGTTTATAATGTACTATATAGAAGAATATGAATTAAAAATTTATAGAGAGTCTTCCTATTTGGTTCTCCAAAGAACTTTTAACCTATCGATTTTTCCTCGTGGCATTCATCCTATCGACTTATCAAATAATCAATCCTTCCATACGACGCAACACCATTCCAAATACTCTATCAATCAACCTTTCCATAGTTGATTATGGCATCTTCATCCCATCGACTTATCAATCAACCCTTCCATAATTGATTGTGACAATTTCATCCCATTGACTTATCAATCAATTATTCCATAATTGATTATGACGTCTTCACTTTTTCCCTTCGAACCTGATCTGTAACGATTCCGAGAGTATCCCTCTGCCGTGTGGCGCTACTTGAGACGATTCTCATCATGTCACAAGCCAGTAATGGCTAAATTGGTATTTCGTTGTCTTGTTATGACGTTTATTAGTGTGTAGACGATTCAAACGACAAAGCATATTCCATCAGACAAAGATAACAAATCAAATCACGATCGTCAATATTCTGTAGAACGTGAGTCATAGATATTCTAGTCATTATAGGGTTATCAAATGTATAGACTTTGAGCCGATTCATTATACTATTAACCTAGAACCGAATAATTTTCTAAAGTTTAAAAAAGCCAAAAGGTCAAATATTTTGGCTTTTTCTATTTAGCAAAAATGTCATTAACAATAAGTCATGAAAAAGTTAAAAAAAAAAACAAATAGGCTAAATGCTGAACCAAATTGCTTTTAACAAAAAGCAAAAAAATAAAAAATAAAAAAATTGAATAAACAAACACCACCTAACTAAAGATAAGTTTTATTCCAATCAAGAAAATAAATATTTTTAATTAAAGATTTTTCTATAATTTACACAGTTGGTTTTTAATATTGAAATATAAAATTTGAATATAAGAATTAAAAGTATGAACTTTGACTCTAAAATTTATTTTAATAACTTAAGATTTAACTTATAGTCTAAGATAAAAGTTGTGTAAAATATCAAAATGTAAATTTAATTTTCTACCATTGAACATGTAGGTGAGATGATTGAGGTCACTAATATCTTAATCGATGGTCTCGAGTTCGAGCCCTAGGAATGTAGGTAAAGAGATATAGAGCTTACTGGCTATTTACTCCTACACTTCACTTTTATTGACATTTAACCATCTATTTTAAATGATAAAATTAACTTTATACTATTGAAAACATGAAAAAGTGAAACTAACCCCCTTATATCTATTTTCAATTTTTTATTTCAAAAATTAAATCAAAAATTTAGTGGTCTAACTTCTTTATATTTAAAAATTAATTTTCTTATAATTACTTTTTATATATAATTAAGAATTTCAAATGTAAATTATTTTTTTCACGTTATAATTGTAGAAGGCATTTTAATGATTTATAGTCTTTTTAATAATATATATAATTTTAAAAATAACTTAAAAAAACCATCTGAATTGTAAAAATTATTAAATTTTGAGAAAATTAATTTGAAATAAACATAAACATCTCATCACCATTTTTAACCAATCTTTAATTTATCAATATTTATATGATATTTTATAGCATTCTAATTAACTTATAAAAAAATAAAAATAAAATAAAATACCCATGATAAAAATCATCCCCATATAAGATATTATTTATAAAACATAATTTTTATCTAAAATTTGAAAACAATTTTAAATAAAAATAAGTATCCTATCTAACCAAATAATAATCTTTTAATTTTTATCTACTTTCAAATAAAAATTTAAAAATATGCATACAAGGGTTTGTTTTCCTGTTTTTAATACAATAAGAGGTTAATTTTATCATTTCAAAGTATAGGAGATAAATGATAATAAAAATGAAAGTGCAAGGACTGAATTGGAAGTGTAGGTAATAGAGTTGGAAGGGTAGGTAACGGAGTTGGAGGGGTAGATAACTACCGTTACCACCTCCATTAATTAAAAAAGGATTTAATTTTCATGCATTGGATAATGCATGATATTAAAATACCAGAATGTGTTTTTTCTATATCAGCAATTCTCTTAGACTTAGAGGAGGGTAGAGACTTCATCCTTTTAGAGCATGATATGTTAATTTATTTTTTTTAAAGAATTTAAAGATATATATACATGTCAAGTAAAGTTTATAAATTAGTAAAATACAAAATTTTTCAAGATAAATTTCAAGATGAAATTTCATCGCTTAATGATAATCCGTCATCCTAATAGAGTTAATAAAGAAAAGTTTTATTCCAATTGAGAAAATAAATATTTTTTCTATAAAATTTTTTCTATAATTTTGTAATATTGAAATATAAATTTTTAATTTTGAACATAAGAATTTAGAAATTAGAAATGTGAATTTTATGAATCGCCATCATGTTATTTGGTAGGGCAACTCTACTATTTTCTTTTCTTTCTCGAGGCATAGGGCTTTAATTTGTTTTAAAATTTAAATCCCTATTAAAATAACCTTAATCATGTTGTAATACGTGGTATAAATATTTGTCTTCCAAAATGTTTGTTTTATTACATTGTTTTCATGATTTTGTCATCTTCTTGTTATATATAGTGCTTTTTGTGTTGTCTTGCTACATCGCTGCGAGTTTATTTTTCGTCATCTTGTTAACGTTTATTTAAAAGGTAGTAATTTAAATGGAAATATGTTGAAAATTACGTGCTCTCGGGTCCACTTAGTATTCTCAAATATATGTATAATTATAAAATTTTATAATAAATACAATTTATTATATGAACGGTTTTTTTATAATACAAATATACTTATTAGTATGAACTGCTATTTATAATAAATAGAATTTATTATATGAACGCTTATTCTCGATGTAATGGTTTTAAGGTTTTCTTTGAGTTTTTTTTCATACATTTTTTTTTAATACGTAACGTTGTGGGTTATAATTTTTCTTATTCTTGGTTTTTTTTCTGGTTGTTTTAAGATTCCAGCTCTCTTACGGCCTGATCATTATGCTCATACACACACATCCATACCACCCCGAGATAGATCCGAAGATCTGGACACCATGCGCATTGCCGATCTGGGATCGACCAAGTGGTAGGATCGCTGGCTTCGCGGTCGCTGGCCGTGAGATCCGACTGCAGATTGCCGTTGGTATCGATCTAGAAGTCTAGCCGACCTGACCGCAACCCACATGTAATTTTATTTAATATCACTCAGATACGCTGCATGCTTAATCATATTGCTAGATCCATGCTTCCGCTGTGTGTTTTTCCTTCAATTGGTATCGAGCATGCTATGATTAGATATGCATCTAGGTATTCAATAATGCATGTAATTTTGATGATTTAGTATATGGCACCTAGGTTCTATTTGTTGTTAGATCGCATGATTAGATTCGTTAATTTTATGATTTTTTGCTTCATGAACGGATGTATTATTTGAATGTTTGCCCTAGATCCATGGTAGTTTTTGATTTATTGACGTTATCAGAATAAAGATAGTCGGTCATAATAGATCAGGTTTCCTTCCTGGTTTTATTTATTATTTACATTTCTTTTAATTAAAATAGCTAGACTTTAAATTTCAAATCCCGTAACTGGCACAATCTCTTCATTATTTGGTGTCGAGAAGATCCGACACCATCTCGTAACGTGACCACCGCGAAACGGATATATATGAGACGCGTCTGACGGGATCTGGCTACACCAGAGGTCTGCTCAGCCACGCGCCTACACACGCGGCCGGCAGTTTCTGCGCCGTGGCCTCACCACCGATAGTCTTACGCGTAGGGGCGCGTATGAGTCGCTTTCAGTAGCTATCGCGGGCCGGCTCGGCCGTGCGCTGGTGGTTCTTCCGGGCCGGTTTTTGATTCGTGGACTAAGGACCTACTACCCTTCAAATTAGAACATGTTAGTGGTTTTATGGTTTTAATTTATTTTAGTTTCGGGGCCTTTATGCCTTTGTAAACTAGTGAAACATCTAGTCTCAAGAACCTTAGGATATTTTGTAATAGGCCCAATTTTAATTTTTTAGGAAACCATGGATTAAAGTACATGACTAATGCTTTGTGAATGGTTTAAACATGCTTATAACATGTTTTTATGTGATAATATACACAGAATGTGTGGTGCCATATAAATTTTGCAGAATAATGATAATACATGTGCATAATAGTTTATTACATCTATTATCTAGTTTAATAATTATTATGGAAAAATTATTTTTTTTTTTGAAATAATTTTAGAAAATCCCTATTATTTAAAAATATTAATGCTAAGGTTTTAATTAATTTAATTAATTTTAAACCTAAGGGTTTCCATTGTGGTCTAATAATAAATGATCATGTGATGCCCCAACGGATAAACATGGTTGGATTTTATTGATTAGACTCAATTAAGTTTCAAAATTTTAATAAGATTGTTCGCCCAACGTCTAAGTAATTCGATATTAAAGATAATTAAATTAAACAATGGTTAAAAACATTCAAACTTAATTTAATTGGCTACCTCCCAACGAGGCTATGATATTTTTATTAAGTGCCCAAAGTTTTGAAACAATTAGGAGCTCGAAACAGGATTGCTGCATTAGCCCAGAAAGTTCCGTCTAAGAAGGCGGATTAAGAAGGTCCGCTCAGACCCATCTTTCCGGAACCAACTTAAGAGGATACTAATCATTTCATGATCAAATTTATAGTTTGTTATGGGGCTATCTTGCCCAACGTATGTTTATAATGGAAACTAAATAATTGTTTATACAAACGTAAAATAGTTTTTTGGGATTAACTAAATTTTAAGATTATGTTTATTGTAAGATATTACGCTTTAATACTAGTGTATTTTTCAGAAAATGGCATCATTTAACCCACTTGCAATGATTTTCGAGTCAAAAGCCTATGGATGGAAAGTTAATTATGTTGAATGGAAAACCAACCCAGACATTTGCTCGATATTGAAAACTCGGGGTTTGTCCTAACCACACCAAAGCCCAATGAGCTCAAGAAGAAATGCATCCGACCAAGTCGAAAAGACTATGAGAATCGACAAGGCAAATATATCGGCTGGGCCGCTATATTCTTGCTGTTAGTCATTTGAAAGGACAGAGAACTCATCTCGAGAGCCGAGCGTAAATGATCCGTGACTTCGACAAGATGTTTGCAATAATCAACAAGTTCTTTAAGGCGTCATAGCTAGTATTATAATGAACACTAGAATGACTGGGAAGTGTGAGGGATCATTGCCCTAAAATGATGTCACATCTCAATCGTCGGGCGGTTAGATGAAGATGTGGAGCAAAGGTCCTAAATTGATTTCATATTTGAATCCCTACCCGATCGCTTTACCAACGAAAGTTAATCATTATAATATGAACAAGATGGATCTAACTCCCACGCAGTTGATGCATGAACCAGCGCCGAAGCGCTTTCTCGGAAAGTCTGTTCATATGAGATCGAGTGGTTCTACTTCAAGCCCAAAGGGAAACCTGGGCGCGGGAAAGAATAAGAACAGCGTATGGGTCGTACCGCCACCAAAACCACCGCTATGAAGAAGCCGAAAGGCAAGTGCTTCGCGCGATTAAGGGTCACCGAAGCGCACTGCTCCCCGATTGCCAAAAGCAAGGTATGGGTAATTTAAATGTGGTCAAGCTTGTTTAGTGGAGAATTATAATGATAATGGATCATTGATTCGTGAGCCACTAACTATGTCTGCTACTTTGCAAAGGGTTCACAAACTAGCTTGGTTGGACAGAGTCTCAGAGGTTTTGAGGTGTTTGGAAATGGAGAACATGTCTCCGTTAAAGCATTAGGACAAGTAGAATTATTTTTCAATAATGATAGGACTTTTATGTTTAGTAGATCAAGTGATATAAAATTCGATTTTAAAAGGAATTTAATTTCAAGGCTTGTTTATTCAACAAGGTTTAACAAAGGGAATTAATCTTATTACAATAAGACGTTCAACTTCGCTATTTGTACCTGTGATTTGATAGATGGTCTTTATTATTTAAGTCCTATGTCCTATGATGTTTTAATTATCGAAATTGTTGATGTGCTGATGATCACCTAGCCAAGAAAAGCGAAAGTTTCAAATGAAACGTACCTTGGCATTTGCGATTAGGTCATATTAATCCTATTGTGATTCATGGTTTGGTAAAAGTGGATCTTAACTTCCCTAGACTTTGAACCTATACCAAGATGTGAATCTTGTTTGGAAGGTAAATGACCAAAAGGCCCTTTAAAGCCAGTTGATATCACAACCAAAACCGCCGGAATCAGCATACTGATGTGCAGTGACCAATAAATGTCCAAGCCGCAGGAGGGTATGAGTATTTTGTCACCTTTACGATGACTACTCAAGATATGGATATATTTACTCACGCGCCAAAAGTCCGAAACTTCTACCAAATTTCGAGAGTATATCGAAAGGGTAGTGCCACCAGACTCCATATCAAAGAGCTTCGTCCGACTGAGGTGGTGAATACCTATCCGAGAGTCAAGTCTTACTTGACTCAAGAGGATAGTTTGGCAACTATCGCAGACCTGGAACACCCCAGCAAAATGGAGTTGCGTAAAGAAGAAATAGAACTCTTCAGATAGGTGGTGAGGTCAATGCTTAGTTATTCATCTCTACCTATATCGCTGGGATATGCCATAGAAACCCAATGTATCTTCTGAATTTAGTTCCTTCTAAAACGGTTCCTGAAGATAGTTCCACACTGTGGAAAGGGCGCAAGCCTATTTAAGCCATATCCGAATACGGGTGCTCCCCGCACATGTCTTAAGAAAGGATCCAAATAAGTCGGAATCGCGCACAGGTTTGCATGTTTGTTACACCCTAAAGGAACGAGAGGTGGACTATTTTATAGTCTCCGATAAAAGGTTATTGTGAGTACTCACGCAACTTTTTTTTGGAGGAAGACTATATAAGCAATTCCCTAAACCCAAGAGTAAAATACTCCTTATAGGTTGACCAAATAAGAACAAATCAACTGATCAAAGTTCAAGTTCTAATACCACCGATTCCTATGCATGCTCAAAGAGGGAAAATGTACCCGGTTGCGAACAAGCACGTATGGAACCAGCGTGGAACAAGCAGATCCAATACATGTGGAACTGTAACTACGACAAGACAAGAGGAACTAGTACCTTTAGTTGTGCTCGAACAATGAACCACAACCAAAGGAGCTTGGTCGTAGTTGATGTGAGTAGCGCCGAAGTCGCGAGATATGTCTTGTCAGGCTTAGTCTTTACTGGAAGTTATTGGCTGACAAAGAAGATGATCCCATCACTACAAAGAAGCACCGAAGATGTGGATGTACAGGAGTGGCAAAAGCCATGGACCGCGGAATGGAATCTATGTATTCCAATTCACTCTCGCCTGTAGAGGCACCTAAAGGTAAAACCAATAGGTGTAAAGGATTTACAAGAGAAAAGAGGATCGTATGGGAAGGTGGAAACCTTCAAAGCCAGATTGGTGGCAAAAGGCTATACCCAAAAGAGGGGATAGATTATGAAGAAACCTTTTCACAAGAGCTATGCTTAAATCTATCCGGATTCTTTAGTCGTAGTTTAGTCTCGACATAGATTTCATGGGATGGATGTCAAAACAAATTCCTTTTAAATGGCAATTTAAATGAGGACATCTACATGCAAGAAACTTAAGGGTTCAAAGCTAAAGGCAAAGAACACATGGTATGCAAGTTGCAAAGGTCCATTTATGGACTTAAGCAAGCATCCAGATCATGGAACATCAGGTTTGATCAGGCCATTACTTCTTTTGGTTTTGAGAAAAGCCCTGATGAACCTTGTGTTTACAAAAGAATCCAAGCACAGAAGGTAGTTTTTCTAGTCCTTTACGTAGATGACATATTGTTAATCTGAAACGACAAAACAAGTTGTCGTAAAAGATCATTGCAGATAAACGCTTGATATGAAAGACCTGGGAGTAAGCTAACTATTCTTGAATCAAACTTATAATGACCTAATAAGTTGTTACACTATCTCAAGCCTTCTTATATTGATAAAATTCTTGTCGTTTAATATGGAAAATTCCAAAAGGGGATCCTTACCTTAGACATGGAATTCATCTTTCTACGAGCAATCACCAAAACTCCCGAAAGGTAAAGAACGTATGAGTAGATACCTTATGCCTCTGGCTGTAGGTAGTCCTGCTGTATGCCATGTTATGTACCAGCCGTATATCCGTTATGCTGAGTTGTGTTTGGCATCAATCCGATCCCTAAGTGGAAGAACACCGATTGCGTAAAGCATATACTTAAGTATCTAAGGAGAACAGAGATTATATGCTAGTATATTCCAAAGGGGAGTTTAGAAACCATTGGCTCTACGCACTGCACTTCCAAGGATATTGACTCAAGGGAAATCTACCGTTATGTGTTTACACTATATGGTGAGTCACCACGAGGAGCATTAAATGTGATGGGCGTGATTCCACCACAGGTTTAATATGTTGTCAAGCTTCTCGAGGCAGCCATGAAGCCGTGGCTGGAAGAAGTTCATTATGGATCTTCGTGTGATACCCTATGTGTCGGCCCATTACCCCTTTCACTGTGATGAACAAAGTGGGGCCGTAGTACAATCCAAAGAACCAAGGTATCACAAGAAACAAAAACACGAGGAAGTACCACTCGATCCGAGACATCATCGAAAGGAGACACAAGTGTTACCAAAATAGCGTCAGAGGAAAATCCTAGCGACCCATTCACAAAGGCTCACCTCGCTCAAGTTTTTGAAAGACATGACTTATGGGTGTTAGGAGATTACCGCACTTATTTTAGGCTAGTGGGAGTTTTTTTTTATTCGAGCTAGAAAGACAAATAAAATTATTGTATTTTTCGTTAATAAAATTTCCAATGAGGTATTAATTTCACCTGTGCACAATTAGTATTTTTCAGATAAGGTCCATTAATTATGCAAGATATGGTCATATGGATACGCCCATGGAAGACATGATCATAAGTTCTCATAATTAATGAATAAGATCACGCTTATCGAATAAAGTCGACGCTTTATTTAGACTCGCAATATTTTATGAAATAATCATTCTTGGTTATTATAAAATATTGGTGCAGATTATGTTGTACTTCGATAGGATCAAAGAAAGATTTGATTAAAAAGTTAAATTTCTATGGAAAGGAATTAAATCTCAAGTGATATTTGATTATTATTTTTCTCTCAATCCTCGAGTTTATTTTAAATAGGTAATGAATAATTATCGTCTTTGAATTGTCAATATGTGAGGCCTATTTTGACTAGCCAATACCTAGATGATTTGGGAACGTGATTGTTTAATTACCAAGATTTATGAAATAAACAAAAATGGAAATCAGATGAAATATCCTCTTGATATGTTTCGCATTCGATGTAATGAAGTCACTCGGCCGCGTGATTTGATCCATTAGAGAAACTGTTAAATCAAGAGATTAAAATAATTAATTGATGACAGAAAATATAATCAATTAATTATCATATTTACAATGGAGGAAATTAATATATATCAATATTATTAATTTCGAGTTCAACTCGCCTTTAAAGGGAGGGAAATCGATTAGATAATTGCTTTTCAATTATAAGGAGCCCATAATAGCCGTTGATCCCCGTGCTAGCTCAGTAAAGCGGCGGAGCCTTGGTATCAAGAATGGAACTATAGAACACAAAAGCTGAAGCTACATGGTTTCACTACGCTCAAGTTTCCAGATCAAGAGCAAGGGAGATTGTGCCAATTATGTGCTCGGGTCCCACTTAGTATTCTCAAATATATGTATAATTATAAATTTATAATAAATATAATTTATTATATTAGTGTTTTTTATAATAAATATAATTTATTATATGAACGGTTATTTATAATAAATATAATTTATTATATGAACAAATATTCTCGATGTAATGGGTTTTAAGGTTTTCTCTTTCGGAAGTTTTTTTTCATACATTTTTTGAGAATACAGAACAAGAGAAAAGAGAATTTTTCTATTCTTTGGTTTTTTCTAAGCGTCAAGATTCAGCCTACGCCCGATTCATCATACCACACACATCCATACAACTTCAGGATAGATCCGAAGATCTGGACAAGTGCATTGCCGATCCGTAGATCGGACGGTGTAGATCGCTGGCTGCGTCGTTGTCGTGATCCGACGGTGTAGATTGTCGCTGGTGGCTGGATCTAGAGTTTCACTGACGGATTCGCAAATCTACATAGGTAATTTTATTTAATATTGAATTTTAGATACAAATTGCATGTTTAATCATATTGCTAGATCCATGCTTCACTGCAGGTGTTTTTCCTTCAGGAAAAACATATTCCATCAACAAATCAAATCATGATCATTAATACGATTGGAAAACTAGAGTCATATGTATTTTAGCAAAATCATAGGTATTCTAGCATGTTAAATCTATTCAAAGGCTACACATTTGATAATACTATATAGTGAATAGAATACTTATGACTCCAATTTTTGCAATATAAACATATTGACGATTTGTTTTTATCAAATATGCTTTGATCGTTTGAATCACTCGCACACAAATAAACATCATAACAAGACAACGAAAAAAATAAAAAAAAGAAAACAAAAAACTTTATTTTTATATCTATTTATATTACCTAATTATTTTATAATCATTGAGGTAATATTTTATTCTATAATTTTATGGTTAAATTTATCTTTTCTAAATTGAGGTACCTAGACGACACAAAACCACACACCGCAACAAGATGATGATAAGATCTAGATATGTGTGGAATAACCACTTTATTATGAAAAAAAAATGGTAAAAAGAGATGTAAAGGGATGATTTAAGGCCAAGAATGACAAAAGGCATTACATTGTAGCAATACATCCTTGTCGGAGTAATATAACCCTTGTTTGTCGAGTCTAGCGAATACATTAAGATCTTATTGTAGCCGGCGTAAGCATCGAGGAAGGAGAGAAGTTGATGCCCTGTTGTTGCTTCCACAATTTGATCAATCCGTGGTAGAGGAAATGTATCCTTCGGGCAAGTGTCATTTAGGTTAGAATAATCGACGCACATGTGCCACTTTCCATTCTTCTTGGGAACGACCATGATGTTGGACAACCATTCAGGGTACTGAATCTCTCAGATGAACCCGGTGGTCAAGAGCTTGTCAACTTTGTGTTTTATAATTTCTCAAAGCTCCATATGGAATCGTCTTAGCTATTGTCAGATCGACTTGCACTCCTTCTGGAGGTTCAAATAGTGTTGAGCAATGGTTGGGGAAACACACGACATGTACGTGTGGGACTATGCTAAAATGTCAATGAACTCTTGCAAAAGTGATAGTAGGGAGTCAACTTCTTCTCAAGTGAGGCGCTCTCCCAAACTAACCTTCTAGATCATGTCCGAGCTAAACAAGGGGTGAAGAGTCAGTGGCTTCGAAACCTTTGAATCCTCCAGTTAGGTTGCACGTGCCTCGAGTTGTCGTTGGTATTCAGTTGCCGCTTCATCCTCATTCTACTTGACCTTGTAGCATGCTTTTGCTGCCTATTGGTCTCCCATTATGGTCACCTGGCCCTAGGGAGTTAGGGAACTCAACACTTTATGGTACAAGGACAGTAATGCCTTCATCACATAGATCCAGGTGTGACCCAAAATGGCGTTGAAGGACAAGGGCTCATCAATCATAGTGAGTGGGACCAGGGTTGTGACAGATCTAGCTAAAACCGACAATACTATTTCGCCTAGTGAACTGGTCTACGATCCATTGAACCAAATATCCTTCTAGGAGTGTGTAGACTATCGAGCTTATGGCTTAGGTGGAGCAAGGCAGGTAGGTAGAGGAAGTCGACATCACTTTCGAGTTCACTCAATATTCGTCTATCGGTGCTTCCGACCAAGGTAAGAACCAGGCCGTATTAGCATAGACAACGCCTTGGGGAGACCTGAACGTAAAGAACTGTGCCGATAGTCGATACTACCTAGGCGAAGTCAGAGTCATCCCGCCAAGAAGACCCTGCCGTGGCTATTGGGCTATGGGTGTAGTAGGGCTAGCGAGGATGGTATCAATCACCAGGCAAGAGCTCGTGGATGGTAGGGACTACTAGTTGTTCGGGGTTGCCTCATCAACGTACTCCTGAAGATGTCCTCTTCTGACCAAGAAGTTTAATAGCCTTCGAAGGCGATGACAGTCGTAGGACTAGTGCCTGACATTGATTAGTGCCCAAAAAGTGGTATTTTGAACCCTATTTATTTTAGGTTTTGAGTGCTTTTTGTGTACTAATCATTCTAATTAACCCGATTTGCACATTAAGGTCCCCGCTATTCCACCGATTGCATTTGTGGAAAATTTGCGCCATGTAGCCATCATACTCAAAATCATTGAGTCGATCCATGTAACGGCTAGAATTCGAGTCAACCCAACATAGCGCATCGTAGACCGTGGCTGAAAAGAAGAGAAGAAAATGCAGAAAATTTGGAGATGCGTGAAACTTTACGTACAGACTATTCATGTTCATGACACTATTCACAGCTTTTGCCACTGTTCATCCTGCCCTAAATTCCTGCTGCCCGTTTGTTTTTGCTTTTTGTCTCTTTTGGTTTTCTTCCTTTTTTTCTCCCATTGTAATAGGTTTTGCAATGTTATTTTTGTAATTTTGTAAAGGGGCTTTGACTACAACATCCCCAAGCCAAGCACTATAGAAGGGGACTTAATCAATAAATTTTTGGAGAAGCTTTCAAATTTCCTCCCGCTTTTCCGCTCTTTCTCTCGCTTTCATTTTCTTCCCTTTCTTTTCCATTTCTGGCAATTGTCACCTCCGAGGATGACAACTCGGAGGATGGTTGGCTAAAACCTTCCCTCCTTGAGTTCGGCGTCACATGAAGGATCTAAGCATCGGAGGTCCCCTGCTTTTTTCACGTAGGTACTCACTGCAGCCCATCTCGTGTTCTCCCTTTAACATTAGGTTTAGATCCTCTCGATTCATGCTGGAATGGTCAGTACTTGTAATCTTAGTGCTCATTTGATGCTTATTACTAGGATCTTGTGATGTTCATTAGTTACCATTTATTACCAATTGTAATGCGAGTCAAGGAGACTCGCTTAACTTATCGAGAACATAAATGGCTGAATGCCATTTTCAAAAGGATAATTATTAAGGGTTAGGTTTATAGCTAAATGAAGATCCCGCTCGAGAGATGACTATAGGTCATCCTCCCCAACGCGAGGAAATAACCCTCGAGGACCTCTCTGACTGTAGAACTCAACCCCGCTGACTTAACACTTCAAGGGAGTTCTATTTTTACATGTTAACTTGTTTTTATTTTCTAAGTTTTAAACCCCAAACCTCACCTGCTTTTAACCAAACCTAAAAATCCAAATGACCACCAAATCAACCTCAATCGTTAGTCATTTAGCAAAGAAAACTCATCCCCAGTTCGAGAATTTCTAGAACTCCGTTATACTGGCAGTGAGCTTTGCTACTGGTAGTAGGAGGAATTTAGGATACAAATTTTGTTGATTTCGATCACCCTATCAGGGCACGAATCAAAATGGCGCCGTTGTCAGGATGGTGCCTAAGGCAAGTGACGAGTCATGGAACACTTCTTGTGATCCTCATCACAAGTACTGGTGAATTTATTTTATATTTCACTTTCATTTTTTTTAGTTTCATTTAAAAAAAAAAAAAAAAAAAGAGTTGTTGTAGGATTGTTTTGTGTTGTCTTGTGTTGCATGTTTTTACTATAGGAATCCATGTTCCAGTGGGCTTGAACTAGAATCAAATGAAACACCTAAGGGGAGAACAATATAGTAAATACACTATGGAGAGAAACCCTAGAGCATACATGTCAATGAGGGACTACAGAAACCTTCCATGGCAGAATCAGCAACCCTCGGGGAGAAATCCAAACCCAAATAGCTCCATGAGGACTATAGAGACTAATGGATGAGTGCACCCATCTATACAGGTTCCCTCAACTTTATGCACTTCGCTTCCTCCACAAAGATACCTCAACTCCCAAACACCACAACCACCACGCTTATTCTCTCCACTGAGCAGCCATTCGGACTCCACTAAGCTAGTGGTTGACGCTGCAGGAAGAACATAAGAAATTCAAATGCCCAATTGAGTCAAAAATCCATACCGGTGGAGAACTCCCCGACCAAAAAATTAGATGGGCTTCAAAGTGAAATGGATAAGAAATCGATAACCTCAGAGCAATCCGTCTCAAAGCTCACCAATCAGCTTGTTCATCAAGAGGAGGAGACTCTAGAGAAAGAGTGTATTTTAGGTGAACAAGCTCAAATGCAACCTCAGGGGGAATTGATGCAGGAACCATTAGAGGCTCCAGAGGAACTACCAGCAGGGGAAGAGCATGAAAGGCTTACCCTCCACCCCATCCCCATAAATTTGAATCCTAGTGCCATTGCTCAACCCAAAATCAGCCCACTACCAAATAAAGATCCTCCCCGCACCTAGCTGTGATATCCCCGCCCCGCAAAGACAATCCCAACCCAAAACCCCTAAGCACCCACCACAAAGGCCACCCCATCACTGCCTATGCTGCAAAACTTCAAGAAATTAGTGGCCACTGTACAAACTTTTGCCACTACATCAAAAACATTGGCAGCTGCTCACATCGCATGGCATAGCGGGTGGTTCGGGTGCTGGTTCGGATTTGGAGCACCTGAACCTCGGCATTTCTAAGCTCCACCAGTTCCAGCAACCTCCAAAGGCTTAGAGAATTATTCTAGGAGGCATAGTTCCCATTTTTTGTTTTAAATTTTCGTTTTATTTTATTTTATTTTATTTTGATTTCTATAAGTTTTCTTCTTAAATTTTTCCTATTTTTTAATTTAATCTTGTTCTAGCTTGTTTTTTACTTTTCTCAGAATTTTTCTTAATTTTTCTTGTATTAATTTTGCAATTCTAGTGAAAATTTTGAAGGTGAATGAAGATCGCTAGTTAAATGTGAGAGCAAATTTGCTACGTAGTTTAAAAGTCAGATTCAAGGCTCTCATATAAGACAAATTTTGAACAAAGGAAGTAAAAAAATTTGTTTTATTTTTATTTATTTATTTTATCAAAAAATTTTTTGTTTTTATTATTATTTTATTTTATTTTATCAAAAAAAATTTTGTCTCTAAAAAAAAAATGTTTTATTATTATTATTATTATTATTATTTATTTATTTATTATTTTATTTTATTTATTTTTATCCAAAAAAAAAATTACGTAGTTTAAATGAATTTTCGCTAGAATTTACATAGTAGCTTAAAATTCTACTACCTCTCCCCTGTTTACCTTCTGATTTTGTTTCGCCCATAACTTTTTCATCCGAACTCTGTTTTAGGCTTTTTTGGTACCGTTGGAAAGCTTAGAAAGTGTAGAATCCAAAAATAGCCAGAAAGAACACTTTTGAAATTATTATGAAGGTGTAATTTCAAAAACCTCTTTTCTTCCTTAACTTGTTTATTTGAAGCCCAAACGGAGTGAATAAGTAAGGGTTTCATGGAAGCTTGCAAAGTTTCATCCAGCAATGATCACATCTCATCAAGGAGGTAACACTTCCTTCTCTAATTTTCCAATCTAAGCCCCATTTCGGACACCGAGATGTTTGGGTTGGGGGAGAGTTAGCAAAGGAAGTGGCTTTTGTATTTATGTTTTGTTACTATTTTGTGCAAGCCCATTTTGTGATGTTCAGTTGCTTGATAGGTTCCCTTTCTATAAAGCTGTTATACTAAACAGTTTTACTTTTTCAAAATTTGGACCCGCTTTTGCAACCAAACTTTTTTTTTTTTTTGTGTTTTGTTTAACCCGTGGTTTGAAAAATTGAAACTTTGTCCAATTCTATTGACGTTAGATTGGTTCCATGCCTGGTTGAGTGGATAATAAGTTGAACACTTATTGCTTTCGACCATTTTTCTTCCACCTTTAGCTAACCACACACACTGTGCACATCAAAGTTTCTTCCAATAACCTCGAAACCCGCCAAATTTCTCCTAAGCCTTGCAATAACTCTTACCCTAGTTTCGTTTTGACCACCTTTATTAGGTTAAGGACCCCAATGAATATAAGGCCACGTGTCTTTCCAAAATAAAATAAAAATAAAAAAGAGAAAAGAAAAAAATAAAAAAGAGAAAAAGAAAAGATAAGGAAAATTGCAACGCTATTTCTCAAACCCGAATTCCGCCCGAGGGGTTTATTGGCGAAAGCCTTTAGCTGGGTGCCCTAAGCCAATCGGGTCGGGAGCCACCGACTTAGTGTTCGCATGGGTGGATGGACTCGAGTTTAGCGAGTTGTGTGCCGGAGGCTCGAAAATCATTCAAGTCCCGGTGAAACCTATAGAGTTTGTGGCTCAAAGATCCTCATGCCTTGATGCCCTGCCTTCCACTCAAGTTGGGAGCTTCCAGATCTCGCATGGACCCTCGTGAGGTCGATTCCCCAGCATTGCACCCCTACAACACAAAAAGAGTTGTGGAATAAGAGTGGGTCCTGATCTATTTGGGTTGGTTAGTGTGCTAGGTTGTGGCAATAGCCTGGTTGGGAGGAGAGTGCAGTTTAGCAGTTTATTGTTGAGAACTGATCAAACAAACACTTAGGTTTTGGTGGAAGTCTCTGGTTGATTCAACAAGAAGAAGGCTCTTTTGATACTCAATTTTGTATGGCATTCATTCTCTCGGGATAGTTATTGGGCAAAGATTTGATGATTCTTACTTAGGGTTAGGCATTACTCATTCACAACCTTTTTGAAATACCATTTTTGTGAACATTATTTTGTTATCATTTTGTATGCTCTTTCTTTCTTTCTTTCTTTCATCAAGCAAGTGACTAAGAATGTGTGTCAGTGATTAGTGCCCAAAAGTGCTATTTTGAACCCTATTTATTTTAGGTTTTGAGTGCTTTTGTGTACTAATCATTCTAATTTAACCCGGGACAGTAACATTAAGGTCTCTACTATTCCATCGACGCATTTTGTGGCAAATTTTGCGCTATGAGCCACCGTGCCAAAATTGTTGAGTCGATCCAAGTACGAAGAATTCGAGTCAAACTTAGCATAGCAGATCAGAGATCAAAAGGAAAGAAGAGAAGAAAATGCAGAAAATTTGGAGCTGCAGGAAATTCCTACGCACACTATTCATGTTCCCACACCATTCACTTTCTTGCCACTGCTCATCATGCCCCGAATTCCCCGTCGCCCGCTTGTTTTGCTTTTGTCTCTTTTGGTTTTATTTTTTTTTTGCCCCCATTGTAATAGGTTTTGCAATGTTATTTTTGTAATTTTGTAAAGGGGCTTTGACTACAAAATCCCTAAGCCAAGCACTGTAGAAGGGGACTTAATCAATAAATTTTTGGAGAAGCTTTCAGCTCTCCCGTTTTTCCGCTTCTTCTCTGCTTCATTTTCTTTCCCTTTCTTTTCCATTTTCTGAACCAAACACCGAGGATGACAACTGGAGGATGATTATTAAAACCCTTCCCTCCTTGAAGTGGAAGGTTGTTATGAAGGATCTAGGCTACCGAGGTCCTCGCTTTTTTTTCACGCAGTACTAACAAGTGTACTGCCTGTGTTCTCCTTTAACATTAGGTTTAGATCCCTTCGATTCATGTTGAATGGTCAGTACTTGGTAATCTTTTAGTGCTCATTTGATGCTTATTACTAGATCTTGTGATGTTCATTAGTTACCATTTATTACCCATTGTAATGTGAGTCAAGGAGACTCGTTTGAACTGACTGAGAACATAAATGGCCAGTGAATGCCATTTTCAAAAGGATAATTATTATGGGTTAGGTTTTATAGCTAAATGAAGATCCGGTTCGGGAGATGACTATAGGTCATCCTCCCCAACGCGAGGAAATAACCCCGAGGACCTCTCAGTGACCTGTAGAACTCAACCCCAGTGACTTAACACTTCAAGGAGTTCTATTTTACATGTTAACTTGTTTTTATTTTCAGTTTTAAACCCCAAAACCTCACTGTTTTTAACCAAACCTGAAAATCCAAATTTAATTCACCAAATTGAACCTCACTATTAGTCATTTGTGCAAAGAAAACCCATACCTGAGTTCGACCCTAGAACCGCTTATACTCCAAGCAGCAGAGGAATTTAGATCAAATTTTGCCGATTTTGAATCACCCTATCAGGTACGAATCGACGTCCCGACGATACTTGGTGAACCGAGATCTATCCCTCCTTCTCTGGATTCTCCCCATCGAGGCTGAAGCCACCGAACCCCTAGAGGGATTGGATGAGGAGAGGAGCCGGAGAGCTGACCCAGCAGACCTCACCCTTGTCCCGCCTGGGATTCGACAAGACGCCTCGAGCCTTCACAGACCAGATTGCCGACGCTTTAACTCGAATCGCGGCCGGCTCTCGGCGGCCCTAATCATCTCACCTTTCTTTTTCTATTTGCTCGTTGTAATGTCCGGGGTATGATGTAGCCGGAAACCGGCTCGCTTAGTCAGGGCGACTATGTTGTCCTCGAGTACGCGCATTGTTCCCCCCTTGGAACAAGAGTGATGGTGGAATAAAAACTAGGGTGTTCTGGGCAAATGGCTTCCTCTTCATTGCCTCAAGCAGGACCTTGTCTCGGGCTCACGGCTTCAAGTTGGAGGATCACACCTTGAAACGCCCATAAAGTCCCCGACATGGACTCAAACCTTCCCACCTGATGTGGAAGGCTAGCACTCGCTTCGACCTGAGCTGTATATTAAGTGACCTAACTTCAATTAAGCACCAGTTAATTGTATTAGGAGCCAGGCGGTGGGAACCGTGACAAGGCAGGCTAGCTAGGCCGGGCTCGTGAAGACCTATACGTAGAGAATCGTTCTCTACAGCTATTACCTATTGTTAATGCATCAGGTGGTCGAAAGGTCCTGAAGGTCATCGTACATTTGAAATTTCAGTAAAGTGAAGTGTGGCGAGGCGTCGTGGTTTAGGATGGTAGGGACAAACGCAGACGAAGACATGTTGTCCAAAGCGTGCAATGCGGGATTTAGATTTCATCGAGGGGAAGGGGAGTTCGTTTCATCGAGGATTGCCGACAGAGGATTATCCCAAGAATGGGGAAGGAGAGAAGCATGATGGATTCAAACGCCAGAGGGCTTAAGGGCACGACCGACCACTAAGCGATGCAGGAGTGACTCGCTTTGTTATGCAAGGTTACATTCTCCTCGAATAAGGTTATATTAAACGCCAAGAACGAGGCCAACTACTGTTGGTGGGATTCCAACTGATCTCTCAACATTCTTTCTAATGACAACAACCACTGGTCCATTGGTCTTTAGAACTCAAGGGTCTTCCATTGAACACCTCACACCCGACGCTTTATAATGAACAGAGAGTGGACCTTGTTATTCTAATGCACAACCCAATGGAAAGGTCTCATGTCCTTCAAAAGAATACAGAGTCAGAAAAGAACGGATGCCCTTTTCGAGTACATCCTCATACATTATATACCCATCGTGGGGGGTTACATGGTGGACGGTTATGAGATGGGCAGTTATGAGTGGCCCTTATTGTCCTTACGTTACCCATTAATTTGTACATTAACTATTATACATCAACTGTTATGCATTAACTATGACGTAACGCCTATCAAGGTGGACAACAACACATGCTCCATTTGCCTTATCTCCTATGCCTGAGGCGGCCTGTTTTCTCAAGCATCCAATCTCATCCACCTTTGCTCGAGATGGTTGAGATGGGGTCATGCCGGTTCTTCCCGTTTTCGAGATCGGGTCCCTCATACGACTGTCACGTGATTGGGTTCGGGTCACTCACGTGTCTGTCACGTGAGCCATAGCTAGTCCCATTCCAATAATCGACTTTTTACATTCATAAAAGCGATATTATTCATCCATCTTGGGTACGTGAGTAAAGAAAATTAAATTTATATTTTAATATTTTACCTAATTTTTACATTTCAAACTATGAATTAAATCTTAAGTTATTAAAATAAAAATTTAATGACTAAACAAATTATTTCACATAAATCCATAACACTCAACTTTTATGTAGTTTTGCAAACTAAGCGAGGCATTAAGGTGGTCAATATCGAGCTAGAATATGAATAATCTCGTGGTGATAAGAACACCTATTATGGGTAGGTAGCCAAACTTTTGGGAATTAAGGTATGTTTGGTTCCTATTTTGAAAAATGTTTTCACAAAGAACACCATTTTGGTTTCTCTTAAACCTATTCTTATTATTTGTGTTTAGTGTTTTATGTGTTATTTATGTTTTTATAGAACAAAAAACTGGGAACCAAATTGTTCTCTATGTTTGAATGTTTTCCTTGTTTTTTAGAATTAAAAAAAAACGCTTTTAAACAGAACAAACACATGTCCTAAAACTCTTTGAAAACTTTCCATTCTAAATAGGAGAGTAGCCAAAATTTGGGATTTGGGTATTTCGAATCATTCCTGAAGGCATTATAATATAAACTACCAACCTTTTGTTGCAAAAATAAATTTTATTCTTTGTCAATATTTTAAGTTTGTTTTAGTTTTACATTATATTGTAGAAAATATTATTTGTCATGTTTGGTAATGGGAGTTTATGATCAAGTGGAGTGTTAAGATGGTGGAATATTAACATTTATAGAGGACATATAGAAATTAGCAAACAAATTATATATTTAAAGTGAATTTTATATTTTTATGTTTTTCCTTTACCTTTTTAATTTAGACTATAATTAAAATATATTTTATGTCAAAATTCAGGCTTGATTTTGTTTTTCCTTTATTTTTGTGTATTTTTCTGTCCACTTATTCTCACAGATTTTATTATCGACTTACGAAGAGTAGTTATGTCGCCTGGAGCAGTCGGGTTTAGATTTCATTTCCCCTGGGGTCCCGTTTGACCACTGTCAACCCTAAGAACTCTGCCTCATATCACGGCATCTTACAGATGAAGAATAATGGCCACGCTGGGCTCCATACATCAATACTCACTGTAGTGTCTTAATCAACGTACATAATAGTTCAAGAGTTAATTTACATTCTAATACAAAACATATATCAAAATTAAGCACCTCTACATGTTTTTTCAAAATATATCTATCAAAGCCACATAGTCTGCTTTCTTCTCAAAAGCTGCCCTACAGCGCTTGTCTTCCGAACACTCCCGCACTAAATAATTTTCCCTGACAGGTGAGCAATGCTCTGCAGCGAATTATCTTGTAGTGTCTTCACCTCTCGGCTCACTGATTAGTGTGGTCCCCACCCTCAGTTCGTTCTCACAGGTGCTCGTACACCTCGACCAGTGACACCATTCGAAGGTACCAACCACCTCGAATGTGATCTAAGCTCATGGTCCCAAAGTTCGGAGTTCACCTGAGTAGAAAGAAACCCGCGTGGAGCTAGTGGGATAGCTCGTGAGTGGGACCACCCCGTCTGAGCTGGCCGTGGGTGTGGCCCTTGCCAATCTTACATGGTTACTCCCACCTAAGTGCACATGTAATGGCAACCAAACACATGTCCAAGCAAATGCATGGATCCTTACTTCTTGAATATCTACATTTTAGGAAACTGATGAATGTGACCACTCCTTTCCCACTTCTAAGCCCTCACACCCCCACTGATGCCTAAGTTGGGTGTGAGAGGAAAATACTGGCTTTCAAAACAAAAGGTTTTTGTTCTTGGAAAACATAATACCGAAGCTTTCAGAAAATCTATCGTATCAACCTTCCGAGGTGAATTGTCAGTAATTCTCCAACAACATGGGTCTCTATCGTGAATTCTCCGTTTGACAAACTCCCTCCAAGGCAATTCTTCATAAAATCTTCCTTTGAAATTCCTTTCACAACCATTTTCCTTTTTCTTTCTTGTCATGCACTCACACCTATTGTTCTAGGTTACCCCTGGCGTGCATGCGAAATGCATTACGCCATTTTCATGAACAATATGTCAATATAACAATCTACGCATATATTGAGTAAAATTTACATACTAACCATATGTTATTTATTCTATAGCAATAACATCAAAATTAGCTCACATGGGCTAATAAACATTCTAATTTGTTGAGTTCTACACACAATTAGAGTAAGTTTCATATAATTCAAACATCATGTTAACACATTAAATTCACATTAATTAATTCTTTCCTGGTACACTCCAAGCCATTCATTTTAAGCAATATTTTGCAAACAACTCACATGGACAATTTTAGTCCAACCATCAACCCGGACTGTTTGAACAAACAAAACAAGACGCGGTTGGTCGAATCACTCAAAAATTTCCAAAGATTCTATCCCACTGGAGGACTGAAAACCTCCTTACCATTTCGCCCCAAACACTCAAACCACAATTTATAAACACACACCAAGGCAGCACATTAAGTGACTATTTTCGGGGTCCGATCACCGGATCGGTTCCAAAACAAGTCTCGAATTTCAAAGATGGGCCCCGATTCAGATCATCAAACAAACACTACTCGCTTCATACAATCCAAACCATTTTAATGGCTCTTAAACTGAAAATAAACCGAGTAGAAGAAGACCCCTACCTTCTGGAGTTTTCAAACTCCACAAAAACCGCCCACCAGACTGCCGGGGAGCAACTTATCTTCGCTCAATCGATTCGACTGCCTGACGCCAGAAATTTAGAGAGAAGCAGGAGCCCTCTCTAAAATCCCTTCCTTTCTCTCTTCTTCTAATTTCCCTCCCAACCAGATGTGAAGAGAGAGCCAGATTGGGTCCCTCACTGGCTGGAACATACTGCTTCAACGCTGGTTGCTTAGATTCCTTATCCACTTTATCCATCTACTTTGGATTTTCACCAATGGCGCATCATGCCATGTGTCCACCGCGGTCCACTCGAGCTCATGTTCGACTATCAAGACATGACACGCTACGCTTCAGCCACTCAAACTGTGCCAAGTGTCCTACACTACCCCGCGGCTCCTCGAAAAACTGGAATTTCGACCGCCTCGGAATTTAATGCGGGTAGCTAGATTACAAGATTATCTAACTATAAAGTCCTAAGCCATTATCCGAGACTAGGAAAAATTCGTGATTCGAATTTAAAATGACCATTTTTACCATTTTTTAGAAAAATTAGAATTTTCTGGTTTCATCCCCCCCCTTAAAAGAATTTCGTCCCGAAATTCCACGCACATATGCATCACTCACATGCATATGCAAATTTCACACAACCCAAGACCGTGTCAACATACAATCCCAAACTTAAGGTCACACTATCGACAACCCGATGGTCGCCGGATCATTTATGTCAAGAATGACACCCAAACTGGAGAGGTTCACCAGCTGTCCCTTAAGGTTAGAACTTGAGACTTCACTCACTAAACTCCTCATCTACTAAGTCAACCTCATCTAGATGATCCGAGGGAAGAATTTTCCCATACAATGGTTTTTCCAGAGGCCTCAACCTCTTAGCCCAAACCTATCACACAAGATGCATTAATGAACATGATGCATTAGATTAAATGGTGTATAAAACGTGACCCCGCATGTCCGGGTCGTCTGGGATATCGGCCAGCAGCGATCATGAGACTCCCTCTCGCCTCCCAGACAACTGCCTCATAACTTATCATGACGAGTACATGTCACATAGTCGGGCTTCTCAGGAGTTTTCACGCTGGCAGCCGATGATAGAGTTGATCCCCATAGAGTCACCATATCAAATCTTTGTTCTTCAAGACTACAGATATGGAATCTTAAGTACGTATTATCCTCAAAGTTTTTAACATTTTTTTATTCTATGTTTCTATCCATTGTATCATGACTTGAATCAATGTTATAAAAAAACTCAATTTATTTTTTTCCTAAACAGAGTTTCAAATATTAGCTTTACTTTATTTTATTTTATTTTTTTCCAAAAAAAGGCAAAAGAATTAGAAACTTCTCCATAATGTGCAATTTTATTTTTTATTTTATGGAGATTTAAGATAAAAATGAAGAAAAGAAAAGTAACACCATTTACAGTATAAATTTTAAATAAGGATAAAAGATAATATATGACAAGTTAATCTTACAACCAAATAACATGTCATATTTGTTATTTGAAAGCTAAATTTTCTATTATTTTTAAAAGGGCTAATTATATAACGTGTAAGTCAAGTACTTTTCCAAAATAAAAAAATATTGCACAAAGACATCGTTTAATTAACCCTTTTTAAAATGAATCTTTCAAAAGATTCTTATTTTAAGAGTTTATCTTTACAATGCTACTATATATATATATATATATATATATATATATATATATATATATATATAAGGGGGTGGGAGAGAGAAAATAAGGCCTACTCTTCCACATGCCTATAGCTCAATTACGTAAAGACAAGACATGGGAAGTGTGACGCCCAACCCGGTCTTTTTTTTTTTTTTTTCACAATGCTCAAGTCTGTCAGGACAGGTTCCTCTCGCCGCGCACACGCCCTTGCTCGCGTAAGCCTCGTGCCTGGCAGGCGCTACGCCCGATGTTGTCGCCGTGCGCCCAAGCTCACTGTACGCGCCTCGCAGCGCCGGTCAGCCGCGCCCGTGCCTTGTCGCGGCAAACTCTGTCACAACCCGACTGTGTCGACATGACCTCCATGTCAAGACCCAAACTCAGTCGCGACCTAGAATATCAGGTTGCTACATGGGAACCTCCTCCCATGACCAAGCTCTGTCGCAACATGAGATTCCTTGTCGCAACACAAAACCTCTCCATTTGGCTATACTCTGTCGCGACATAAAATATTATGTCGCGACATAAAGCCTCTCCACCATTGTCAACTCTATCGCGACATAAAAACATTCTATTGCAACAAGAAAACTCGCTGACGACTCGCTCGAGACATAAACCCGGCGCCACAACAAGAAGCTCCTACCCCGTCGACCGGGTCGCGACATAAAATACCACAACACCACTTATGAAATCCTATCGCGACATAAAATATTTCTGGCCACGGTTATAAAATTCCTTGGTCTTAACCAAACTCTGGCCAATGCACACAAATTGCTTTATCGCAACACAAGGCCCTTGGTTCGGGCCACACCCCTCGTCACGACATGAAACCTTTTCTTCACAAATCCTATCACGAAAGAAAATACCCTGTCGTGACATAATGTAATTCTGTCGTGACACAACAATTTTCTATCGCGACCTAAAATCAATTGACCTAACCAAGCTCCTGTCACTACCCTGACTCTTGTCGTGACCATCTCAATTGCGACAAGGAAACCGCCACGAAGATCCTCACTACAGAACCAGAACCTCTCACGCAATAGGAAAGCCATGTCAGGATAGTTTCTATGGCTTAAAATTCGAGAACCATGTCGCGACACTAATTCCTAATGCGACACGTAACCATGAAAGAACTCGCCGCGACTAGAATCCCTATCGCTGGCACCCAAAACCGAAAATTGCCTTTGCATAGCCGCACTCCGTCACGACCAGAACTTCGTCGTGGTCAACAGGAGCCTTTCTTGTGCCTTTCTACATCTCCAACCCCTTTTCTTTTTCTTTTTAAACACCCTAAATTCGATATACAATAACCTTTTTATTACAAAGGCAACATGAAACCTAGAAAAACCTTGTCAAACTGTATCGATCATATAAAATGAGTTTAATTACAACTCTTTTCTTTTTACATAAATAGAAACTGGATAGATTGTCCATAGTTTTACGAATTACATAACAAAGCCAAAATCTGGCCTTCTTCCTAACTCAAGACCTCAATGTGTCCACCTCCTAGTACCTCCAAAGAATTAAAAATGCTTCCCACAAACAGTAAGCAATGCCAAGAGAGGAATTCTCCTACAAGGGCTACTCCCACCTATGCACATAACGGAAAACACACACACACATTCAAGTAAAAATATGCACATTCCTACTGACTTCTACATGCCATGCCCCATGTCTCAGTCCTCACCACCCTCACACATTTATTACACAAGAAAACTGCTTTCAAACAAAAGATTTTTGTTTTTTTTAAAACTCATCGACGATCTCTCGAAGCATCAAAATAAATTGGATAACCCTTCGAAAATAAATCTGTTGGACAAGCCTCCGATAAGATTTATTGGACAACCCTCCGATATAATTTATTGAACATCCTCTGATATAATTTATTGGACAACCCTCCGATATAATTTATTGAACATCCTCCGATATAATTTTTGGACAACCTTCGATATAATTTATTGGACATCCTCTGATATAATTTATTGGAAATCCTCCGATATAAGCGCTTTGTTCAAAAACCATGTCATGCACTCACACCCATTTCACGTGATGTCCTCGTGCATATGAAATGCGAAATGTTATTTCATGCCAATTCATGTTACATGCATGATGAGTATTGTCACACCTCGATTCCCGGTCCGACCCGAATGGTAGATCGAAGACCAGGTCGAGGGACCAGCGGACTATCTTTAAGGACTCTCATTGACTGTTCTTTCGAGGCTGAACTTGTACTTGTGGGTATACAAACAATTTATGTAACTAACGAAGAAGCATTTATAGACAAAAGAACTACCCATAGGAATGAATTGTCCATCAAAATCTATACACATATACTAAGTCCCATTCTTACGATGCAAATACTTATACATGTACATGTAATACAAACATCGAGAATCGCGGAGCTTGATCTTAGGTGAGCACCTATCTACAGAGATGGCCAAGTCTTCTTTGGTGTGGAATGTCTTGTCCTCTAGCCTCCTCTTCAGTACCTACACGGATTGAACACCCGTGCTAAGCTTTACGCTTAGTGGGAACATATAAACAAGGATGACCAATAACAATAATCGTCGTCACAATATTTTTACATTTACTCTTCCTTATGCATATAATGAAACCTATTCTTATGTGACTTCTAACTCATATCATATTACACGTGTAGGTTTCATCCTTTTCAGATTCCAAATCATTATCATGTTCGTATTACTTCCATGTGTCATGTCTTTTATAGGTTGTAATTCATATCTTCTACCTGTATGATAGGTTAGATCATATTCAGAGCAAGCTTATACATATACAATGGCAAATCGGAACAGGTCAGAGTCATATCAAATACCTACAAGGACCATCGGACTTATAGATACATATCATATACGGACATTAGTCCATAGCGGTCTGAGATCTGCGAGATGCATATGCGGATTCATACAGTTCGGAACATATCGAAAACAAGGCAGTTTATCAAACATATCATAATAATATTGAGTTACATATTCATGTCGAGGCATCGATTCGTCTCTTTTACATGTTTCATGACTTTCTCGGGTTTCAGGTCGTGTTCCTATTCATGTAATTTACATAGTGCAATCTACTTGTACATATGACTTTTACTAATAGAATTCTTATCTTCCATAGGAGTATAGAGCCTATCTGAAGTACCATTATATACAATCGAGATGAGTTGAATTCCACTTTCTCTCTTGTGTTCATTTCAAATTTACATGGTTTATGTTCGGGCTTTGT
Source organism: Tetrastigma voinierianum (assembly GCA_016808115.1). Lineage (NCBI taxonomy): Eukaryota > Viridiplantae > Streptophyta > Magnoliopsida > Vitales > Vitaceae > Tetrastigma > Tetrastigma voinierianum. The sequence goes on along the minus strand of JAEQBH010002038.1, from coordinate 80,813 downwards.
ATACAATTGAACATAATTCTTATCATAGTACCCATAAGTTCGTACTGGTTCATATCTCGAGAAGGACACATGTTGTACTTATATCAAATTCATATGCTTATCTGAGGATACTTATACACGTACTTCTACTTATCACGGGACATATATATCAAATCTCTATAGGAGTTTTAAGCATCTATGTGTCTGGAGAGTGCCCTTAGGTACTAAATTGAATCTTATATTACCGTCACGAAAGCACGTAGATGCTACGGAGATTTTACTTGTACAAAGTACAGTAGGTACTACGAGAATGGAATCCAGTACCCGTAGGGTACATTCAGATCTTTACCCATATTCATTTCTTTACTCTTATTCTTTATTCAGAGTCTTATCATATAATTGTTTGACTACTAGACCAATCATAAGAAATGAGTGGACACGACTATCATTTGAAAATTACAATCTGATCTTGAGATTGCGCTGCTCTTGAGGAGTGCTGAAGCACTAATCGAGCGTGCCTACCCACGTAACATAAAAGTGTCGTAGCACTAGCGAGTGCCCGAAGCACGTCGGAGCGTGCGACCACGTAGCGAGTGTCTTAGCACTAGCGGGAGTGCCCAGCCTGCGTCAGGCGATCCGCTCATTCGTTTCTTCGGTCTTAGGTACGTCATACTATCATATCATCTTCCGGAACTCACAACCTATCTTAAATACGTGCATGTTTATGAAATATTGCCTTTGTATTCGTATTCATGTTTCAGTTCATTTTCATGTTTCATATCATATTCATGTTTCATGAACACATCTATATATATTGCATTTCCTATATTTTTATTGTTTCATGCCTATTACATATGACATTTCATATACTTGTACAGTATGATGCCTATGTATTCACACATCATTCATGTATTCTTATTCCTCTATGAATCTACTTACTTAGAAATTGGATTCATTCCAATTGAATCATCCAAACTCAAGTTATGGCATTTTCATGCCAAACTAGTCATTTTTGTCCATTTTACACCTAGGAATAGTTTGAAATACCTATTTCAGGGGGCCTTAACTCCATATCGACGATTCTTTGTGTTCTTTGAAGCTAAGGTGTAAAGGGTTTCTTCTTCTTCTGAATCACCCAAAATGAATTACTTAGAAATTCAGATATGTCCTAAACAAGCTGGGACTACTCTGTGTTCAAAATTGAACCGAAGAATTGGCTTGAACATAGCCGAAAAATTCTTGGAGTAATTTCTGGGCCACATAGAGTTAGAAATTGAAGGTATCTATTTCAGGGTGTTTTGTTTTCCTTGAAGTCTAGTTTAACAAGCCACTTGAATCACTCAAATCCGATAAGAAATGACCAAGTTATGGTGAAATACTAACAATGGTCAAAAATAGAGCATTGGTACCCAGTACCAACCTTTTGAGTCTGGTACGAGCGACTAGAACCAATATGGTACGTTACCGCTATTTAGTACGATACCAGCTCAAAAATGCCCGGAAATGGTGGTTTTTTTCTCCCATTGTCCTTATATTTCCACAAAACATCTCAATACTCAATACACATTAAAACTGAGTCTCTATCCATCTTACTAATCTTCTTTCTCGAATCATCTTTCAATACTCATCTTACTTCAAAAAACCTTTCCTTGAATTACTCCCAAAACAACTCTAATATGGGTCATAACCCATACATAAAATAACACAAGGATTAGCAGTTAGGGTTTGAACTCTCTTGAACTCCGTACTTTAAGTAAACCATGAATCAACCTCAAAGGGAGGATTCCATACTCTGATTCATCTGAATTCATTCTAGGTTAGGTTTCTTACAACCCACAACCCCACAAACATGTATCCATCTGAGAAATCCAAGTAATTCATACTCAATGTTAGATTCCATACATTTGAATCTTCCTTGAACTCCTCTTCCTTCTTCCTTCTTCTCTTCTCTTCTTCTTCTTCTTCTTTTCCTTCTCTTCTCTTCTTCTCTTCTCCCTTCTCCTATCCTTTTGAGCTCCTTATATTTTGTAGACCAAAAGATATTTTGGCCTTAGTAATAAGGCCATGTTTGGCCTTATGCCAATTTGCCTTCTTTTCCATTTTTTTGAGTTAAGGCCATGTTTGGCCTTTGCATTCTTAAATTCTTTTTTCATTTTTGCATTTAGGTCCTTCCATTATTTCTAATTTCTATTCCATCTTTCCTCAAATTCCATAATGGCATATAAACTTATTGATTTATGCCTCTCATATCCTCAAGTGGTAAATGACTAATTTACCCTTTGCTCTCGTATTAATTTCGGGTCTATCGTTTTATTTCGAAAATTCCCATTTAACTTGTATTAGACCCTAAACATGTTAGCTTTGTTAGGGTATATTTAGAATAATTACAAGTACTACATGCAACATTAATAAATCATGGATAATTATGTTTTCTACATATAATTCACATCCATAAAGTATCTCACGTCAATACATCATATAAGCATATATTAATATGAGCTTTTTCACATAACCAACATGTTATTCATTTTTCCAACCACATAAAAACAGCACACACAGTCTAATAACAAGTCGAATTCAGTCTTGGACTGCTTGAAAATAGTCCCAAACATTCCAACTTCAGTCCCAAAATTTTAGGACTGAACTGCTCGGCCACTCATAGCCCCAAATAACCCCATGCCATTAAATGGCTCTTAGACCAATAATAACCAAAGTAGGAGAGAAACCCCTACCTCTTGGAGTTTGGTGAAAACCCTAGATTCTTGTACCTACGCGAAGCTCTAGTCGCGTAGATGAACTTTGCCTCTTGCTCCAACAAAAACCGACTATCTGATCTCCATAGATCTTAGGGAGAAGGTAGAGCTTCTCACTCCACTTTCCTTCTTCTTTCTTTTCTTTTCTTTCTCTTTCTTTTCCTCCTTTTTCCTTCTCTCCCACCGAATTTAATCCAACTTGATTCAAGTGGGAAATTTTCTCCCATATGTCCCTTCCTCATTTTTTTTCTTTCTTTATTTTCTTTCTGGATCTTATCCAAAGACTTGTATTTCCTTTCTCTAGGGGTATGACACATGGCCTTCATGGATCACCCTTTCGACTTCCTCTTTTGTTTTGACTTATCTCTCCACATAACACATGTCTTAATGTGAGTCATAGATCTTTTCCTTTTTACTATTCATATGCCATGTGTCACATAGACACATGCATTAAGTGGCAATTGCCACACCACATGGCTCTCATGCCATGTGCACCCCTCACAGGCTTCCATGTGGCAGCTACATGGTCATGCTATGTGGCACCACTTCTTGTGTCACCCGACACCTGATATCTCGAAAAACGTGAAATTTCGACTGTCTCGGAATTCAATGAAATTAGATTGGGTTACTAGATTTCGCGACACGATTCCAACGGTGAAGTCCGTTTCGTTACCCGAGATCTATAAAAAGTAAAGGTTTTCAACCTGTACTATTACAACAATTACCATTTTGCCCTTTTTAAGAAAAATTGAATTTTTCCCGAGTTTTACATTCTTCCCCCCTTAAAAGAATTTCGTCCCAAAATTCCACACACATACACATCGAATCACATGCATATGCAATTGTCATTCTATTTCCAATTCATTTAAACAACGTACCTTCATCCTTAAATAGGAAAGGATAGGTGGCACGCATCGTGTCCTCGCGTTCCCATGTTGCCTCCTCTACTCCTCGGTGTTGCCATAACACTTTCACTAGCCTCATGGTCTTGTGTCGCAAAACCTAATCCCAACTATCCATGATACACACCGGTCCCTCCACGAAGGTCCCATGCAGTATGTGACAATCCCTCCCCAATCCAGCTGCATGAAATTTGGATCTGGGTATATAGGGTATGGAACTAATAGGCTGAAGCGTGGTGTGTATAAGCTGTGCGCCTATGTCGCAGAGTGCAGCGTCGCCCCAAGTAATATAGTGTACCTATGAGTACGGATATCGATCCACGGGGATAGGTGTGTTGAATACGAGATGAGCTTGTGAATATTATCACGGATATAGGTGTTTGTGTGAAAGGTACTCGTAATGCAGATATAGCAAGCTAAGGCTGATTGATGCGGATTAATTCTTTGTGTAATGGAGACTAGGGCTATGTCTCCCCTGTCACTTTCAATGGATTATTTCTTAGAATGATATTGTCGGTTTATTTATGATTTATTAATGGCTAGGTGATCTTGCTTACAAATACCCTCTCTCGAGGTGTATCCGCCCTATCTAAGCTAGTAGAGTTGAGTGTATGTCTACTGACTCGATGCTCGAAGCAGCTTAAATGTTCTAACCTTAATTGCCACCTTCGGGTTAGGAATATCTCTATTTACCGAATCAACCGTAGGCTGCTCTACTCAGATCCATGGGTATCCTCATCTCTCGAATCTCGGATCTCCAATATAATCACGCTAATGTTGGCAAGACATTACCATGTAAATGATTCACAGATATAAAGCAGATGCTAACAAATTATAAACAACTGAATAATATAAAATACTAATCTTTAATCCACTTGAAAATGTGTGAAATTTCAACAACACCCTAGAGATAAATCTAGAAACTATCTTGAGCAGAAAACCTGAAATAGTTAATCTATAAAACTCCAGTCTTTAAATCAGAAAGAAGAAGATACAAAATGTTGAGGTTCTTCTCCAAAGTCAAGAATAGCTCTGTGACTTAGGTGCCCTAGTTAAATGCGTTCTCGTCTCCGTCACCCTCATAAGTCTGGTCCCCCTTGGGCATTACGAAAATTTCATCAATGTTTGCGAGAATTTTAAAAGCTATGTCCTAATCTTGAAATTTTTTTTTTTGAAAATTAAATAAAATAATAAAATAAAAATAAAAACAAAATTTTTAAGATTTTTTTAAATAAAAGAAAATTAATAAAATTAAATAAATAAAATAAAAAAAAATTTTGATAAAAATAAAAAATAATATATATATATATATATATATATATATATATATATATATATATATATATATATATATATATATATATATATATATATATATATATATATATATATATATATATATATATCTATATATATTGAAATAAAATAAAAAATAAAAAATTTATATATAAAATAATAATAAAAATAAAATAACAATAAGCTCTTGTGCAAGGGTATGCACTAAATTTGGGGCGTACGCATTTTAAGCTAAACATGCGAAAATTTACTAGTGCAAAATTTCTTGTACTTCTTTGCTCCTTGCATTTCTTCAATCCAAGCTTCAAAATTTGCACACAAGCGCAAAATTAATGAAAATTTAGAAAATTGTAGAAAAGTAAAAATTAATTTAAAAACAAGAATTAACTAAAATTAGAGAAAATATAAGAAGAAAAATTAGTAAATCAAAATAAAATACGATAAAATAACACCAAAACAAGAGAAAATTAGCACAAAAAAATTGTGGAAGCTTAGAAATCACAGGGGTTGGTGCTCCAAATCCGGCAGGCACCAGAACCATCCAGTATGCCATGCAATGTGAAGCTGTTGCTTGTGTCTTTGATGTAGTGGGAGGAGGCTTGTCTGATGGCCACTAATTTTCTAATGTTTGCGGCACAAGCGGTGATGGTGGCATGGGTTTTGGGAAGCAGTCTTTGCGAGGTTTGGGTTTCTTTACTTGAGTGTGGGCAATATATATTACCTGCTTGGCGGTGGGCTATTTTGAAGTTGAGGCCCGGTGACACTAGGATTCAAATTCATGGGGATTGGTTGAAGGATAGGTTCTTGGGGCTCTTCCCCTACTTCTTTTCCTCTACCTCCCCCTGCTTCCCTTGTTGGCAATTCTTCAGGAGCTTCCTGCATCAATTCCTCAGTCGATCGACCCTCTCCCCTCTAGGTTTCTCCTCCTCTTCGTGAACAAGGCTGATTGGCAAACTTTGAAATAGATCTTGCGGGTTGTCAATTTACGCTCCATTCACTTTGAAGTCCATCAATTCTCTTGTTTATATTGTTTTCCATAGTGTCGATTTTACGACCCAATTGGGCATTGATTGTCCTGCGTGCTTCCACAAAGTTACCCACTAGCTTGGTAAAAGGTCAGAATGGCACAACTCAAGCAGAGAAATTAATTGTGGTGGTTGTGGTGGGTGAGAGTTGAAATATCTTGTGGAGGCACCATGTAGGAGGGTGCACTCATCCATTAGTCTCCTATAGTCCTCATGAGATCTAAGTGGGTTTGGATTTCTCTCCCGAGGTTGTTGATTTTGCCATGCTAGGTTTCTATAGTCCCTCATTTGTCTTCACTTATGCTCTAGGGTTTCTTTCCACCTAAATATTCACTATAATGTTCTCCTCTTCCATTTGATCACGATCCAATTTCTCGCTAACCTTAAATGAAGCCCACTTTACATTAGGTACAATCCACTAGAGCGTGTTCTCACTGCGGCAAATATCTGGGGTAACCCAGGACAACACCAAACAAAAAAAAAATCCTGTAGTAACTTTTTTTTTTTCACAGTGAATTGAAATAAAAAAAATAGCCCAGCCCAGTAAAAAGGATAAAAATTCACCAAAACTTGTGATGAGGATCCTGAGTGTTCCTGGCTTCGTCAACACTTAGGCACCATCCGACACTTGGCGCCATTTTGATTCATGCACGGTAGGGTGATCCGGAATCAACAAAATTTGTATCCTATATTCACTCCTGCATCGTGATCAAGATACTGCGAGTGTAGTGGTCTAGGTCGAACAACTGGGATAGGTTTTCTTCGTACAAATGATTTAGAGTGAGTAAAAAATGGTGAATTAAATTTGGATTTAAGGTTTGGGTAAAAAGCAGGGGAGATTGGTTGTTCAACGTTGAAACTAAAATAGAAAAAAAATGTAAAATAGAACCCCTTGAAGTGGCGGGCCCTTTGGTTTAGGGTTTAAGGTAGCTTAACATGTCCCGGGTATTTTTTCCTCGCGTTGGGGAGGATGACATAGTCATTTCAGGCAGGATCTTCATTTAGCTTTAAAAACTAAACCCTATGATTTTCCTTTTGAAACATAGCATTAAATAGGCATAAATGTCCACTAGCGGTGAAAGCACATCTCAAAACCCTGCTCCACGATAACTAGCGGGGAGACAACTAGCGAGCCTCGATGGATCTAGTGAAAGTATCCATTGAACCCGAAAACACCAAAATACACATTAAAGAGGCATGTAGAGATTTTAACCTAAGTGAGAAGCGAGGCGTAAACAACCATAAATCGTGCGTTAGTTAAAAGCGAGAGGCAGTGAGTTACCTCCACACCACAGCCACTTGACCCTCCTCTTCAAGGAGGAAGGAGTCTAACTGACCATCCTGCAGGTTGTCATCCTCGGAGGAGTGTTTAGCATTAGAAAAGGAAGAAATGGGAGAAAAATGGAAAAACAGGAAAATTGGAGAGAAACGGGCCGAAAGCTTTGCCCTAAATTTTATTCATCAAGTGCCTTTCAACAGTGCTTGGCTTAGGGATTTTGTAGTCAAAACCCCTTTACAAAATTACAAAAATCACCTTACAAAACCTATTACAATGGGGGCAAAAAAGGAAGAAAACCAAAAGAGACAAAAATGCAAAACAAGCGGGCGACGGAATTCGAGTAGGAACGATTATAGGATGGAGAATAGTAGCGGTGGGATGCAATTTCGCGGTGCTCAAAACTTTTTCTTGCATTTACGCTCTTCTTTCTTCTGGTTTCACGTCACCATGACTTCCAAAGCAGGTCAAAATTCATAAGTGCTTGGATCGACTCAACAATTTTGGCACTATTAGCTTGCAAAGCGCAAATTGCACAAATCACGATCATTAGAATAACAAGGACCTTAATGTGTAAATCGGGTTAATTACAATGGTTAGTACACAAAAACGATCAAAACTGTAATAAATATAGTTTCCAATAGCACTTTTGGGCACTAATCGAGTCTCTATCGTATCGAGGCGGGGATCTAGAGTTCCACGGCAAGTTTTGGAAGAGTTTCAAAGGTCATAGGAATGATTGACAATGAGTCACTGCGTTTCATCCCACGAGACAGATGGTGATCGGAGGACCATCACGGGTTTTAGAGGACATGATGTGAGGCATTCATTACGGATCTTGGGGTAGTTAGGAGCAATTGCCCTTGGTGGGATTCGCCTCTGACAGCGGTTAGTCGGGCGAGGTATACGGGATGGGCGCCCTACGAGGGCGTTATGTTGAAGCCATCGCGATCTACACGGTTTTGTTGGACGAAGGTGGGAGAAGGATCCATTGCGGGTCCGAATTTGATTAGAGACACCTCGGAGAAGGTAGATTTGTCTGAGAGGCTTCTTCTCACGGCTCGGAGCGATTAGAAGAGCTATCTTGACACCGCAGGCAACCTCTAGGTTTGAGGTGGGTAGTCACGTCTTCTTGAAAGTGATGCTAACGGAGGGTGGTCGGGTTCGACAAGCCCGAGAGGCTATCGCGAGTGGTATATTAAGCCTTTTGAGATACTCGAGAGAGTGAGCATAATTCCGTATCGGTTGGCTTTACCGTTGAGTTTATCAAGTGTCCATAAGGTATTCCATGTGACCGTGTTGGGTGCCTCTCAGATCAGCTCGTAGTAAGGGATTAGTGAGCTTGTTGTTGAACGTCGGGACGCCGAGAGGACACGTGCACCTTTGGATAGCGAGACCAGGTCTTACGACGCCGTCGTGAGGCGGGAAGGAGTTAGCGCAGTACCGAGAGTGGAGGAGGCAACATGTAGAATGCGAGGACCTGATGCGTGCCACCTATCCTTTCCTATTTGAAGACGGAGGTACGTGGTTTAGTCATTGAATATTGAATAACTGTTGCATGTGCATGTGATTGTATGCATATGTGTGTGTAAATTTTGGGTACGAAATTTTTTCTAGGAGAATGTAAAACCTGAGAAAAATTCAATTTTTTTGAAAAAGGGAAAAACGGTAATTTATCGCTATAGTACAGGTGGGAAGTCTGGAAATTCCCTTGATCTTGGGGGATGGAACGGACCTGCCAATAAATTCATCTCGTGGAGTTTAGTTACCCTGACGAATTGAGTCGAATTCTAAGGAGATTGAAATTTCACGTAATTCAAGGTGAGACGGGTAAATGGCATGACAACGTGTGGCACGGCGCCACATGGAATCATGACTTAAAATAAGGACATGTGGCAAATGCCACATGGTGAGACCATGTGTGGTCTTGAAAAGATCAATGAGTGGTTAAGTGTCATAAATGACACTTGTCACCAAAAGGCAAAACAAAAGGGGACACATGGGAGCCATGTGTCACACCCCCAAAGAAAGATCAAGTAGTGGATAAGAACGGATGAAGGAAAGGGAAGAAAGGGAAAAGAAGGGGAGAGAAGACGGACGATGGGTGACATTTCCTTAGATCTCCGACAAAGCGACGATCAAAACTCGTCGGAGAAAGAGGCAAAGTTTATCTACGCAACGAGAGCTTCATGTAGATACCAAGATCCGGAGTTTTCGTCTGACTCCAAGAGGTAGGGGTTCTATCCTACTCTGGTTAGTCTTTGTCTAAGGGTCATTCAATGGCCATGAGGTGTAGCCCTAACGGTGGGGCTGATTCAAACGATTGTGATCAGTTGTTAGTAAATTTAGGACCAATTTATAGGTCCTCTGTATTCTTAGAACTGTAGTTCCTAAATGAAGTGTCTTGAGTATGATAGTTTTTGTAGTGTGTCGGTGCTGGATGAATTTTGACATGCTAAACTATGTGTATTGTTCGAGTGCGAACGCAGAAGATCCGAGTTTTGCGTGTTGTTGCTTGATTGAATGATACAGAGTGTGTGAAAAATCATGTGGATATATCTTTGAAATTGATGTATTTACGCCAGGTTGTATTATGGATGTAAAATGTATGTTGTATATATGATTATCCATAAATCATAAATGTTGCATGTAGCTCTCATCATGCATGTAACATGAAAAGAATAAATGATGACGATACGCATTGCATATGCATGGGGACATCGTGTGAAATGGGTGTGAGTACATGGCATGAAAGAACACTATGTTTGGTGTTTAAATGGTGGGCTTTAAAAAATGAATGATGTCACCCAGAGATTTACGGTTGGAAATTATGTGTCGAGGGTAGTAGCAGAAGGGATAGACACCTCGGGTGAAAGCTGTACTCTTGGTCGAACATATTTATCAGCGATGAAAGTTCGCAAAAGTGTCGAGTGTATGACACTGTAGTGAGACGAAAGTTCGGTTACCCACAAAAAAGACACATGGCTTTTAATTCGCGGTTTTCGAAAATTTGTCGAGGAGTTGAAATATAAAACAAAAAAATTTTATTTTGGAAATGAAGGTTTTTCATACATGACGTGAGAATGTGTGAGGGAGTCAGTGAGGGCTCGGGACATTAGCATGACATGAGAGCATTCATGTAGAAATGCATATGTTGTTGCTCAATGTGTTTGAAATGATAGAATCATCGCATTGCATGTGCACTTAGGTGGGGAGTAGCCCTTGTAAGAGAATTCCTCTACTGGGCATTGCTCACCCCGTCGTGGGAAAATATTTTTCAAGTGCTAGAGGCCTACTAGGGGATGGAATCCATTGGAGGCCTTAATGGCAAAAGGCTGAGATTATGGCTTGTCGTATTTTGTAGGAAATTACAGACGATTGTCAGTTTTGATATGTAAAGAGAAGAGTTTTAATAAAACTCATTCAAATTATTTATCTGATTTCTGAGGTTTTCCCAAATTTTTCATTGTTCTTTTATTATGCTAGGCCATTGTGACTTAGTTCTTGGGAAAAGTTGGAGTGCGAGAAATTCTAGATAGCTATTGTAGGTTTGAAGCGAGTTTTAAGGTCAGCGGGGGTTCCACGCCATGACGGGGTTCAACTGACCAGCGACATGGTTCTCAGGACGTAGGCAATTGCTTGGTCGCAACATTGTATTTTCATGTCACAATAGTGCTTGCTTCTCTGTCATGACAATGTCGCGACAGAGGTTTTCGTGTCGTTGTAGAGACGGCCATGACAAGTTGTACCCTTCGTGTTGCAGCATGTTTTGTCTTGGCGGGGATTTCTATGTCACGACAGAGTACTTTTATGTCACGACAGAGTACTTTTGTGTCACGACAAAGTTTAGTCAAGGCCAAGAGTTTCTATGTCACGACAGAGTATTTCTATGTCATATAGGAAGTTTGACCTTTGGTATGGGATTTTATGTTGCAACCGATGTTTGTAATATTCGCGATAGAGTTTAGTGAGACCAAAGGTTTTTATGTCAGCGGCGAGTTGGACAAGGTGAAGGGTATGTCGCAATGAGTGTTTTATGTTGCTGATAGAGAGTTTGGTCAGAATAGTTTCTATGTCACGACTATTAAGACCAAATGATATATACAAATCTATGACACTACTATCAAAGAACTATTACCTAGTCCCCGGTAACGATGCCAAAAACTTGTTCAGACCAAACTATATATGATCACATACAACCTTCTTAGTACTCGCACACAAGAACTTTTCACTCTATGGCAACAATGCCAAAACTTGTCAAGACCGCTTTTTCATATGTATGAAAAGATGGAATTGTTCTTTTTTTTTTTTTGTAAAATGACCATTTAAAATTTGTGTGTGGTCTCGACACGCAAGTGCACAAGTCGCATAAGTAATCAAAGCGGATATTTGGGTGTCTCGGGATATCATTCCCACGAGAAAGAATGATAAATCAAAATGACTAACTACCCAAACTACTCAAGATCATTACTATTTGAACTCCACTAATATGATGATAAGAGGATCCATTATAATCCTGTGCTTAAACTTTTTTATATCTTCAAAAGAAAAGTTTAATAAAATTTGGGGTCGAGAATTCACAAGAGTGAGACAAACTAGAAATGATCAATTAGTAATAATCACTTTCCGTATCTTTTCTATTCAAAGCTCAACTATAAATCAGAAAACCGAGTTTGTCAAAGATGCAAGGTAGTATAGTTCGATTCTCAACTATATTTCTTTCTTTCACTCGATTCATTTTATGAGACATGATTCTAATCAGCTGTTTCTGTAATATAACCCTTCTAAGATTTGAATATTCCCTTTTCGCACTTCATACTCAAATCTATGACTAAAGAGCCTACCCCCATGCATTGCACATTTAGAGCCCTCTCTCTAATTTGATCGACGCCTCATCCTACTACTCGATGAAAATTCATCCTCTTGATTGTATTCACCCAACACGATCATAATCAATTCGAAGATAAATAAGAGAGACCTGAAAGTGATTAAACAGATACTTCATTCAACCTTCCTCAACTTATTAGTAAGTTGGTGATCTATCTGAGTAATCCTTCAAAGTTCATTAGTTCCATAGTATTAGTCTACCATACCCACAAGGAATTGCACTACACTCTTAAGATTCTCCATCTCTATGTCACTCAGAAGGCCTCCTGGAAATCAGATTGAGATACAGTACTTTACATTGGGTACACGGTACTAGTACTGAGAACAAGTAAATTTATAAACAATACCAATCAAATAAATTCAAGAATTCTAATTAAAGCTTTCATCCACCTTATGTAGCAAATGACTATCATCATCGACCTATCAAAGGAGCTCAACTTTTTCAAAATTGGTTTACCATTTAAGTGACTAATTAATCAGGAAAATTCACTGAAATCATAAACGAACTGAAATAAATGAACTCCATAAACTTTCTAGCACCCATTTAAATCAAACAGTAAATGAAAAGAAGAATTTATATAGAAATACCAAATAAGTCGCACTTCGCATAATACCAAATCCAGAAAATTAAAAGAAAACTAACAAAATAAAGATATACTAAGCTAAATCTACTAAAATGGAAAATAAAAGAACAAAATAAAAATGTACAAGAGTCTTCAACCACCAAAACTTGACGCCGAAGATACCATAATTGTCCTAGAATTGTATTTATAAGTTTCCAATGTCAGCTCACTTCATTAATTGCATTGTGGATCCCCAAAATCTTGGCCCAAATTGGTCTCCTTTGTCGCGACATAGAAGATACCCCATCGCGACAAAGCTTAAAGTCTGCCGCTGCCTCCGCCATAGCTTCTTGTTTTTCTATCGCGACCTATTCTCTGGGCTTGATCTTGGATTATGTTACGACATACTTTGATGATGTCACGACATAAATTTATTTCAACAGTCTTGTTCTTGTCAAGACAGGAATGCCTTGTGTCGCGACACCAAACCTGTTTGCACTAGCTTCTCATGTCCTTATCCTTCTAGAGTTTATCGTGACATAATATCCCTTGTCGTGACAAACATTTACTTTTCAGCATGTCAACTCTGTCGCGACAGAATTTCTTTGAGTCCTTAGCAATTTCTATCGCGAAAACTTTTCTTTCCTGATTCTTGTCGCTTTCTGAGCTATTTGTCATGATATAGAATTATATGTTGTGACACACTTCCTCGCCATTCTCAATTATTATTTTTCACCCCTCGTTTCACGATTCTAATTTTTCTCTCGCTATGACAAAATTATTATTCCATAGCTTTTATTGTCGCAATAGAAAACTTCTTTGTTACAACAAAGGTTTTTGCCCTCGACTCTTGATTATGTCGCAACAAGAATTTATTTGTCGCCATTCTTATTTTGTTGCTCTTCACCTTCTTGTCGCGACAGAGAATTCACATCCTTCATGTTTTGTTTGTTGCGATAGAAATAACTTTGTCGTGGCAGAGATTTTGTTGCTTTTGGTTATGAATTATGAATGTTATGTCGCGACAGGATTTTCTTTATTGAGATAGAAATTTCTCCTTGAGCTAGCTTGGTGCTGAAAACTTTGTCGCAACATAAAAACACTTGTCTCAACTGACTTGTGTTGTATTCTTAGCATTTTTTGTCGCGACAGAGCTAAATTCTGTCGCGACAAAGTTAATTTGTTAATCGTCAACCCTTATGTCATAATAAAGGAAATCTCGTCGCGATAATGTACCCTTTGCTATTTGCTTGATCATTGCTGCAATGAGCAACCGATTGTCGCCACGCTTTCTTCATAATCTTCTTCTGTTTATGTCGCGACGTAAAAACTCTTTGTCGCTAAATAATTTTCTTTTGTCATCGAAGTTACGTCTCAACTTTGTTGCGACGAAGTTGTCGGGTTACTTACATAGCTTCCTTTGGGCTTGCTTAATTTGCAATGCGGACAAAACAAAAATTATATCGCAACACGCATCATCGCATTTTCCAATCTTTTGCTTTTGTTGTTTTCTTTTCACGCTGCAAAACATAAAGTCGGTGAATATTCTATAATTTACAACATCTAAATTGTTAAAAACATGTCAGAAAAATGGATTAAAACTAGATGAGTTTAAGACTCATCAAATTCCCTCCAACTTAAAGTTTTGCTTGTCCACAAGCAAAGAAAATAAATTTTGTATGGCCTCATACAATTCAGAATTTTATTTTTAAGGACATTTTTCTGTTTAAAGCTCAATTGGGTAGGAAACATAAGTCTATTGTAGAATTACTTCTAAACATGTTTCCAATCTAGAATCAGGAAGATTTTCAATTAAGTTCACTGAACCAATCAATAATTCATAGTGTGTAACAATTTAATCATCCAATCCTGATTTTTGTGTGTGTGCTGGTTTTTACTCTTTTTCCTTGGTAGATCAGTTAATTTTCTGGGATAATACTCAATTGGCATACTCTCTTTCATTTTTAAAGTCTCATATGCTTGTTTATAACTTTAATCTCCACTAACGTAGGCATACACCACCTTCAGAATTAAATAAGCCTTTTAGGCTTGCAATGTGGCGGTAATGAGGTAGGGATAATTTTTGACATTTTGAGTTCTAATCAAACTTTAGACTCTTCAACAACTTAAACTCTTGCCTTCTTGATGCATCCTTGATTTCTCTTGATTGTAAGTTTCCAACCTTCCCATCAGGTTTTTGCATCTTTCTACATATTTTTTCTATCAGGGAAGCCTTTTTTCTCCTTTCCTTTCCCACACGTAAGATAACTTCTCTTCCTATTCCATAAGCTTTTCACTTTTCATTTTCTCCAAGTTTGGTGGAATGGTGCAATGTTTTGTCTTTTAAGCTTTCTATCTGCCCATGTGAACTTTGGGTCAATAACTCCCATACTAGTTGGCATTAGGGTGTTAGGTGTTGAACACCTAAGGACTTAATTGTTCAGAGAGGAAGGCTATAGACGAGCTCATTCTCCCTTGATCTTTTTTCTTATCACAGCTTCTTTCTCATTCCTCTTCATCTTTTCTTATTTCTTTGAATTGTTTTTCTCAACCCTTTTCATCCTTTTCTATAACTTGAAATGATATTCCTCCAAACTTTTCCTCTTATGTCTTTGATGTACTTTGTCTGATGATCTAGGAAAATAAGGTTTCTTTACTATAGGATTATGTGTAAGGGAGGAATTGGGCTTCTTATTTGCTGGTTGATGATGAGATTGGCTATAGGCTCAAATAAGGAACTAGTGTATATGCATATGCACATAACAAGGTAGGTTTTGAAAGGCTCAAACTTCCAAGGATGGCCTAAATCATTTTCTATTAGTGGTATCGCCTAGGATTTCGCCTTGACTAATAATCCAATAAGTTCTAAGACATTGAAGAGCTTACTGTGATGGATCCCATAAGATGTTCCTAGTCTTGGCACAATTTCTTTCAGAGTTATTATTGACCATATGTAAAGTTTATCAGGATTTTGTAACCAAACTGTTTACACAAACATAATCATAAGTCTTATATGTTCCATCAATATATTAAAACCTTCCTGAATCTTGAAGTTCAACATATTTATTCATAACCTTACTACTTTCCATTTCCATTCATTTCATCCTACCTCAAGGCATCTATAAGATTTTTTTAGATTTGTTGTTGTGCTACTTTACCAGTCAAAATGTTCATTTAAATCATGCATTTAGCTCAAACCCTTCAACACAACCACAATGTCATTCTTTAATCCATTCCAATCAACCAAACATGTTCGTGATTTGACAACAGTTAATGCTTGGTTTTCTATCAATTATTTCAGTGTCTATTTATTGACAAGTCATCAGTTCCCATTTATTCAAAAGTGAACATAAAGAAGGAAAGAACATATACACAATACACAAAATATTCTTCAAACAGGGTGCACACACATTTCTGCTTAAAACTGCACAATTTATATTTCATTGAATGTTTAAAGGATGGACATTAGCTACAGAAAGGGAGAAGAGATGTAAGGCGGTTGAGGGTATTTCTCTTTCTTTGATCTTCCATAGATAAGTGATTAATGGGATCAACTATATGAGTTAAATATCATGTAACTCATTAATCAATAAGATTATAATTAAATCAAATAAATAATAAATTCACTACTATTAATACTATAAATGTTAAATCATAAATATTTCAAACCCTTCTGAACATATTCGTGATGCCAAAAAATCAAATCTGACTCTTGACCTCAATTATGTATATTAAAT
Source organism: Tetrastigma voinierianum (assembly GCA_016808115.1). Lineage (NCBI taxonomy): Eukaryota > Viridiplantae > Streptophyta > Magnoliopsida > Vitales > Vitaceae > Tetrastigma > Tetrastigma voinierianum. Next base: position 64,395 of record JAEQBH010002038.1, on the reverse strand, counting down.
ATAGAGTGATCGATACCTCACCTATCATGTTATTCGTCTGAACAATGTCATTCCACAATAAAATTCATCTTTAATATAGCTTCATTGTCTGAAAAATCAACAAACATTAAAAATAAAACTTACGACATAATTAACATTAGATTCAAACTCACAAAATCTAATCAACATTCGAAATTAAAATGAAAAAATTTTGGCAGGTTGCCTCCCAAGGCTCTTTCAGTTCTGTCTTTAGCTAGACATTGTAATAATTTATTCATTTTAGCATCTCCTTAGCCCATGCTCCTCTAGTGCGAGAAGTTCTTCCTCCAATCTTTTTCAATGCCTCTTTCCTCCTACATCTTCTTGTTTCTTGCAATTCATTGTCTCCTCTCAATGTAAGTGGTGTAATCTTTTGGACTTATCTCTGTACTACTGGGAAATGCATTCCTTGATTGGTTTTGCAAGAAGGAATGCTTCTTCCCTTCTTGGTTTCCAAGTTCTGTTGACATTAATTTGTTTGAAACACCGAGTTATGTTTGCTTGGGAAATTTTCAAGTTCAAAATCTTTCTTCTCTATGCATATTGAATTCTTTTGTTTAGACATGAAATGCAGCATCTGATCTTCAAAATGGATTGAGTCCTTTTAACACAGCCCTGATATTCTCTATATTGTCCCTTTTCTCTCGTTTGCTCTTGGAACTGGGGTTGAGCATAAACACAATAGTATTAGTGCAGCTTCAGGTGCAGAGACATGGTATGCTCATCCACCATATGAAAAGTTTTCATGGTTCCTTAGTGTTGGTGTATAGTGTGTAGGAAAGTTAAGGTTAGGCTTGAAGTGATAATTTCTTTGCTCACTCATATACTTGGTCTCCTCAACTTAGTAGGGCTCTTCTTGGTGGTCCCTCAATATTGCTTCCTAGTTCCTTCTTTACTACTCATTTCATAATAAATTTATGCATTCTCCTTTCATTGCTTCCCAATTTGTTCATCACTACATCCAGCTTTGCTTCAATGGCAGTCATATGGTTCAGCTCAATCAAACCACTTCCCCTCAGTCTACTACTAGTCCCTAAAGCTTAAGATGGAGCTTTATAGTTGCATTTAGCAAGGTCTTCAATCAATTTCCTTGCCTCCTCTGCACTTCTTCTCTTAAAAGCTCCACAGCAGGATGCATCAATTATACCCTTAGTGACACACCCCCACCCCCTACCGGCGGCGGCGTCTTGCGTCCTCTGAAAATCCCGACCATTACTCACGCTAGAAATCTTTGTGAAGCGAAGCCGTATTGCTTGTAAACCTCTATAAAATTTTCTTTTATTTATAACCACGATTTGTAAAATTTTAGCGTAGGAGAAAAACTTACGTGACATGGCGGTGCCCATAGTCTAATTCAAATCACGCATACATTCGAATTTACACTATATCCAAAATATGGCAACCAGCATACCATCACATTCCCATCACACTAAACTATGTACATACATGAATTCCATATACAAATTCAAAGTATGTTCTTCTAATATTATTAATACACGACACTTAAGCGATGTCTCGAGGACCAATCTATTGTGCTCGGCGTCTTGCGTACCTATACCTGGAAAATAGTTTTTAAAATGGAAACTAATGAGCTAAACGAGCTCAGTGAGTGTATGCTTTTATAAAAGGTTTTGCTTTTCCGGAAAACATCTCAAAAATGTAAAACTCTCTTTTACAATTATTTTCCAAGCTTTCTTTATGTTTGCTTGCTAAAAGTTTCAAACTTTTTCTTTGCTTACTTTGCTTTATTTTGCTTTTCTTTAAAAGCTTGTAAAACTCTTTTATTTCTTGCTTGCTTAGAAGTTTAAAACTTCTCATACTTTCTTTCTTGCTTTATCTTGTTTGAAAAGTCTCTTGGAAACCTTTCACAAACCTTTGCTTTAAAAGTTTCTCAAAACTTTTCATAAAAGCAGGAGCTTGGCTCAACCGCATGCTTTGAAAATAAAACACGGGAGCTTGGCTCAGCCGATGCGTTTTCAGAGAATCTGGGCACGAATAACCGTTGCTTTAAAACTCTCCGAAGCCTTGGCGACCGGGGAACGATGGTTGATTTTAAAACAGCATATCATGCTTATAAAACATCAACCAATGGAACCTCCACGCTTATCATGCCCTAGTGAACCACGGGAACCTACTCCACGTGCGGTGGAAGGACCTTTCGGCGTCATCTTTTTTCATTTTCGGTGAATATGGTGGAGATTGACCTGGAATGCCAGCCATCACCATACTTAGTTAGAGCTCATAACCTTATATACCCCTATACGTGCCACGGTCTCCTTTAAATGCATGATGTATGTCCTAAGTTTGCCGACCAGGCAAAACTATAATCATAATACAACAGAAATCCTAACACCACCGTGCATGTACGGGATACCTCTGACCGGTTTGCTTCTTAAAACTAGGGAAGGCCATTTCTAACCTTTCATTGCTTGCTTGCTCTTTGTAAAATGGTTTTACACTTTGAAACCATTGCTTCCTTGCTTGAAAAATGGTTTAATTATTCAAAACCATTTGTAGTTTCTTCTTGCTTCAAAAATGGTTTAACTTTTCAAAAACCATTTACTTACTTGCTTGCTTGTAATTATGGTTTTACAATTTAAAACCAATGCTTTGTTTAAAAATGGTTTAACTCAAAACCATTTGCTTGCTTTATCTCATTGCTTGCTTCTTGAAAATGGTTTATTCAAAACCATAAAATACCAATTAATAAAGCAATTTGTAATAATAATAATACACTAGTATTTGGAAAAATGAGTTTAGAACACTCCTCTTTGCTTGCTTAACTTGAGCACCGTTCCACACTTATCCGCCTTGCTTTAACCTACAACTCAAGCAGATACATTGAAAATTAATCAGCATAACTTAACGTACTTCTAGACTTAGTCACACTCTTCATACTCTTTTAAATTTAGGTGCTAGGGTTCTATTCCAACTGGAATCTCTGGTCGAACACCGAAACTCAGGTCGTTCGAAACAGCGGACCTCTATGTCCAAAGCTGATGCAATTTTTCTTGCACATGGCCCCCACTTTGAGTGAATTTTTGACCATAGGATAAGGAATTAGACGATTCATGCTTCTTAAAGTTTTGTTCTCCTTGAAGAGTCTGACTTTCACGTAGCCACTTGAATCACTCCAAATCGGATAAGAAATGAGGAAGTTATGGCTAAAATCAGCTGGTAAACGGAAAGGCAAGGCAAAAGTCCTACCAGTGGACTCCTTCTACCAGTAGGACTTAAAATAAAATGACCAGAAGCAAGTTCTACCGGTAGGACTCCTATTGTACCGGTAGGACTTACCGAAATACTTGAATTTTGTGTATTTCTCCCACTTTTGATGCCAATTCACTCCATATCTTCTATAATTCATAATACCTCAAAAACCTTGGAAATCATCTAAAAACAACTCTGGCTGGAATTGGTGTTTTGAAACTCAAAACCAAAACCTTAGGTGAAAAAATCCAGAACACTGCCTAAGGTCCACAATTCTTTTTTAAACATCATGTAATTTGATGATTCCAGGACTCTTTTACATCAATTGGGGTTTTACTCACTAACCCCCAACCAATCAAAACTTGTGTGACCTTTTTGCAAAACCTAGACGAGAGAACTAATCTCCATACCCAAGCCCTAGAAATCTAATACACTTGATTCTAAGACAAAGGCATACCTTAATCTTTGGACCTCTCTTCTTCCTTCTTCTTCCTTCTCTCTTCCTCTTGCTCTTGGTTCTCTTCTCCTCTCACCAAATCGTGAAGCCCTAACATTTGGAGACCAAATGAGACATTTTGGGTTTTTAATTCTCCTTTTGTTAGTGGCTTTCCATAATTATAAATAGCCCACATCTTTTCATTATTGCAATTGTAACTTATTCAATTTCCACTATGGCCCATCTCTACACCTTAAATTTTGATTTTTCATATTCTTTTTGCTAATGACCACTTCACCCTTGGTTTAATACCACAATTTCCGGTTTACCAATTTATCATTTCATATTTTAGTCTCCAAAATATTTCAGTGTGACACTTGGTACTCTTATACACCCCTACAGTGTCATGTACTGTAGACTCTCTCGGGACGGGGTGTTACACTTAGAGGCATAATTCATGGCATGAGAGAATATATCCATTTGACTGATCGTATCTATTCCATGCATAGGATATCTTTTTAATAGTCTTTTAAATATTTCCCATGCGTTGAAGAGACTCTCCTTTTTCCTTTGTTTGAAGACAATTATTTCTCCTCTTCTCTCAACAATTAGAGCTGGAGGAAAAAATATGCTCATATAGGCCTCCACCAACTCTTCCCAAATGTTCATTGATCCCACTAACAATGACTCAAACCATGTTCTGCCACATCTCTCAGTGAAAAGGGGAAGATCTGTAGCTCGATTACTTATGGTTTCACCCCATTCAGTTTGACTGTGTTGGTCATCCTCATGAATCTCCCCATATGCTCATTGGGATCTTCAGAGGGATGACCAGTGAACTAGTGTTGCTATACCACGGTAATCAATGTTGGCTTCAGCTCAAAATTGTTGCCTAGTGAATTGTCTTCTTTGCAGTGCCTCTGGACAGCAGACCTCAAAGTCCTCCATGAGCTCTGAACTCTCTGCTTCTTCCTTCTCTGAATAACATAATCTTCTCTTTGTTTTTTCCATATACGGATTACGTAATATGATCTTCCTCGTATTCTATAGTGTTCTCTCCAATTTCGGTGTCTAGAGGCGTAAATGCGCCACAGTTTTCTATGCATTTAAAATCTTCCTGAAATAAAAACACACTAAGATCAAATGAATTATATGGGAAACAGATTATATACATTTAAGCTCATAGAAACATGTCAATAGCTTCTTGGGCTACTACCATTAAAATTGTTTTTGTGATTTTCTGAAGAAAAAAAAAGTCCAAATTAGTAAATCCCTTTTGATTGATATTAGTCTTGTTTTATCATTTCTATCCCCGACAACAATGCCAAAAACTTGTTAAGACCAAATTAGTAAATCCCTTTTTTTTTTTTTTGTAAAATGACTCATTTAAAATTTGTGTGTGTGGTCTCGATCACTGCAAATGCATAGGTCGTACAAGTAATAAAAGTGGATATTTAAAGTCCAGATATCGTTCCCACGAGGAAGAATGATAAATCAAAAGACTAACTACCCCAACTACTCAAGATCATTACTATTTGAACTCCATTGATATGATGATAAGAGGATTAAAATGTAGTCGAGCGAAATCCTTTTATATTCAAAATTAAAGTTTAATACAAAAATTTGGGGTTGAGAATTCGCACAGGTGGATAAACTAGAAATTGATCCAGTGTGTAATCACTTTCTGCATCTTTTCTATTCGACTCCAACTATAAATTGAAGCCGAGTGTCAAGATGCAAGGTAGTATAGTTTAGATTTTTCCCTCAACCATATTTTTCACTGATTAAAGGTTTATATTTAGTTATGAGACATGATTCTAATCAGTTACTTGTTATATGTAACCCACTTTCTAAGATTTAAGTATTTTTTCTTTTTCAGTACTTCATACTCAAATCTTATGACTAAAAGAGTTCTTCTTCCCCATAGGCCGGGATATTCTGAAGCCTTCTCTAATTTGATTGACACCTCATCCTACACTTATGATGAAAATTTCCATCTCCTTGATTAGATATTAAGCTAACCGCGTCATCCATAATCAATTCCAGCGAGAAATAGGATAGACTTACGGTGATTAACCAGATGCGCCATTCTGACCTTCCTCAACTTATAAGTAAGTTGGTGATCTATCTGAGTAATCCTTGAAAGTTCATTAGTTCCATAGTATTAGTCTACCATACCCACAAGGAATTGCTCTACACTCTCAGGATTCTCCATCTCTGTGTCACTCAGAGGGCCTCCTGGAAATCAGAGTGAGATATAGTACTTTGCACTGAGAACAAGTAAATTTATAAACAATACCAATCAAATAAATTCAAGAATTCTAATTAAAGCTTTCTTCCACCTTATGTGAAATAGCTATCATCAGCCAGTCATTTGATGAGCTCAACTTTTCAAAGCGGTTTTACTCATATCAATGACTAAGCGTCGGGGAAAATTCTTGAAATCATAAACGAACTGAAATAGACTCCATAAACTTTCCCCAGCATCCATTTAAATCAAGCATTAAATGAAAGAATTTATATAGAAATACTAGCCTGAAAAGTTTGCACTTCAGTACAATACCCAAATCAGAAAAGTAGCAAAATAAAATATACTAAGCTAAATCTACTAAAATGGAAAATAAAAGAAAAAATAAAAATAAAAATAAAAATAAAAATAAAAATGTATCTTTGAAGTCTTCAACCACCCGGAAATCTGGGTACGCCAAAAGGCTGGACACATTGCCCTAGAAGTGTGTATTTATAGGCTTTCCAATGTTGGGCCTCACTTCATTTATTGCATTGTGGATCCCCAAAATTCTAGCCCAAATTGGTCTCTTTGTCGCGACATAGAAGGTTCTATCGCAACAAAGCTTTAAGTCTTTTTCGTTGCCTCTGTCATAGATTCTTGTTTTTCTATTGCGACCTATTCTTTGGGCTTATTCTTGGATTGTGTTGCGACATACTTTGATGATGTCATGACATAAATTTATTTCAGCAGTCTTATTCTTGTGGCGACAGGAATGCCTTGTGTTACAACACCCGAGCCTTTTATACGAGCTTCTCATGTCCTTGTCATACACGGAGTTTGTCGCGACATAATATTCCTTATCATGACAAACATTTACTTTTCAGCCTGTCAACTCTGTTGCAATAGAATTTCTTTGAGTCCTTTGCAATTTTTGTACCGACAGGAAACTCCTTGGTCGCGACAAACTTTTCTTTCCACAATTTTCTTAGCCATTATCAATTCTTCTCTGATTTACATGCGTGACCTAATTTTCTGTCATGTGGTACATCATTCCATAGCTTTTATTGATGATAAAAAACTTTGCTGTGCGTGACAAGGGTTTTGCCTTCAACTCTTGATTATGTCCTTGACAGAATTTGCTGTTGCCATTCTTCTTGTGTTGCTCTTAGGCTGCTTGGTGGCGAATTCACCTCCTTCATGTTTTGTTTGTCCGCGACATAATTAACCTTTAATCGCGGCAATTTTGTTAACTCTTAGTTTGCGAATTAAGATATTATGTCATGGCAAAGTTACTTCTTTATTAGAGCGAAATTTCTCCTTGGCGGCGAATGGCGCTTTGTCGCAACATAAAAAACTTGTCTCATTCTTGTGTTGTGTTCTTAGCATTTTGCATCGCGACGGAAAGGCTAAGTCTGTCGCGAGAGTTAATTTGTGTCATCCCGACCCTTTATGTTGCTACAAAAATCTTGTCACAACACAACTCCTTTGGTATATGTTTTGATCATTGTCGCGATAGATCAAACGAATTGTCGCGATAGTTTTCTTCACAATCTTCTTCAAGTTTATGTCGCGACAGAAAAACTCTTTGTTGCGACATAATTTTCTCTTTTGCCATTGAGTTATGCCTTAACTTTGTTGTGAGATTTAGTTACTGGCTACGACATAGTTCCTTTGGCCTGCTTGAATTTTGTGGTAATGAAGCAAAATTATGTCGCGACCTGGCTGTTTGCTTTTCCACCTTTTGCTTCTTTTTCACTTCTTTTCTCTCTTTTTCAAATAACACACCACGCAAACATAAAGTTAGTGAATATTCCACATAATTTGGCATACAAATAGATCTAAAATTGTTAAAAACATGTCAAAAATGGATTAAAACTATAGGTTTAAGACTCGTATTGTGATATTTCTGTGTTCTGTGAGTTTGGCCTTGGATGGGGTTTCTATGTCACGACGGAGTTTGGCCTAGACAGGAGATATTAGGTTGCAACAAAGTATGGTTTTCTTATCCACGACAGGATTTGGAGCAAAGGGCCAAGAGTTGCCGCGACATAGCGTCTTGTGCTTCGCGGCCCGGTGAAGCAGACGCGCATCGGGCAGGCTGCGTGTGCCAGCAAACGCACTCTGTCACGATAGTGTGGCGGTACATGTTGTGTCGCGAAGGAAGGCCATGCGCGTAAAGCTAGGCTGGGGCACGCTTTCGTGCGACGGGGACGGTGATTCGTGCCCGCGGTGAGGTGAGCTAAAATCAACAAATTTATACACCTAAGTTCCTACTACGTAGTCCGAAACTCTTTACTTGATATGGTGGTCTAGGATCGAACACGGGGATGAGTTTTCATCCCCAGAAATGGTTTGCATCGATGCATGAAGGTAAGGCTTTCTACTTGGACTCTTTGGAATTGTGTTTCAAGCGAGTAGAATGGTTGGCCAGAAAATTATAAAAGCGAAAGGATTAAAGTGTGAAAAAGTTAACTTTGAGAAGATTTGGAGTTACTAACGCTTGAAGTTAGGGCAAACAAGTGTCCTCGGGTTTTATCTCGCGTTATGACATGCAACATATAGTCCATAGCATACTTAGGATCTATATTTAACTAGCAAACCTCGCCCAGTGAAACATCTCACATTTGAGTTAAGCAGATAGCATGCGGGTTATGGCCTTTAGTTTAAAACCTAACATTCAATTATCATTTTTAGAGGCTCGTAAAGACCATCCAAACGGCAGTCGCGTCTCTCACCCGACACTGCGTCTAAAGCATGGAGAGACAGTGGCCAAAATAATAACGAGTAAATGTTATTTAACCCAATTTGAAGAACCTAACATGTAAATATTATCTCGAGGCTCGTAAAACCATCAAGAACAACCGGAGTCTAAAGCATGGAAGTATTGGCCAAATCAATAACATCCCATGTTATGCAAATCTAAGTTTTTGAGAATAAGAGCCATAAATACACTACCCGTAGTTTTAATACAAGAGGACAACATGCATATGCCCCACCACTGCTAGCTTCTCCTCAGTTAAAGGAGGTTAGCTACATCTGATGTCATCTCAAGAGAGGTACTGCAGCAAGAAAGGGAGAGAAAGAAGAGAGAGAGGAGAGGAAACGAAATAAAAGTAGACCAAAAAAAACTTTATTTACAAAAGCAAGAAAGAAAATAACTTACAAATCAACAAAATCAGATTCACCTTCTATCCCCTTTTATTATGCATACGAGGCATTTATAAGCCTCCTCAAAGTATGAAACTACCAAAACCCTAATAACTAGGCTAAGTTATAGGACAATTGGGTACAAACCGTTTGGAAGGCGGTCAGACACTACATGAGATGACAAGGCCCGCAAATTCGCTGAGGTGAGAATTTCACTAATTGCTTAATTTGGCAAGGGTTAGCGACTTGGCAATGGCCAGCGAAACTGGCAAGGCTTTAGCGAATTTGGCAATGCTTTAGCTGACTGGCAATACTGAATTTACATAGCGTAAATTTCGCTAAGCTAGCTTAAATTTGAGCATGAGAAGCTAATTTATAGAAACGATGATGTTAAGTTACTAGCGAATTTCTCGTATCAGGCCGATCATGAATAATTATGAAGTTGGTTGCGAAATTCGCTTAAGACGGCAATTTACTATAAATCTCGCTGTATTGTCAGTTTCTTCCCGCTTACCCATCCTATCTTCAACTCCGCATCTCATTTCCTTCACCTTGCCTTTTGTTTTTACATCGATTTGGGCTTGTCGATGGTCAGATCAAACTCCAACCTCATGATCGATCATTTATCGAGGTTGAAGTCCAAATGTACAAAGTCTACAAAACAACCAAAAACACCCTCAAGTTGAGATAAGTGTTACTAAGGTAATACATGAACACTTCAATTGGGATATATGATGATGATTAATGATCAAAAATTTCAAAACCTATTCATATAGGATCTGAAATCACTTTAAATATCTAATCACAACTCTCAAATCAAATCATAACCTTTTTTAAAGAATGCAAATAAAGGAAACTGAGGTTGTGGTGATTTCTTTTCAAAAAGGTTGTGTTTCAAAAAGGTTATACTTATAAACTAACATTATTTAAAGTGAACAATTGAAAATCAACATTTGAAACTTATATACAAGAATAAAATCCATAAGAGAACAATTTTAAACAACATCATTTACGATTTGTAACTTGATTTCCACCTAAGTCATTGTTCATTTTGTGTCTAGATTGAAATAATAAATGTGTAATTGTTTCCTCAAATCTATAAGAGTTGACATGGTCTTTAACCTGCTGAACATCAAGATAATGGTTTAATTTCTTAAGTTTCAATTATATTGTAGGATGCAATGTTAAAATCTACTCACTGCAAGTCCATGTAATCTGAGTCCACCGACGGAATTCAAACCACTAAGAATAGGCATCAAGCCAAAAGGATCAAAGACCACTAACTCTAAAGGCTTCACCTCTGACAACTGATCAAAATCAAGCACCCACACTCCGCGAAATTTACGTATCCACCATGTAACTAACACAAAATCGAGACTCAACCAATGAAGGCTTAGGGGCATCTGCTTCATAAAGGCTGCCAATCTTGACCGTGTTTCTGTCAAAGCAAACTTCAATGATTTTATCTTCTTTCTTCTTTCTTTCCTGAAGACAATATCATTCTCACTGCTGGTAACTCAAACCATCTCTAGGTTGTCAACATGCCTAAGGCCGGTTTTGCAAAAGTGGAAGGAGGTATACTAAATTTACAACCCATTGAAGCAATCTAGAGGCGGTGAATAAAGATAAAGGGGGAATTTTCCAAAGAGCACCTTGGATCGTGGATCGACTCAAAATTTAATTCAAGCATGGAATTTGTTCTAGCATAGAAGTGAAAACATGATGATTCAACTATCCAAATTTTATAGCAATTCAATTGTCCAAATAGAGCACCAATTGTCCAATTGAAGTAATTCATAACTGTCTAATTTGGAAGTAATTCAATTGTTCAATTTGAAGAAATTTAATTATAGTTTGAAAGAAAACACATACTTGTACATAGATATAAGAAAGCCCACAATATGCAAAAGCTGAATATATGCACATATATAATCTCGAGTAGCTTGAGCAGTTTCAAAATGGCTTAACACATAACAGTTACACAAAACATATCATCTTACTATGGCTATGCCACAAAATCATAATCAAAATTAGTAAAGCACTGATGTGTCAAACTATACATAAATCAAAAAGAGACCTAACCACCTCTACCGCTGGTGGTGGTGTGTCATCAAGAACAAGTACGCCAGATATCCATAATGAGGTCATCGCATGTGCCCTCTCTTAGATTCACTATGGAAGACCTGTGGGCTATGATCTCAAAGAAGCACGAACGGTACCGTCCCAGCGGCCTCACTGACAACTCCTGGTCACACAAGCCATGATGCCGGCCGCCTCGAGTGGTCGCTTAGTGTGGTAGATCGTGATCCATCACTCCAAAATTGCATCTCTCGGTGCCAACACGTTACACTCCGGTGACCGGTGTGTCAATATGAAGGCCCGGAGCATCCGTGTGGATTTAAGGGCCGGAGTAGTGCGCTGGGAGGCTGAGCGTGAACGATCTAAACGGAGCGACCTCTGCACTGCAGGAGTAGGTGATCATCTCAGGCATCTCGCCTCACCCAAGACTTCCCGGGTCTCACAAGGAGGTGGAAATGGACTGCATAACATAACCCGCCCATCGCATTAATTAGACAATTGCTCAAGATCTCTATCCCAGTTCCTCTGAAATCCCATCTGCCAAGAACATTGGTGAAGCCCCTGCATAAGAAGTGGTATGCTCTCTGCCAGCAGGAGGTCTCTCCTATGGACCTTCTCTTCGAACTGTAAGATGAAGCTCACCACCAGCCTTGATAATAAAAACCAGAAATTGCCCGAGATCCCGCACACTCGCCCAAGATAGCCTCCTCCGCATAATGCTGCGCAGGGAATAAACAAGTGCATGTTAAAACGGTCACGAGCGGCAGATATAGAGGCTGGCCGCTCCGATAAAGGATCGACCAACCAGCATCCTGCCGTTGTCGCACCATCGCCTCCGGGCGAGGGTAATAATTTATAACCTCAAGATTGGCATGGCGAGATGCTAACTTCAAGGTCAAATAACTGGCCGATCAGTACACTTTGCTTGGCCATCTATCCCGGAATGACTGCACTGGACTATCTCGCAGATCCCGAGAGGTCATGGAGTGGTAGAACTGCCGGACCACTCTCGGCTAGTAGAACTGTCGTGGAGTCATAAATGGGAGGAGCGACACCGATCAATCGTACGACCCCGGTATCTCGGGGCTCACTAACAATCCAGGAACGCCGTGTAACGACTCCCGCCAAATGGCTCACATGATATCTCGCATTCCCAATGGGGCCCCATTTAACATGGGCCTCTCGATCCGCAGGCCTGATAGTCGTGGCATAGTCGCCTGGAATGGGAGAACCAGAGATACAAATGGGTGAAGATGATCGCCGGCCCGATGTACGGCCGCCGGGCGGCTCCGCCCTAACTCTCCGTACAGGCGATGGGGCCCATCCCATCCCGTGGTTCAACGCCCAATCCCGCAGGCTCGTCAGTACATCAGGTGATGGCTCGGGCATCGCTCTACGGCCACAAAGCAACTTCACACGAGGCCGATCAGATTCACCCCGAGTACGAACCATCCGATATCTAAACAAAATACTAAAGGGCTCGACTCATCAAAAATATAATCACAGATCAGAGACCAACCGCAGTCGAGGCATCAATCAATTCAGCAAGCAACCGGTTCAAAGCCCATCGATCGATTGGAATGGCCCCGAACTAAATCCAAACAAGGCTCTGGGAAATGACTGATACGAGGCGTGGCACCAAATGAACCAGGCCACTAAGAAGGATGGCTCGTGCCTAGCGCGTGTGGTGAAGGCTTCATCACCGCTCTGGGCCAAGGCAACCACCTTCTCACTGTGAATCGCCAGGCTCAGAGTTCGCCGGGCGCCCGTAGATGAGGCATAGTCGCCTGGATGAGTGTGGACTACAAGACTGGATGCAAAGCAACCCAGGGGCCTCGAAGGGCCACACGGTGGAAGCTCAGTGGCACGTAGGAGGGGGAGAAATGTGAAGTGGCATTCTAAACCCACCCCTCCCTCGCTTATATAAGTCAGAATCTGTACCATAATATCCCGCTAATTTTCCACTGCCAAATACCTGGGCCATTTCGCTTCCCCGCAATAAGACATCAAAATTTTAAAATTAATTACTAATATTAAATAATAATATAACTAAAAATTATTGTTAGCAAATCACTATAATACTATGATTAGTATTTGAAACATATTATTTTCATATACAACTAAATTATAAAGAAAGGAAAATTGCTAAGTAAAAATTGAAAATTATTTAGATCATCAGAATAACTAATATAAGATAAAAATTGAAATTTGTGAACCGTAATCCTGCTTTTGAAAACACCGAACCGCCAGTCTAAAGAATACCGGCAATAAGGAGGATGATCTCCTCAACTCCATGCAAAGGCCCGTCCGGGCCCATGATGTCAAGGCTATAAGTCGGACTGCTCGGAATGGTCAGGATTCGAGCAATTGGCTTGCACTGCGTTGCTGGCAAGACCAATATATCTTCATTTTCGTCGATCACTCCTTGCATTTCTCGAGCATTGTGTTTTCCCGCACACCGATCAAGGGAAACAACCTCATCAGAAATTTGATTTTTCACTTCTAGCAACTCATGTTTGCTGTTCAAATGAAAGATATTCAACTCCATAGTCATGCTACCAAAAGTTAATTGCATGACTCCATTCCTATAATTTATTATCAGATCGGGCAAAGGGGCCTAAATGGTCTTCCTAAGATGATTGGTACATGATCGGGTTCACTAGCAATTGGTTCAGTTGTCAAGTACCACAAAATCATTCGGCAGTAGAATTTGTCTATCTCTCACTAAGACATCCTCAACTATCCCCTGTGATTTTCACATCCATCTACTTTAAATCGAGGAGTGTGATGTCGGTAGGTTTGTTCACCTAAACCTAGTCGCTTGTATACCGACACGGCAAAAGAGGGTTCACACCGGCTCCTAAATCAAGCATGACTTTTCTATGCAATTCCCACCAATATCGATCGAAATTGTGGGAGATCCAGATCTTTTTGTATTTGATAGGTATTTGCTTGATTATGGCACGACATGTTCAGTGAGAAATGCCTTCTTCTCAATGCCTAATCCCTTTTTGATTGTGCAAAGATCTTTCAAAAATTTTGCATAAGCAGGGACTTGTTTGATTAGGTCCAATAAAGGTATGTTAACCTTCACTTGCCTTAAAACCTCAAGAATGCTCACTGATGAGTCACGCTTTCTTTCTTCCTCTCTAAGTGCTTGTGGGAAATGGAGGTGGTATGCGGTATTTCATTGAATCCTCCTCTAGGAGGCACAGGCTCAAAGCTGCAATTCTTCCCTAGGTTCTTTAATAGGTTTTGTCACAGTCGAACAACCCTTTTCCACTTCTCGTGGTGATTACGGCCTTTACCTCATCCATTCCCTAATCATTGGATAATCCTATCTCATGAATTCCTTAGGATTTGGAATCACATGGAACCTTCCATTCTCTTGTACTTCTAGGAACTTGTTGATCTTGGTGATTGAATACTGTAGGTTATCAATTTTCTGGTTGAGATTGCTCTCAAGCCCATCTATTCTCTTATTCAATGTACTTCCCACAAAAGATCAATCCCTTTTCAGGCTACAAGACATCCTTTTGTTCTCAACAAAGTTGCCCACTACCTTACTCAAATTCAATATGGCTTGCTCTACTCGGGAGAAGATGGTGGTTACAGGACTGTGGAGGGGAAACCAACCGAGGCTTGGCACCCGGGGGCACATGTGGGGGTCAGGGTCTCCATGCTAGATTGGGGTGATTCCTCCAATCTGAATTGTAGGTATTACTCATATGGAGCATTGATTGTTGTGGCTTGTATTGTCCCCACAAAGGTTTGCACATCTCCCACATCAAATCCTTCACCGCAGGGGCCATAGGACAATTGCTCACTGGGTGTGTGGGATTGAAAATTGGTGCAAGGATTAGATCATGTGGATTTTTAGTCACCGTGATGCACCTCTGAGCCGTTGCCTCTCAAGTTCCTCCACTTCCTAGCTAGGCTGGAAATCCTAGCCCCTCATCTCTCTATTTCTTCAAAAAGGCATGGAGCATCCTCCGTTTGGTTGATCGGTGGTCTCATCCTATCGCTCTCTAGTATTAAGCTCATCCCAACCCTTAGAAGTCACCACGTACTTAAAAATCCATGGCTTCATCAGGATGTTCGCTTAAAAGTCTCCCCCCACACATGGTTTCTAAGAGCTGCCTCATGGCAGGAGACATACCACCATAGAAGTGGTTAACCAACATCCATGTGTCAAAACCCATGGTGGACATGCACCCATAGTTTCCTATAAATCTCTCCCAACACTCGGTAAAATCTCACCATCCTCGAAATGCAAGGTATAAATTCTGCCTTTTCAAATTATTAGTCTTGTGAGCACTGAAGAACTTTTTCAAGAATTCAGCTTGCAGCTCAGCCCAACTTCTAATGGTTCTAGGCCTCAATGAGTTGAGCCATATCTTGGCCTTGTCCTTAAGAGTCAATGGAAATGCCTTTAGCTTCAGCAAATCCATGTCCATCATAATTCCTCATGTAGTACAAACCTCAAAACCCTAGCCATGAGCGATGGATTTTCATTTTCCATACCATGATATTGGGGAGCAGAGGTACTAACATGGCCTCATCACATCTTCAGCAGGAGGGATGATACAGGATGGGGCACTAACTCTAGGAGGGTGGATGTGATCCCTCATGGTTCTATAGGCATTTGGATTCATGGGGGTTCCTGGTTGGCTCTGTTGTTCCTCAGGTATGGGATCCATGGTATCAGTTGGTACACTAACTTCACTAGCTGGTTCTAGTTATGTACCTATCCTATTCAATCTACCCAAGTGTTCTATCCCACAGCTTACACAGCTTTCTGTTACACACAATTAAAGAGACAACAAAGAGCAAATAAACAACCCTGCAAAAAGATTAAAATTGATGAACAAAAATAAAACTAATCGAATGAAAAACTCGAAAATCGAAACAAAGGCGCTTATCAAGCACGTGAAGCAACCGGTGGGGCTCCTACAACTGAAGTTGCAAAGAGGTAAAAAGGTTACCTTCACTTGTGATGTGGATCACAAGTACCTTTCAACTTACCATTTGTAGTTTGGCACCACTTATGAATCCACGCCATTTGATTCGTGCCATAGTAGGTCGAGCTAAAAATCAACAAAATTTATATACACCTAAGTTCCTACTTCACGCCGAGTCAAGCTACTGTAGTATAAAGGGTCTGTGTGGTCGCAACACGGATGGGTTTTCATCCTAGAAATGGTTTGACCAGTGCATGAAGGTAAGGCTTACTGACTCTTTGGAATTGTGTTTCAAAACAAAGGGGAAATGGTTTGAAACCCGAATTGTAAAACCGAAAGTTAAAGTGTGTGAAAAAGTTAACTTTGAAGATTTAGGTCACACCTGGCAAGTTAGGGCAACAAGTGTCCTCTGTTTTATCCTCGCTACATGACATGCAACATATAAATTCATGGCATAACCCATCTATATTTAACTAGCAAACCTCACCCATGAAAAACATCTCCCTATTTGAGTTAAAACAGTATAGCATGCGCTATGGCCCCTTTTAGTTTAAAACCCTAACATTCAATTATCATTTCTAGAGGCTCAGAAGACCATCTAAAGAACAACAAAGCATCTCTCAATTCAGAGCACCGCATCCTAAAGCAATGGAGAATATCGCCAAAATAATAACAAGAATGTTATTTAACCCTAATTTGAAGAACCCTAACATGTAAATATTATCTCGTAGGCTCGTGAAACCATCTAAAAGAACAATAGCCCTAAAGCATGGAGAGTATCACAAATCAATAACATCCCATGTTATGCAACTAAGTTTTGAGAATAAGAGCCATAAATACACTACCCGTAGCTTTTAATACAAAGAGGACAACATGCATATGCCCCACCACCAAGCTAGCTTCCTTCCCTCTTCAAAGAAAGGAGGCTTAGCCAGCATCTCTTGAGTTGTCATCCTAAGAGGTGTGTTTACAAATGAAGAAAGGAGAGAAAGAAGAGAGAGAAGAGAGAAACGAAATAAAAGCAAGACCTTAAAAAAAAACCTTATTTACAAAAGCAAAGAAAAGAAGTAATCCTACAAATCAATAAAAATCAGATTCACCTTCTATCCTCTCTTTATTACAAGACATGAGGGGTATTTATAAGCCTCCTCAAAGTATGAAACTACCAAAAACCCTAATAACTAGGCTAAGTTATAGGACAATCGGGTAATAAACCAAGTTTGAAGGCTACTTGCATTAATTACAGAGGATTATCAAGGCCTCGCAAATTTCGCTTAGAGGTGAGAATTTCAAGCTTAATTAGCGACTTGGCAAGGGTTAGCGACTTGGCAATGGCCGTGAGTTAAAATTGGCAAGCTTTAGCTTAATTTGGCAATGCTTTATTTAATTCCGCAATGCTGAAATTTTCATACAATGTAAATTTCTCGCTAAGCTAGCGAAATTGTCGCTGAGAAGCTTAATTTCAGAATGCACAAGGTAAGTTGGTTGTAGCTTAATTTCGCAATTTGTGCCGAGATTGCTAACAGCTTACAGTTGGTTGCGAAATTCGCTTAAGATTGCGAATTGATTTGCGTAAATTCGGGCCATTGGCTGCTCTTCCCGCTTCCATCCTATCTTCAATCGCATCTCATCTTTCCACCTCGCTTTGTTTTTACATCGATTTTTGGGCTTGTTGATGGTTGAGACTAAACTTCCAACCTCATGATCGATCATTTGCATTGAGGTTGAAGTCCAAATGTGTATAAAAGTCTACAAAACAACCAAAAACACCCTCAAGTTGGTATAAGTGTTACTAAGGTAACATGAACACTTCAATTGGGATATAGACATGATTAATGATCAAAAAAGTACTCAAAACCTATCTAATATAGGGTTCAAAATTGTACTTTTTGAGCACTAATCACCATGTCGCATGTACAGCAAGGCCTGCGCATAAGGTCGGGGGCATGCAAGATAGAGCATTCTCATTCATGTTGCACTTCATACGCAGAGGTAAAAAAAAAAAAAAAGGATCCAGGGATCAAGGTCACATCCGTTACGTAAGGTGCACGTCCCTCTGCTCAATGCTTCAAAGACTTTGCTAGTGCTATGACACTTCATACGTAAGGTGCACACTGTTCTCAAGATCAGATCGCACCTTCAGTACCTATCAGATAGGTCCTCATCATTCATTATTACTAGTCTATATAGGAAAATACTTATATGTTGTCTATCTGAATAATATGACATATGCAAACATTTATATGATAAGAATCTAAATAATGAACAATAAGAAAGCATAAGAAATCGCGTGTTCTATAATGTACCAGCACTTGCACAAAATTCTATTCCCGAACTCCCACAGAGATATGAAATTCTGTTATAAGAATTATGTTATATGAAATCTCTAACATATGTATTTTGTTATATGAATCCTGTAATAGCGGACCACTTCAAGTAGTCATATCTCTATCTCGTTACTCCGGGTTATGTTTAACACAGTGTTTCAATCCATTTATAGTACCAAGAGGACATCCGAGGCATTCCGCATATGCCAAGGCCAACACAGCAATAGGAGTCCACCATATGTAGGTTTTTTATTCTATTTTGTAAAGTAAATGTAAAGTTTTTGTAATAGTGGAGTTTGTGTAAGCACAAATAAATGGGACTCAAGCATGTATATGTACAGGACATTTTAAACACTACTACGGTGGTAGTCTTACAAGTTATATTCTGATATATGGATTTGTTTATTGAAATGGGTCCACCAATGTCGCAAAGTCGTGCAAAGGAGTCTCGCCCGTGTCGGCCCTCATCTTCGCCACCAGCGGGTGGGCATGATTACGCGCCATTTCATGTTGAGGTCCCGCTATGTAAAGATATACTTTAGACTTTTGTGGTATGAGAATACTTCGAACTGTTCACCATATAGATAGTGATGCCAGATCTTAAGGGCAAAAACTATAGTTGCGAACTTCATGTCATATGGGGTAATTCCGCTCGTGGTTCTTTAGCTACCTAGAACCATAAGCTAGTACCCTCCCGATCGCATCAAACACATCCTACCCGTCCCAAGCATCGTAGTACACTATGTACATCTGTCCCCGTTCCGAGACTATCAGGATAGGGACGGAAGTAAGCCTCCTTTTTAATTCCTTGAATGCCTTCTCACACTGGTCATTCCACTCAAACTTGACCTCTTCCCGGTCAACTGGCCATATGCAACTAGTCTCCAAGAAAATCTCAATAAACTCCTATGTTATCTTTTGCCAATCCAAAGAAACTGCATATCTTGAAGACTGACTTCGGCCTCTCCTAACTCATAATTGCCTCTAGCTTCTCTGGGTCCACTGATACACCCGAAGCTGACACTACATGTCCCAAGAATTTCACCTCAATAAGCCAAAACTTGCAATTACTGAACTTAGCGTATAACCGATGTTCTCTAAGGGTCTGGAGAACAATCCTTAAATGATCCTCATGCTCCTCCTCTGTCTTGGAGTAGATCAAGATGTCGTCAATGAAGACTACCACAAACTGATCTAAATAGGGCTGGAACACCCTATGCATGAGATTCATGAATGCTGGTGGCGCATTCGTCAATCCGAAAGGCATCACTGTAAACTCGAAATGCCTGTACCGCTTCCTGAACTCCGTTTTGCTGATATCGCCTTCCCACCATCAACCGATGATAATTCAGTACTGAGATCTATCTTAGAGTAGATCCGTGTTCCCTCTCGCCCAATCAAATAAATCAATCCTCTACAGCTGATCCGATTCTGATCGTAACCCTATTCAACTGTCGGTAGTCAATACACAATCGAAGGGTCTTGTCCTTCTTCTTAGCAAACAGAATCGGAGAGCCCCAAGGTGAAGTGCTCGGTCTAATGAAACCCTTGTCCAATAATTCTTGTATTTGAACCTTAAGTTCCTATAACTCAACCGACGCCATCCTATGCGGAGTCATAGAAATGGGCGACGTACTAGGGTGTAACTCGATGATAAAGTCTACATCCCTCTGTAGGTGTAATCCCGATAGCTCATCCGAAAAGACATCCCCGAATTCGCAAACTACCCTAGGTAGACTCAAACCCTGTCTCACCGTCCTCAAGGGTAAGGCCTACTAGCCAACCCATCAACTGTCCGTGGCCACCTCGAATAGTACATAGTTTAGGGTAAAGCACCGTGCTTATCTCCTTGAAACACAACACAAACATCATCCTATGTGTATGCAGTAACTCTCCTACGATCGCAATCAATGACGACTCAGTGTGCCGTCAACCAGTCCATCCCAAGAATGACATCAAACTCCGACATGTCCATGACCCATAGGTCCACAATGAGTAGGATCTCGGAGATCTCTAACTCACAATCTTGACATATGAAATCAACACTCACCCTAGTTCCTAGGGGAGAGCTTACATGCAATGGCTTTTCTAAGGTCTCAACCTCTAAGCTCAATTCTTTCCTTAGTGATACATCATGTCAATTAGCAAGATGAGCTTTTTTCCTATTTCATTAGTGGTGCATAATGGCAAACACTAGTAACATCATCAATTTCTGACTATCATGCTCATTTATTTTTCGAACCCCTAAGGTTATGTTCTCTAACCCTAGTGTTCTTCATTTTCTATATACAACCTGAACCTATCATGCATATAATCCACACAATATGTAACACACATTATGTAACACAATCATCACACAACGATTCATAAAAATGCACAATGAATACTTTGATACCACGCTATGAAGCTGATATCAAACATCGAGCCCTAGGCATTCACAACCTAAGCTCTGTACTATAACCGCATGTCCTAAACCCATGCCTACCAAGCCCTAGGTATTCATATAACTAGGCTCTGATACCCAACTGTGACGCTTGTATCAGTTGCACCATAAATGTCCTAGCCTAGGCCCATGTCCCTCAAGCCCTAGGTACTCATGGCATATACTTAAGCCCGATACCAAGCCAGACGCCAATTTCCGGGGTCCCTTGACCAACCTTTAACCTCGCTGGTCATGTAGGTATCGTGGCCCAATACCATAACCTAGAATCCCATTCACCGGGACCCAATCACAAGTATACAGTGACCACATTGCGCCCACTTATCCCATATATATACATACATGCACGACTATTTTAGTAATAGTCTCATAAGAAATTTAATCACAATTCTTTTATACAAAAATACATGCTAGAACTAGTTTTTCCCTAGCACTTTTACAAAAAGATTTATTGAGGCCACATGTTGACCCTCTTCACACGTGAGGTCCCGGATGAGGGTCAACCGCCTGCACATGACCTGTACTTGAAAGGGGGTCCCACGACGGGGTGAGCAATGCCCAGTAAGGATAACTCCTACAAGGGCTACTCCCCACCTAAGTGCACATGCAGTGTCATGTTCACACAATAATCCACACATCAACATTCCAATGAAGAATATGTCAATTCTAAATGGAATCCTACATGCCATGAAATGAGATAAGACTCATCATACCCCATGTCCTAAGTCCTCACCGACTCCCTCACACATGCTTATGCCAAGTGTGAAAAACCGTCATTCTGGATGACATCGAATGATCATTTTCATAACAAATTTCATTTGTTTATAAATCAAAAGCTTTTTAGATGATACATCATAATGATCATTTTATATTTAAAATCCATGCGCCTTTTAATGGGTAGCGAATTTTTGGTGTCTCACCGTGGACTCTGCAAACCCAGACAATTTTATGACCTTTCACCACTAGGGACTATGTTTGACCATAATTGGTGGGTTTTTCACCCAAGGGGGGATCTATCCCTTCTTGCTGATACCCAACACATATTTTCTTTTTCATGCAACCGTACGACTCTATTGGACATTGTCCCATTTACCGAGCCCACCCAATCAAACACCAAACGCAGTGTCGATTTACCAACTATGCACTCACACCCATGAAATGCGATGTTTCCCGTGCATATGCAATGCAAAATGCCATTGCATGTTATCTCATGTTATCTCATGTTACATGTATAATGAACACTACACGGAACAATTTATAACCCATACTTATGCTGGCACCATGGATAATTATATCAAAATCATATAATTTACATCTATTCATGCTAATATATATAACATCAATATATTTCTCTCATTCTTTTCTTTCTTCTCTTTGTTTCTCTCCACCTCCAAGACCAACAGGAGATTTCTCCTTTCCTCCCACTCACTCTCATCCACTTCCTTTCTATGGGTTTTACACATGGCTCTCATCATGCCATGTGTCACCCACATGGCTTGCATCATGTCATGTGTCATCCACTCATTTGGGTTCCTTTTTGCCTCAAAAAATGTGAAAATTCTGACTGTCTCGGAATTCGACAAAATTTTTCGTGGTAACTAGATTTCGTGAGACGAATCCAACGGTGAGATCCATTTCATCATCCAAGATCTAGAGAATTTCAGGTCCGCAACCTATACTATAGCAGCAATTTACCCTTTTTACTCTTTTTCGGAAGAGTTCAAATTTACCCGGGTTTTACATTCTTCCTTCCTAAAAACAATTTCGTCCCCGAAATTCACACACACGTATACATACAATCACATGCGTATGCTACCATAATTTTATTATCAAATGACTAAACAACGTACCTTCGTCCTCAAATACGAAAGGATAATTGGTATGCACCGTGGTCCCCGTTCCCATGTTAATTCTCCACCTTACCTGCCGCCACAACACCTCATTAACCCTTACGCCTTGTGTCGCAAAACCTAATCCCGACTATCCATGATACTTACTAGTCCCTCCTTAAAGGTTCCATCCGCATCAACAACAAGTCATTCTCAGCCCACACATGAGTCGACCAGTGTACTTCCCGAGCAATGGAGACATGGAATACCACATAAGCAACACCCACAAGATTACAGAGCCAACCGATGTTTAGCTTCACCTATCTCTTGAGTACCTCGAAGGGCCCGATATACCTGGGCGACAGTTCTCCTCGCTTGCCAAATCTGACCACTCTTCTATTAGGCATCACCTTCAAGAAGACATGATCGCCCACCTCAAATTCTAAAGGTCGTCGCCGCCTATCGGCATAGCTTTTCTACTTGCTCTTGACCTGTGAGAAGATGCTTTCGTATCAATTCCACCTTCTTAGAGGTGTCCATAACCAAATCTAGGCCCGTAGAGGGTCCCTCTCCCACCTCTGTCCAACAAATCGGAGATCGACATAGCCTCCCATATAATGCCTCATAGGGTGTCATCTGTATCCTCACCTAATAACTATTGTTATAAGCGAACTCCACTAAGGGTAAATGCTCCTCCCAGTTACCCTTAAGATCTAGGACTCATGCCCGAAGCATGTCCTCTAAAATCTGGATGGTCCTCTCTGACTGACCGTCCTTCTGAGGATGAAAAGCAGTGCTCATCATCAACTGTGTCCCCATGGCTCTTTGGAAACTCTTCCAAAAATGAGATGTAAACCTCGGATCTCGATCCGATATAATAGATACTGGTACTCTATGTAACCGGATAATCTCTCGTATATACAACCTGCCGAATTCCTCCAGAGTGAAGGTCATCCGCACAGCCAAAAAGTGTGCCGACTTAGTCAGCCGATCCACTATCACCCACACCACGTCATGTCCTCGCAATGTCCATGGTAAGTGGGTCACAAAGTCCATCGTGACATGTTCCCACTTCCACTCAGCTACCTCTAATGGCTAGAGTAATCCTGTTAGCTTTTGGTGCTCAGCCTTTATCTAATGACACATGAGAAATCGACTAACATAATCTCCAACGTGTTTCTTCATCCCACTCCAATAATACCGGCAACGAAGATCATAGTACATCTTTGTGCCACCTGGAAGCATAGTAAAACGAGAGCAAGGGAACTCCCTGAAGATCTCCTCTCTCATATCTTCCGATTGGGGAACCATAACTCTTCCCCTATACTGAAGATTACCATCCGTGTGAATGGACCAGCCTTCATCACCTATACCCGACCTTTATGGGCGATATCTCTATGTCCTATCCCTAAGACTCGATCACTCTACTCAGTAGGGAAAGCATAGCCACTAAACTTCATAAAGCACCAGCCCGCTTCACTCGCATCAGAGTCCAAACTATCTCACAATTTCGAAAGATCTACCACTTAGGAAGCTCACATTTAAAGCACTCCCCATGCCCTACCGAAGTCATTAGCCATCACATTCGCTTTATCGGGTGGTAATGCAAAGTGAACTATAATTCTCCGTATTACTCCATCCATATGTGTCGCCATGTCGAGGTCCCCAGCCAGGTGAAAATATACTGGGATTGCGGGTTTGAAAACACCTCGAATGCTCATCATATAGATAATGGCACCAAATCTTCAAGGCAAAGGCAATGGCTACCAACTTTATGTCATGCGTGGGGTAACTTCGCTCGTGGTTCTTTAGCTGCTGAGAACCATAAGCCATAACCTTCCCGAACTGCATCAAAACACATCCAAGTTCGTCCTTAGAGGCATCACAATACATTGTGTACCTCTGTCCCCTTTCCGAGACTATAAGAATAGGAGCTAAAGTAAGCCTCATCTCCAATTCCTGGAATTCCCTCTCACACAAGTCATTCCACTCAAACTTGACCTCCTTTTACGCTCAATCCTCACTACAGTACAAACACTGGGATAAGTCCTCAATAAATCTCCCAGACACCTCGAAAATCCCCAAGAAACTGCGCATCTCGAAGACCGACTCGCCCTCCCACCATAATTGCCTCAACCTTCTCCGGGTCCACGAATACTCCCGAAGTCGACATCACATGCCCTAAGAATCTTACCTCGGTAAGCCAAAATTCACACTTACTAAATTTTGGATACAACTTATGGTCTCTCAAGGCCTGGATAACAATCCTCAAGTGACCCTCATGTTCCTCCTCTGACTTAGACTAGCCATACACAATCTACAGGACAGTTCCGAACTCAGCTAAGAAATTAGTCCCCAAACAATCCCCAAATCTAGCCTGAAATAGTCCACAAGACTGATTATAACCAAGCCATGAAACCAGCCAGAAATCAGTCTTAACATAGGCCATAAACAACCCAAAAACTACAAAACATGCCATAATTTTGTCCCATAAACTCGTTAAATGTACCCTAAGTTGTGGTACCGAGAAAGGGACCATAACTCGGGCTGTAGAGGTCCAATTTAGGTGATTCAAAATTCTAACATCAAGTTCACAGATGCAAATACAATTTCTATGAAGAAAAATAGTCCAGAATCCCTCTGTTTCCCAACCAAAAACCAAGCCCAAAATTAGGACATAGACTATTAAACAACCTAAGCTATGGCAGTACCGGGAAATGGACCATAACTTGAGCTATAGAAGTCCAATTTGGATGATTCAAAAGCCTAACATCAAGTCCATAGATGCATATACAACTTCTATGAAGGACACGAGTCCAAATACCCTTCTTTTCCCAACCAAAATCCAGTCCCAAAATCTGGACATTGTGTAGGGTAAAAACATGGCAACATTCCTAACAGTCCCAAAACACGGCCAGACATCCCTTAGGGTGGAAATAAACCAAGTAGAATGATCCCACTTTTGAAGAGTCCCCTCATTGAATAGATGGACTTGCATTTGGTCCGATGAGTTCGACTGGCCTAAAGTCGGGAGATTAGAGGAAGAATGGCTTGGTTTTTTCCTCTCCCTTCCTCTCCCCTTTCTTCTTTTTCTCTTTCGTTTGTTTCTCTCCACTACCAAGACCAACAGGAGATTTCTCCTCTCCTCCCACTCACTCTCATCCACCTCCTTTCTATGGACTTGACACATGGCTCTCATCATGCCATGTAACCTACTTTTGCCTCCTACTAAAAACGTGAAAATTATGACTGCCTCCCGAATTCAACAAAATTGCCGAGAATCAGATAAGTGGTATTTAATAAAATGAGCAAGGCCCGCTGGCTTATTATCCAAGATCTAGAGATTTCACGTCCAAGAAATTTGAATATACGCAAGTAATTTACCTTTGATCTTTCTTTTCAAAGAGTTCAAATTTACCCTGCCTTAGATTAATGTTCTTCCAGATCTATACTGACCTACTCAATTATGCAGGCCCTTGGGAGAGATCCCTGTTTTTTTTTTTTTTATCTCTAGCATTATCCACCATACCCATGTTGGTTCCCTTTAACTAAAGGGAAAGGGATTTTCTACAAATGTTTAACATCTTAATATTCCATTGAATTACAAGTTATCGTTACAAAGTTCAACCAATATTTTCAACGCTATAGGTTCTAATATTGTCTTAAATTGTTTTCTAATATTGTCTTCAATTATTTAGTCATTTTTCGATATGGGATCAGCAAGTAACTTTTTTTTTTTCCTTGGGGAATCGTTAAATTATAATTCTTATATTTATGCTATTTATATTTGTTAAAAGTTTAATCTTGCAAATTGAAATATGCATCATTTATGGTTAGGCTAATAAATCATTCCAAATAGTAGTTAATATTAGAATTTTGAGATATTAGCTAAAATATTAGAGAAATAAAATATTTTTGTTTTTACTATAAATTTAATTTTTCCATTCATCACTTTATTGAAAAATATATTTCCAATAAAAGCCAAAAAAAAATATGAAACACAATATTTTTTTCAACATTTGTTAAAAATTAGAAAAACGCATCTGTAGTTTTTGTATTTTCTACTTTTTTTTACATTTAACTCACACTTTAAATGCCCAATTAACCACTATACATGATCTTAAAAACATGAAAGTAAGGTGGCGTTTGTTTTTGATTCTAATGGTCGAAAAGTCAATAGCTTTCAACATTGTTCGTTGCTTTTTAAAATTTTCTGCTTTACCATTGCCGAAATTTTTTGAAAAGTTCTCAATAGAAAAGTTGAAAATATTTACTTTTCTATTCGTAAAAGTCATTTTCCACCAAAATAATAAAACTTCATCATTGCCCAAAAGAGAATGACCAAGAATACTCACTACTTAGGAATGACAACGGAGGGCTGGGATCAGTAGCCCCATTTCGACTACATTTATTTTGTATTCCTTAAACCCATCTCATTTAAAAATTAAATGGGACTCACGGAATGGAAAAATTCTCAAACTCATTCCATTACATTTGATTTTTGTTTTTTATTTTTTATTTTTATATTATTTCTTTTATTTTTATTATATTAAAATTATTATATTTCATAAAAATAAAATATTATGAATTTTTATAAATTATTTATTAAAAACATTCTAATAATTATTATTATTAATTATATTAAAATGTAAAATAAAATTTAAAAAATTAAAATATAATAGGAGTGAAGCGCTTTATAACACTGAATCCTCGTCCTTAACTGCCTCGAATTTGAGAAAATAAACCAAAACCTGCTAAAAACCCGATTATAGTTAAACTAAACTCGTCCCATTAAGAACGGGGCGAAGCGGGAACCCGAAATAATATGTCTCATTGACATCCCTACTTATTAAATTAACGCGCACAACAACTTAATACTTAATCACATAAGATATTTAGCATTAAGATCAAAAACATTTTATTAAGAAAAACAAACGAAACCTAAGTCATTTTTTAATGGAGAAGGTAACAGCCTAACTCCCGCACTTTAACTTTCACTGTTACTACCATTTACTCCTGTACTTTCATTTCTAATGATATTTAACCCATCTACTTTGAAATGATAAAAATAACATCTTATACTATTGAAAACATTTGAAAAGGAAACCAACACCTTATACTCCATTTTTGAATTTTCATTCATAAATTTAAATAAAAATTAACCCTCTTATGTTTATTTAAAAATTAATTTTTCTTGTATCACTATATTATAAAGAATTTCAAATGTATAAATTATTTTTCTTATGTTCTACATATTTAACATTTATAATGGTCATAGTCATTTTCCATCATTTTAGAAGTAACTTAAAAATAAAATCATCCTATCTGTAAAAATATGATAAATTTTGAGAAAAATAATTTAAAATAAACATAAATATCCCATCACTCCAATTTTTTTAAATCAATCTTAATTTATCATTTATATGGATATTTGTATAACATTCCAATTAATCTATAAAAATAAAAAATAAAAATATTAAAATAATTTCTTTATTAAGTTATTTTTTAAAAAAATAAAATACCATGATAAAAATCATTCTCATTATACATATTAAATTTATATATTACTTATAAAAATTAATTTTTTATTTAAATTTTGAGAAAAATTAATTTTTAAATAAAATAATTATCCTATCTAACAAAAATAATAATCTTTAATTTTTATCTAAATTTCAAATAAAATTTAAAAATACACAAGGGCTGCATCCTTAAGAAAAAGTAGTATTTATCTCATAATCCTAAGAGATTCACATCTGAACTACAATAGACAAGAGATAGAATTATAATTATTTTTCCCACACACATAATTATTAAAAAATATATGCTAAATTTACTTCTTCTTTTTTAAGAATTTAAAGATATATACATGTTACAAAGTTTATAAATTAGTAAAAAACAAAATTTTCTCAAGATAAATTTCAAGATGAAATTTCTTGTCAAGCTAATGATGTAATCCGTCATCCTAATAGCGTAACCAAATAAAAAAATTTTCCAATTACAGCAAATAAATATTTTTTTTCACAAAATTTTTCTAGACTTATAATATTATTGATTTTTATATTGAAATATAAAATTTTAATTTCTTGAACATAAGAATTTAGAAATTAGAAATGTGAATTTTGCGTCAAATCACCCTTCCTTTTTCTATCATTTTACTTGGTTGGGCAACTCTTTCTATTATTTTCTTTTGTTTCTCAATAAAGTAGGGTTTTAATTTGTTTTAAATTAACTCATTTAAAAAATAAGTCCCAATTGGTGCTGCACATGTGGGAGACACATTTTCTTCCTAAAATGCCCGTTTTATCTCGTAGCATGCGCTTTTGTGTTGTCTGTATATAATGCTGTGTGAGAGTTTGTTTTTCTTCATCTTGCGATTTTTATTTGCAGTGGTGTAATCTAAATGGGAAAAACATATTGATGGTAATTCAAATGGAAAAAACATATCCCATCAACAAATCAAATCACGATCGCTAATATATTGTCAAACTTGAGTCATATGTATTTTAGCAAAATCATAGGTTTTCTAGCATAATAAATCTATTCAAAGTCTACACATTTCATATGATTGGGATATCTTCTATCTAATCAAGGTCCAGTTCGAGCCTCGAGGTTTCCCTGGGAACGCAGCCGTGTTACGTATAGAACTTTATCACTGATGGTCTCAAATACTGGGATTAGTATGGGTATGGTATGGCTTGAGTGTACTTTCCGTGTGTGTACCCGACTCACAGATTACCTCATGGTTTGACAAAAAAAAAAACCATTCTCTTGATTTTAACTTTTTATCTTTATTGATTTTAATTAGTTATGAATACATTAAACACAAAATAATTAATAGAATGAAAAATGAACAAATTAAGATATTTAGGATATAAGATTGGATTTATTCACTCTACAAAATATTAATTTATTTTAAAAATCCTAATAGAGATACATTAAATAAAAATATCCTCATTCTATTGTTTCTTTAGTTTAGGCTTTAAATATTTGATTTAATATGAAAATTAAAGTAATGATGATGGTTTTTGCTTTTACTCATAATATAAGATTGATCCAAATTTCAATTTTTATAAACAAAAATCAAATAAAACTAAGCCAAGATTATAATGCTGAGATATAACCAAAATAGGAAAAATTTACAATAAATTTATTTCATTCCAAATTTATTTGAAAAAATATATTTCTAATAACCAAAAAATATGAAACAATTTTTCTTTTTTTCTTTTTTTTTTTTGGGGGTTTTTTCAATATTTGATTAAAAAATTATAATTTCTTAATTACCGTATCAAAAATTTTATATTTTTTTAGACCATTTAGACGCCCCGAGCGGGTCCCACACACAGTAAGGCATCTTAAAGTCATTTCATACCAAACTAATCTCCATATGTTTCGAAATGGACCACAAGCGCTCAAACTAGGAAAGATCTCAACCATCTCACCCCACATTGACTCGATGGCTGGCCAGAAGGTAGTATGGTCACAGAATCCTCAAAGGATTCACACCTTAACAAAATAGATAAGCCCATGTCATCAAATGCCATGATAGAGCATTCACCGTTAAAATAAGCAAAAGAGAATACTGAGGGGATCCCTAGGTTGAGTCATAATACTCGCTATCACCTTGTAAACTAGAGTGTATTCAAAAAACTAAAATAGATAAAATATATAATTATAATTATTTTTCCTAAACACCCAATTATTAAAATATATTCTAATTCTTATTTTTAAAATATATACTTAATGATGCCTTTTCAACCTAACTTGGCTAAAGCTGTTGGAATCGCTAGTCGGAATCGAATCACTGGCCTGGCCCACTGTCTCGGACACTCACCTCCCCCGCAAAACCAGAAACGAAAAGGATCTGGGCTGGGCTCGCCTGTCGCCCAAGCCTGCTTCTGGCCTTTCCTATGGAAAGAAAAGATCAACGCTAAAGAGTGAATTTTCTCGCGCACTCCATCGCTATGCGCCCGGCATTTATAGCAGATGTTCTTCCAACTGAGGGTGAAATGATTTTCTTATTGGATGGGGGATTTGTTTACCTTATCGCTGTCAGATTAATAAGGGATAATCAGAGAGCAATATCGAGAATTATCCTACTTGATGAGATTTGATTTGGATTTGATGATATGGGCTCTTTAGGTTGTCCGTGTTACCGGCCTTTGGGGTGGATAAACTCAAGCCCAACTGAGCCATGCCGTGACCCCGGGCGTTTACTGGACCCCTATTTTATAAACCCCTTAATCCTACTTCGGGTCCTGTAGCTGGCCCAAGGCGCCTCTATTTTTTAAACCCGATCATACACATATCGAGTTTATAAATGTTAAAAATTTTTTCAGATGTTCTCTTATCGGGTTAATGATGTGAATTTGTAATCCCTAATAGAGTAATTAAAGATAAGTTTTAATGTAAGTTAAGAAAATAAATAGTTTTAATTGAATTTATTTTTCTATAGTTTATAATTATTGGTTTTTTGACATTAATATAAATTTTGATTTAAATTTAAATATTTTTTTAAAAGAAAATTAATTTTATTGATTTAAAACTTTAGATCCAATATACAAATGGCTAAAACCATAAAGCGATGAAACAATATACAAAGTAATAGCATAATAAATGGTATAAAGCCTACATAAAACCCGAAAATCGAATTTTCCGAAAAATGGCAAAACCAGAAATTGCCAAAATAGTAATAAAGGAAAACCTAGGAAATTTTCTTAGATCTCGACGATGAAACGGACTTCACCATTGGATTCGGCTCTATGAAATCTAGATACCTCGTGCGACCTTTTGTCAATCCCAAAGATAACTGATTTTCATGTTTTTTTGGGGTGACGTGTCCGTTGATCCTAAAAACGTAGATTTTCAAGAAAATCTTGAAAGTTAAAATAATTCAAAGAAAGTTCATATGATAATTTGAACTGTCCGATAACATAAATTGTTTCGAGTCAAAAATGAACCCGAGCAAGGGGGGACATGTGGCG
Source organism: Tetrastigma voinierianum (assembly GCA_016808115.1). Taxonomy (NCBI): domain Eukaryota; kingdom Viridiplantae; phylum Streptophyta; class Magnoliopsida; order Vitales; family Vitaceae; genus Tetrastigma; species Tetrastigma voinierianum. The sequence continues at coordinate 32,737 of JAEQBH010002038.1, read as the reverse complement.
CGACGTGAGTCACGTATCCAAAGTATAAAAGGAGAAAATATCCCCTTTGGGAGGGGATCTCTCCCATTTTTTTCTGGTTTTGCAAAAGGTAGAGTGAGAGAGGGAGAGAAAAGAAAAATTAAAAAAAAAATCAAAAATCAAAACTTCTCTCTTCGATCCACGGAGTTTCGTCGGTTGGAATTTATCGGACCAAGAACAAAAATTCATCTACTCGACGAGAGCTACGTGTGGGTACCAAAAACAAGATATTTAACCGAGGATTCAAGTGAGGAGTTGGGGAAATCAAAGGTTTCGAGATTAGGAAGTGTCCACGGGACTTCCTAGAGTTTCTTCTACGCTCCAAGAGGTAGGGATTCTTCCTACTTTGGTTTATTTTCCATTCTAGGGGTTATTTGGTTGAGTTTTAATACCCTAAGGGGCTGTTTGGCCCTTTTTTTTTCCCTAAGGGGCTGTTTGGCAAAATAATGGGTTATGAGAATAGTGTCATGTTTTGACCCTATCTAATGTTCATTTTTTGGGGTTGATTTTTGGTTAGAAAAAGAGAGAATTTGGTCTAGTGTCCTTCAAGGAAATTGTAGCCCTTTCTGAGAACTTGATGTTAGGTTTTTGAATCACCCAAATTGGACCTCTATAACTCAAGTTATGGTCTCGTTTTCTCTCGGGATTGCCACATGTCCCTGCTACAGACTGAACCCATTGTGCGCATTTTTGGGACTGGATTTTCAGGTGAGAAAGTGGGAGAATTTGAATTAGTACTTTGAAGGAAATTGTATTCTATCTGAGGAATTGATGTTAGGCTTTTGAATCACCCAAATCTGACATCTATAACTCAAGTTATGGTCCATTTTCCGGGACTGCTATAGGTTAGGCTGTTTAATGATTGTGTCCAGATTTTTGCCACAATTGATATATGATTGTAGTATATCATTGCTTGAATTGAGTGATATACTTGTTTAAAATTGTGTGAAAGTCAATTTGTGTGTTCTAATGATTTGGCTTGTGATGTGTTTGTGTATAAACAATGTCACTGCATGGCTTGGTTATAGGCTATTTGTGGACAAAGTGTCACAATTAAGCGTAGAGTATATGTAAGTCATTTCTGATTGGCAGATGACGTAGATGTCAATATATGTGTGTATAATATGTTGGACATGTACGGTGTGGCCTATCTGGAAAACTGTGTATGTCAATCTATAGATTTATCCATGATACTTAGTATAAAGTATATGGAATGTAAATGTTTCATGTAGTGTCTCTTTATACATGTAACATGAGGTACATGCATCAAGCATTTTTACATTGCACAATATAGAATATATAGAAGAATAAATATAGAAGAAAAGAATATAAATATATATATATATAAAGAAGAAGAAGAAGAAAATAAAAAAATATATAATGTAAATATAAAGTGTGTAATGTGTGTGTGTGTGTGGGAAGGTGGGTGTGTGCAGGTCATCACATTGTGTTGGGTGTGTGCATTTTGGTTATGATCATCCATCATTCTCATGAATGGGTGGTGAGCTCGTGAGTTGGACAACGCCCAAAATGAGTCTTATAGCATGAAAATACTCTGTGTTAGGCATAGCAAGAAGGGATAGATACCCTATCGGGAGAAAAATCCGGTAGTTGCGGTTAGACATGATCACCGACAGGAAAGCCCCAGAAAATTTTAGAAGACGGTTCTATAGAGAAAAACCCAAAACTGCGGGCCCACAAATGCATAAACACACAGGATTTTACTAAATAAAATGAACATTGGAGGTCAACACAGGCTTTACATTTATAAAAAAAAAAAGATTTTGTTTTGGAAAAAAGGTAATTGTTGACGGTTTTTTCACACTTGGCATGTGCATGTGTGAGGGAGTCGATGAGGACTCTGACATAGATTAGTGGTGACAGCATTCTCATCCATGGCATGTAGACATCGGGGTAGGAATGTGTATGTTTTTACTTGAATGTGTGTGAAATGCATTGCATGTGCGCTTAGGGTGGGAGAGTCTTGTAGGAATTATTCTCTACTAGACATTGCTCAATTTATCGTGGGACCCCTTCAAAAAGTGTGAGGTAAGGATGGCGCTACTTCAAGACCGTGATTTTAAAGGAAGCCAGGATATGGCTTTGATAAATATTTTGTAAACTATATTAGAACAAGCTAGTTTTAATATATGTTTTGTATAAAAGTGTTGTAATAAACTCTTATGGACTATTATGATATAGTTAAAGATTTGGGGATATATTTGCATGTGGACCCTCAGGTCCTTACTACTGGCTGGCACTTGATTGTTATATTATATTGCTATACAGGTTGTATATTTGGTAGAGCTCCCCGAACAAAGGAGCATTGCCCAATTTTTTGGAAAATGTGGATCCCAATAAATGGGACACAATAGTGAGGTACTTCCAAGCTACCCAAACTAATTAGAATCTCGCTTAAGTTGACGGGTCACAACCTGAGCCCTCAGGGGTTTTGTGGGCGCCATACTCACAAATTGATAATATAGCCACTAGAATATATACACCTCTAGTTCACCATAATTTGATATCATTGAGTCTGAATCGCCCCCATACATCAAGGCGATGAAAGGCACCACGTCGTAACAAGCCAACGACAAACCAAACATCGCAATAAGACGGTGACAAACCAAACAAATGCCACCTATGAATGTAACTGTGTTATATGGTAGACCTTTACCGCCTATGTGATCCATTTCGACTCATATGAGGATTAGTCTGAGCATGATATAACTTAAAGATGCCTTTCATATCTACACAGGCCTACTCAATTATAAGCCTTTAGGAGAGATCCCCGTTTTTTATTATTTCTAACCACCACCCATACCCAGGTTGGTTCCCTTTTCTTTTTCAATGAAAAATGAGGGAAAGGACCCAAACGAAAACCCTTACAAAACACACGGAACCCGTCGAGACCATCTCAAGCCCAAAAGGGAAAGAGATTTCTACAAATGTTCAACATCTTAATGCCCCATTGGGTTACAAGTTATCGTTACAAAGTTCAACCAACATTTTCAACCTTATATATTCTAATATTGTCTTAAATTGTTTAGTCATTTTTCGATATGGGATAGGTAAGTAAGTTTTTTTTCCTTGGGGTATCATTAAATTATAATTCTTATATTTATGGTATTTATATTTGTTAAAAGTTTAATCTGGTAAATGGAATATGCAATGATTTGAAGAATCCAAAAACAATATGAATGGTAGATATGTGTAGAATAACCACTTTATTAAGAAAGAAAATGGTAGAAAGAGATGTAGAGGGATGATTTAAGGCCAAGAATGACAAAAAAATCACTCCTCCTTAAGGAAAAGTGTTTAGAGAAAATGAGGTTAGAGTTTCTTTCATGAGAAAAAAAATAATGACAAATCTCCAAATTAACTTTTTATGATAATTAAATTTGTATTATAGGGCCGATTTATCATGATCAGTATTTTCTTTCATCTTGTATATTGAATGTATCGATTTATAGCAAGTTTGAATCAATAAAATTAATTTTCCTTTCAAAAAAAGAATGTACATACAAATGTAGAAAGAATATGAATCCAATAGGTTTCCTAATTACCCAAAATATTATTAATTTACTGTCAACAGATTATTTCATTTATAGGAAACAAGAAAAAAGATTGAGAATATGTTTGGATACATATCTTTTCTTTTTTTTTTTTTTTTTAAATTACCAACATTAGAAAATGGAAAAGTCAAATATACCAATTGAGTATTCTCAAAATTTATACATAGTAATTAATGTATTATATTATTAAAATATTAGCCCTTGTTTTCCAAAATAAAATACATTTGTTATCAAGAAAATTTTCACTTTTCTTTCTTGGCTTCTTGACAAGTTTCCTTTCTTGTCTACAAGTCTCAAACGTTTCAATGACAGAGGATTTGAGGGTAGAGATGGAGTTGAGAATCTAGCAACCGCTGGGGCAAATCTTCATTTGGCTGAAGAGGATGAAGGGGGTATTGAGTTGAAGCAGGAGGATGTAGATAACTCCTCGTCAGAAGGAAAGGATCTTCTCTTCTGCTTGGTGAGTCGCTTTCTCACGGACAAGTCTATCAATCTTACGCGAAGAATACGTTGGCTGCAGTGTGAGCATGGGGAAAGGAATCAATGTAACAGAGCGAGGGGGGACCGATTGGCACGAAGTGTTTCCATATTTAGGCCTAGACGAGATAGGAAGTGACAGACCCCCTTCCTAGTGACAGAAATTCGCTCTGGCACTCCACAAGAACCTCCCGTACCCAAGCTCGCTCGACTCCGATAAGCCACCATGATGCCTAAGTTGTTAAAATTGCTTTGAAACTCGGTATTTGGAAAACGTGGGTTATGTTTTCACTTTTCTATCAAATCACACCTTTAGATTTAATCTAAAATACGGCAGCATAACGACTCGCATCTGGTATCAAGCCCGAAATACAAAATCAATTGTGATATAAATAAAATACACTCCCAATATTTTCCAAAATCCAACTACAATCATAAAGACCTCTAGTCCTTATCAAAATATAAGATAAGAATTAATCCAACATAATTTCATCGCAACCTGTTTTTCTCAAAACCATGCATACATATTTTACAAAAGATATTTACATATACAAAATGTCACATTTTAACTTTTACTACTTTTACTTTACACCTTATCTTATATAATCACAACACAAACAGGATCGATGATCCTAGAAAAGTCTTCGGGCTTCAAATAATTCGGGCATTCCGAAAAATTATTTTAAAACAAAATCATGAGCCAAACGGCTCATGAGTACTATAAGTTCTAAATGTCAAGTGTCAGAGTGTACTCCCAATGTTAAAATCTGCATAAAATGGTTGTAAATTGTTTATGAGAAAACCTAGTTATTTTTTCAGGAAACCATTTCGAAACTTTTTCAAAATTATTTCTACCGCTCAAATTGCTTATGCCGCTGGAAAACAGCTACAGAAAATCCACCACAAAATCGCTCGAAAACTATTTCGTCGAAAACTGCTTTCAGCTGGGTGGTTAATATCTAAAAGTGCTATATTGTAAATCAAGTACCAACCATCGTGGCCCATTTCAAATACCCTAGACGTGATGCCCTCGAACCTAGTCCCTGCATCTAGAGCTTAACCTCGAACACTACCCGGCTAAGATGGTCTGGTGAACACGGCGGGATCTATATGGCATAATGGAACCTCGGAACCAAAATGCTCGGTGAGGGAACCTCGGAACTAACACCTCATCGCTATGTACTAAGTCAGCGCGCTAACTATATACCTCGAATGTGCAGAGGGCGACTCACTATATAAATATATACTAGATCTAACCCCCAATTGCCGACCAGGCAATATAGTTAGTCATAATATCCCATAACATTGCCATGCACAATCCGAAATACATCCGACGGAATCGAGTCATGGTCATCTATGGCTTTGCTAAAACTGCACTAAACTGCTTTGAATGTCAGAAATCGAACTTTTCTCAACGAGTATAACAATTGGGAGAGATAAAAAAATGCTTTATAAATCTATATTTTCAAAGCACTTTACAAACTTGTAATTTAAACACTTTCGTTTTAGAAAATGATTTTGAGTACTCACCTTTTTCTTGACTAATTTCTTTCAAATCTTGTTAAGTACTCTAGATTATCGTCGGATGCTCAAATCGCCTACACAATTCATACAAATTTCGAAAATGCCCTTAGTTCAACGTTTTAACCATAAAACATAAATACGTGGCTTTCAAAGTTTAATTATATCGAACGAACTTCGATTCTAACAAAACTTTACGTGCTAGTCCCATTCGATAAGGACATCGATAATATGATGTGAAATTGACCAAATACTATTCGCTATTTACTATGCACTATGCACTATATACTATGCACTATGTACTATACACTATGCACTATGCACTATGTACTATGCACTATACAATATGCACTATGCACTATTCATACTTATTTATACGTATTTACTATTTTATACGTATTTATACGTATTCACTATTTCACTTAAATTCGCAATCCCGTGATTTCTCAGACCCACGCCAGAACTCCCGTCGTATAGAGTAACTTCTTAATTTTAACCGAAAATCTAGAACGTCAGAACTGGAAAACAAAAATTTAGATTTTCGACTCAACCAATCCCTGAAAAACCGTGGGTTTTTGGTACCCATCGCGTAGCCCCTGGTCAGAGTACTTTTCGTCTTACCCGAATGATCTCCACTACGATTCGTAAACTGGTAAAACAAACTAAGAGAATAAAAATAATACACATCTAAGACTCTCTCCACGCTCACAATTTGTCTACCTCGTTTCCCTTTTGTTTTTTGTTTTGTTTTTTTTTTTTTTTTCAAGTGGGACCCACATGTCCCTTTTTTTCATTTCTCGATCCTTTCAACCCCGAAACAATTTATTTTGTCCCGATTTCAATTTCATTTATCATAATTGAATATTCTTTAAATATTTTCCATTTTTCGAGATTTTTCTAAAATCCCGTTTTCAGGTTTCACTCTAAACTCGTTGCCTAGAAATTGTAGAAATATCTCGACCGGTCTAGAATTAAACGAAACTTTCTAGGTCACTAGATTTTGTGAGACGAACTAATCTGCGCATTCCGCTTTCGTCATCCGAGATCTGTAGAATTTTGGAGTACTTTCCGAACTATTTTGGCAATTTATTATTATTATTTTACTATTTAAACTTCCATTAATTATACTTTCACCCCCTCCACTTTCCTTAATTGCAAAAGTGCCACAATTATTTGAAACTTTATAATTTCACATCCATAATCCTTTTAATGACACTCGTGCACATATGCGCCATTACAGTTACATGTACTGTGCACCTCATCAGGACGGGGTGTTACAGAAAGCCCAAGTTCAATTATTATTTTTATTATTATTAGTTATTTATTTAGTCGTGCTTTTTAGGATTTATCTGTTAGGGTTTTTATGATTTATCTGTTTGGGTTTTTTTAGAATTTATCTTTTAGGATTTTTGGGATTTTTCCGTTAGGATTTTATTTTGATGCCTATAAATAGCACCTTATGTTATTGTTTTTGGAAGATTTGATATAATATTGAAAAACTCGAGAATTTCGTTTTATTTATTTGATTGCTTTCTTCTTAATTTTATTATTTTTCGTAGTCGAGCTACGTCAATTTGGTATTAGAGCCTAACTTCGATCCGAGATCAAGTTATTTATATTTGTTTCAAGTTCTTGATCCGAGATCAAAGCTTCTTGTTTGTTCGATTTGGTACAGTCCTCTGTGTCACAAAATTCACTAACCCAACTACCATTGATCCCTTTCATTATTCTCTTTACCCGACGACCCTCCTCGGACTACCTGTCCGCTCTGAAGCTCAACACCATTGCTACTTCGATCGACGTCGCTTCTTCTATAAGGATCGAAATCGCTGCTTCTCTAAGGATTGAAACTGTTTCTCCTGAAGTTGCTACGACAAGTTTTGATCTGCGGCATTACTTCGATAATCCCGTGATACTTTCACCGCCTCATTTTGATTTCCTAATCACCGAACTCCCCGGCCGTGTAACATCCATTGATGATACCGCCGCATCGTCTTGCCTGATCTCCTCCGACAATCCCGTAATCAACTCATCCGGAACCAAACACCAAGTTTGGCATAAGAAGAGAGCTTGACATCAAGATCCCCTTGGATCTGATTCACTAGCCCGATCAAGCTCTCCTTGGTCGCTAACTCTGATCAAAGAACATTCAACATTCAACCACAAATTCCATGACTTTAGAAGAAAATCAAACATAGGATATCCAGGAGTAAGCAAAAGAATGATAGTACCGGAACAAAGGCCGTAGATTTATAATTTGTCTCGATCACTGAGCAGAGTTCTTTCAACACTGAGGAATGATTGGGCATGGAGTAGGCCCATATCTAAGCCTAGACAAGATAGGAAGCCCAAGTTCAATTATTATTTTTATTATTATTATTTATTTATTTAATTGCACTTTTAGATTTATCTCGTTAGGTTTTTAAGGATTTATCTCTGTTTACTTTTGTAATTTATCTTTTAGGATTTTTGGGATTTTATCCTATGATTTTATTTTGATGCCTATAAATAGCACCTTATGTTATCGTTCGAGAGATTTGATATAATATTGAAAAACTCGAGAATTTCGTTTTATTTATTTGTTTGCTTTCTTCTTAATTTTATTATTTTTTGTAGCCGAGCTACATCAATTTGGTATCACAGTATAACTTCGATCCGAGATCAAGTTATTATTTTTGTCCTACGTCATGGACGTTTCCTATTTCGGGGCCAAGAAGGGATGTCAGTGCAAGGCTCAATCAAAATAGGACATTCAATCAATATATTCGGTGGTGCGCAAGATTTACAGAAATCGTGATCAAGTGGATCCGGTCTCCATTGCACTGTAGATTTCTGGGTACAAATACATATCTTCCTATTGGTTTTCGTTCTTCCAAGATAGTACAGGATATAGGTAACTATGTGGGAGTCTTCTGTGACTCAGATCCAAATAATTTTGTTGGTACTTGGTGCAATTTTTTAAGGGTTCATGTTAGTATGGAGGTGGAGAAGCCACTGAAGCGTAGGATGCGAATTAAGAAACCTAATAGTGATTGGATATGGGTGGAATTTGGTTATGAAAGGCTCACATTATTTTGTTTCATTTGTGGTTGCCTTGGTCATACAAATCGTAAATGCAGAAAGATTTATGATTTTCCTAATGGGAATGTGCCTTAAACCTGGGTCCTCGGATGAAGGGGCGTCTACCCGTCAGATTCAATTCTATGAGGGTGAAAGGTAGTTTTGAACAAGCACGCTATCGACCATGTCGCTGAGGAATCCGTTGTAATAGAAACCAGAAGTTCGACAAGCCAACCATTTGGAACGCCTGTAATCGTGGGAGGAGGTGGCAATGGCAATGATATGGAAGTAACTGTAGACTCTCTTATTTTGTCTATCAAGGGAAAGGGATTGACTAGATCCATTAGGCCTTCCCAAATAGAGGGCCATGCAGATGTCCCTAATTCAAATGGGCTTGTGGTGGTGGACCCAAAAGGCCGACAACTGGAGGAAGGAGAAATAGTTGGTTGGCATACCGAGCCAATTAATGAGGAAGTGAGTAATTTGATGGTTTTGCAAAAAAATAGATCATTGGTGGGCTTTGGAATCCAGGCCCACCAACAATCATGACGTGTTTAAGTTGGAACTACCGTGGGCTTGGCAAATCCTACCTGCAGCGATCCCCGAGCCCCTGGCCCGATCCTGGCCATGATCCGGATCGAAACATGGGTGATCTGGTCAGTTTTCATTTATCAAATACATTTCATTCATAAACGTTTTCATTCTCAAATCTTTGCTGAAGCGGTTTTCATTTGGAGCAAGCCCATAAACATTTACAAATTCAAAATGTCGTTTACAACATAATATGCACATTTCAATTCGATAGGCCCATAAACATTTACATTTAACAAAATTAATTTACAATGAAGGCGTTCCAAGCCTTTTCAAAATGGTTTACAAAATGGATGTTCAGAGTTTAAATTGATTTTACAAAATATCAATGTTCAAAAGAAATGGAGTGAATGCATATGTCCGAGCATACTCCGCAATTCTTTCTTTATGACTCAACGCTCCTCGATCTTGCCTTCGGTCCGCTTTCAATCATTATCAATCACTCGGTCCCTACGCATTGATAAAAATAATATGCTAAGCATTTTCATGCTTAGTGGTTCTATACAGTTCCATTCTTCTATTTTAGTTTAAGTCAAATCATGCAATTTTGTTAAACAATACTTTCAAATCTTTTTGGATGATCAATGTCAAATACAATACATATACAATCATTTATGGTTCATTGATCATCCCAAATATACACTTTCATATGTTATAAATCTTTTATAACCAAATCATGCATTTCACAATGCCTTTTTCATTTCAATTTACAATCATACTTTTCAATTCCAATATGTCAACAATTCAAATCAATTCAGTTATGCTTTGCCCTTAATGAATTTAACCTATGTTTTCGGTATTCAAGATATCGAAATCACCGGCACGGTCCCTCCAATGAGGCCCAAGATAAAAACATTTGTTTTATAACACAAGCATACCTACTGGTCACGACCAGTTATTAAAATCAATTAGTGAACACCATCGATATTTGTCCTACCGCCGCCGATCGGGCGACACATCAATACATTTGTTCGCAGTGACTACTAATTCGACCTCTATCGTATACCAATCTATCCTTTATGCGAAGTAAACTAAGCACATTCTATTAAGGACATTCAAATCCTTTATATCAACATATAGTACAATATGTACCTTTGTATAAACAGTTCATTTTCAATAATCATGCAATTTTCATATGCAAACATTTCACAATCATTTGCCTCAAATCAATTTAAACAAATCAATATGCTTTTCTTATACATTTAGAACAAACATTTCAAATATAAACACAAGAATAGGAGAAGATAGAACAAACCAATCTATCTTTCTTTTTGCCTTGTCTTTAATCTCGGTCCTAGGTTAGGTGATCCTCACCGGTCCTTAGCAAATCACACACATCACGTTTAGTGAACTAGCACTAATCACACTTAACGAGGTGAGGTACGGTACGTTTTTCACTTAGTTTCATTCTTATTTGAACTCCCATTATTCATTTAATAGGGTTCCTAAACAATCGGTGTACAAATACGAGGTGTTTGGAAACAAAAATCCAAAATGGCTCAGGAACAGTGTCTACTGGGCGGCGTAGCAATGTACCTTACGCCGCAAACAGAGTCGGTGGGAGGCCATTTCGCCCTACTGTCACAAAGAAGGCACCCTCAAGCACTACAGAGGGTCGCCACAGGCGCCCTTGTCGCGGCGAAGGGGCCTCGAATTGGCCCAGCCTGCTTTTCCAAAAATCACTCAAAACTCAAAACAAATCATGAGAATTGATCGGTCGATAGCGTGATGTGTAAAATGTGTACGCCTAAGTGCACAAGTGCACGCGTCACCTCAAGTAATATATTGTACCTAAGTACGAATATCTATCCACGGGGAGAAGTGCGTTGACTATTGAGATTGGTCTTATAATATTATCTCCGACTTAACCTCGAATTTCTATTAATAAAAAGGAAAACTAATCCTATATTATTCATAAATCAATTAATTATGAAAACTAGTGGTTTCATTTTCTCACCGCCACACTCGATGAATTTTAACTCAAATATATTGGTCGATTCAAGATATTAATTGACTTACGCTGACGGGTTGATTGTGTCTACAAGATATTCTCTCGAGATATATATTTGTCTATCTCACCCGTAGGGTGTATTGCACCTCTGCCTCAACCTTGGACTCCTAAACGCTTAAATGTTTAAACCCTTAATGCCACACTTAGAACCGGGATATCTCTATTCGCCGATTGACCAAGTGTTGCTCTATTCATATCCATGGGGGTCATCATCTCTCGATCTCGATCCCAAAGAAACACTAAGAACAAGTTGGGGCTTTTCTTTTCTTCAAACACTACCATGTAAATAAAATACAAAGATAACAAGTCGAGATAAAATCAATCCATAATGAATGAAAACGTGAATTTAATCATTAATTGGTCTTAAAGTAGCAAGGCTACAAAACAAAACCGAAATAAATCTAGAACATCTCTAAGTCAAAGAAAAGCATAAAAAAAGAGAGAAACAAATAAATAGGATGAGAATAAACGATTTTGAGTGAAAGTGTCATCTCATTTTCTTCAATCTCCTTCTTCTTCAAGCTTTTCCCCTTCAAGATGTGTGCCCTAGGGTGTTTTCATCCTAAGAGAGGGCTTCTCCCCCTCAAAAAGCTCCAAAATTTGTCACAAATCCCCCTCCCCTCCCCCGTTGTTTCTAAGGTCTGTTTTAAACCCGCACTATGGGCTAAAAATTGTGTGACACCCCAACCCAGGGTCCGCTCGACCACTGGCCAACCCGCTGAAACACTCGTGTAAATGCGAATTCTTTTCTTTTCTTTTTTCGCACCCACATCTCTCATTTAAAATCGGCGTAGTCTCCTTGCACGGGAGCTCACCCTAGTACATAACCTATCCCAACACATCCAACGCATCACATGTGGTCCAAATGAGAGTAACACGGCCATCAGCCCTTGCATCATCACTCAACTAATATATAAGCACATGACTATAAAACCATAGTCTATAAGAGTTTAAATTACATCACTCTATACAAATAAATACAACCCATATATATTTACAAAATATACAGCTTACTAATCCGGCTTTCTTCATATGTGCGGTCCCGAATGCGGGTCAGCCGTCTGAGACTGACGCACCAGTGGGGTCCTATCGACGCGAGCAAAGCCCAAAAGAGTGATAATCTCCTATGGGCTACTCCTCACCTAAGTCGCACATGCAATGGTCGTGATAATCACACACACATCCAAGGCAACATACACATGTCTACCTGAATGTCTACATGCCAAGGAATGAAACCACTCACCATGCCCCATGTACCGAGCTCACGCCCATCACTCAATATGTCAATGAGTATTATATCCCGAGTCACTAACCGACTCGCCTCACATGTACGCTAACTGCGGATAACCGTCACCGGTATTAACACCCACCTAAGTATCGATCCCTCACCGCCATTACCCAATGCAAGTGTCAATGGGCAACAAATCCCAAGTCAATCCCGACTCCTAGCACACAACCCGAAGTCTATGTGATAAACATGACCGTGTGTCTTCTTTGGGAAACATAAATTTTCGGGTGATACCTCAGGTCTCTTACACCCATACAGAACTATGATATCGCGGGTCTCTTACACCCATACGCCTCGAGTTCTCACTGACTCCCTCAAACATGCATTTTTCCAAGAATAAAATCCATTTCCAAACAAATGTATTTGTTTTTAACCGTGGACAATCCTGATGATAAATGAGTGGACAAGATTCGATAACTGCTTCACGGACAACCCTCCGATATATCAATCGGGCGCACTCGACGACGATATTATATGAACAACCCGATGCATATCAATTGACAGACCGACTGATTGGATATTATATGGACAACCCTCCGATGTATATGGACACACCGATAAATAATAATATTGTTGGTCAACCCGAACAATTCTCTCAAGTAAGAAACCAATCTCATGCACTCACTCCTATCGTTTCAGTGGGTGCCCTAATGCATATGAAATGCAATTAGCCATTTCGCATTTTCTTAACCCTTTGTGATCGATTTGGATCGCTTGTCTTATTAGTCAAGCCCACTAATCAACACCCTACACGGTGTTGATCCACAACCGTGTACTCTACTACGACACCATCAAACACCTAACACGCTATGCCGATCTCAACTATGCACTCACACCTAATTTCTAGGTTACCCCAGTGCATATGGAATGCATGATGCCAATTCCAACACATTCATGCTAATATATTCACATGTATATTTCTAGGTACGTTTCTTCCCCGAAAAATTTTATTTCTTTTCATTTCACTTTATTTTAAATGAACTTAACTCCCGCCATTTTCTGACTTCCGAGATTTTCATAAAAAATCTCGCCCTCGAAGTCATTTCTGGAGGCTTATCACCTTAAAATCGTAAATATTCTGGATTGCTTTAATTAGATCGAAACTTACGGGTCACTAGATTGAGATGAATTCTAACGGTGCAAACTGCTTCGTCATCCGAGATCTAGAGAATTTCCGCTTTTCAACCGAAATTACCGTTTAATCTTCTAAAAATTGAATTTTTTCTAGTTTTACATTCCCTTAACAGAATTTGGTCCCGGAAATTCACGACATACGCATCACTCACACGCATACGCTACCTTCTATAACTCCAAGCACCGTGGTCGAGTATGATAACCCGCCTCAAGCTCAATCACCGATGCCAACTGAGAGGTCAACTCATCCATGTCAAGAATGACATCAAAACCCGATATGCCTACCATATCTGACCAACCCTCACCTTAGATCCTAGAGGAGAATTTTCCCATACAATGGCTTTTCCCAGAGGCCTTAACCTCTAAGCCCAAACTCGAAGAAGGCTGATCCTCCTTTCTCTTCCCACCGGCACTCGCATCTCGAATGCCTTGTGTGTCCTCCATCTCTCTCTCTATGGCCAGAGCTATCCCGACCATAGAGTCCATGTCTTGTAGGCGAAGGCCCACAATCTTGCCCCGAATGGACAACTTCAGTCCATTCTCAAATCTCCTGACCTCGGGCCATATTTGTACCACATACCATCACAAAAACGTGCCAACTCGCGTGAACTGCCATGTGACTCCACCGTCATCGTTCCCTCACCAAACAGAACTCCCTTGGCCTTGGCATGTCTGGAAGAAGGCCGGTACTGGTCATGTGATTTCCACAACTCGCCCAAGTCATTGCCTCTAAATCCCTAGAGGTCTTAACCCAGTCCCACCACACTTGAGACTCACCCTAGCTAGAACGCAGCCTGACCCGATCTTACGACGGAGGTAATATCCATAGCCTCCAATACATTCTCTCATCCCATCTGAACCACGGTCCGGCCACTTCATCTGGATCCCCTCTCCCTCAAACGCCTGAGATGATGCGCCCTAAACCTCCTGGAGTTACTGACCTCCTTCGACTTCCAAATGCACTAGCCTATGTAATGGCAAGAACAGAACTCCCAACAAATTTCAAGAAAGGCTTGTTGTCAACATCGGTGGTGCTTTGGCTACACCTCGTGGACGACCTCTATGTCCCTACCGACTCTACCATCTACACACATGTCAAATGACATCAAACTTTATTTAATCTCATCTTAGTCTAACTACTAATGCACATGCCAATTACTAATAGACTTAACAACCATGAACCGACCCGTTCATGGCCTAAGTGGTGCTACTTGCCACCCACTCCTTTTATTTATTTCACTAAAATTCAATGACTCTTAGTCTTATTTCATTTTCAAACCTAAGGTTATAGTCCCTAACCTAGCATTCCCACTTTTTCCTATATACATTATGCAAGCATACAGGTAATTTTACCACACAATCACATTTCCATATGCATCATACTACAGAGTTTTCCACGCAATGTGTAACACACAATCACACAATCACAAACATGGAACACATATCCGAACACACCATGCATGCAGTGGTCTAAACCCGTCCCATGAACTCCTAGGTATTCGTGTACCTAAACTCCGATACCAAGTTATGACGCTAGTATCAATTTCATCGCAATAGCAATGGCCTAAGCCCATGTCCCTCATGCCCTAGGTAGTCGTATACCTATGCTCTGATACCAAGCTATGACACCCTAAATCCCGGGGTCCGCTAATCACGGCCAACCCGAGCGAAAAACATCAGAAATGCTCAGCCAACTGACATCTCACGAAAAATCTGACAGCCTCCTTGTACGTGAGCTCTACCCTTAATACATAACCCCGGTCTCAACACATCCAACGATCACATAAATCCAAATGGAGAGTAAATAATGGCCACTTGGGCCCCCGTGATCATCACTCAACCAATATATAAGCACATGACTATAAACCATAGTCTATAAGAGTTTAAATTACATCACTCTTATACAAATAATACAACCCATATATATTTCATAAAATATATATTAAAGCCACAATCGACTTTCTTCATATTGCGATCCCGACGCGGGCCACCACCCCGCACCGACCAGACCGAAAGGGGGTCCCACGACGGCAGGAGCAAAGCCCGTGAGTGACACTCCCATGCGGCTCTCCCACCTAAGGCACATGGTCGCATAATCACACACACATCCAAGGTCTGCTCGATACACATGTCTACTTTGAATGTCTACAGCTACGAATGGAGACTCGACTCACCATGCCCCATGTACCGAGCTCGCCGTCTATCACTCAATATGTCACATAATGATCCAGTCACCAATCGACTGTCTCACACGCATACGCCAACTAGTGGCAACACACCGGTATTACCAATGACCCAAGCATCGATCCTCACCCGCCATTACTCCAATGGCGCCATGAGGCAAACAAATCCCAAGTCAATCCCGACTCTAGCACAATAAACCCGGTCTATGATAAGAGACTGTATTCTTCGACAACATAACTTTTCGGGTGATATCGCAGGTCTTTTACACCCATACAGAACTATGATATCACGGGTCTTTTACACCCATACGCCTCGAGTTCTCACTCACTCCCTCAAACATGCATTTTTCCATGAATGAAAACCATTTCCAAACAAAGGTATTTGTTTTTTACCGTGGAAAACCCTCCGATATAAATAGTGGACAAACTCCGATAATCTATTTTTGCGACAACCCTCCGAAGGAAGATCAATCATGCACTCCGACGATTGATATTATATGAACAACCCTCCGATGTATATGTGGACACACTCCGATAAATAATATTGTTGTCAACCCTCCAAACAATTCTCTCAAGAAACCACCTCATGCACTCACTTCTATTGTTCTAGGGTGCCCCAGTGCATATCAAATGCAATTAGCCATTTCCATTTTCTCTTAACCCGGCGACTCCATTCGACGTTGTCTTATTAGTCAGCTCACTAATCAACACCCCATGCGGTGGTGATCCACAAACCGTGCACTCACGATACATCATCAAACACCTAACACAAATGTCGATCTTCAACTATATAATTCACACCTAATTTCAGTTACTCCCAAAGGCATATGGAATGCATGATGCCAATTCCAACACATTCATGCTAATATATTCACATGTATATATATTAACATAATTAAATCACATAAAACATGTTATTCATTTTCTAGTAATAACACACAAAATGGCCCAAATCTCGAACCCATATAAAGGTGGCACCTCGTCCTTCACTGGGCTCATCACCGAATACGGATACCAAAAAAAACACACCACAAAACCCGAAGACATCAGTCCCGGGATCAAAACCAAACCTCAACACAGTCCGGGACTACCTGAAAATAGTCCCGAAAATTTTGTCATGACTGTCCAAAAACAAGCCAATATTCAGCCCGAATCACGCTCAAAACAATTTCCCGAATTAAGCCTCGATCGTCCAAAATAATCCCGAAAATTTCTAAAAATTCCTATACTCAGTCCAAAATTTGAGAATTGAAATTTACGGCATTTCACGGCCTCTAAGCCAATCCACAACCATTAAATGGCCTTTAGGTTAGAAATAACACAAGTAGGAAAATTCCCTACCTCGTGGAGTTTGACGAAACTCCAATATTTTGGTGTCCACGCGTAGCCCTCGTCGCATGTATCAACTTTGCCTTCATCCCCGATAAACCCACTATCCGATTTTGTAGGATCTCAAAAAGAAGCGCAAAGAGAGAAAAAATTAAAATATATATCTCTCCTCCTCATTCCCGTCCTCAACGCCTCTTTATCCCTTTATTGATTTTTCATTTTATTATTATTATAATATTATTATATTATTATGTTGTTATATTATTATTATTATTATTATTATTATTATTATCATTTTGAATACATAACTTATATTGTCTCATTCGGTCCGTTTTCTTCCCAAAAATTTTATTTTTCAATTCACTTATTAAAGGGAATTTTAACTCATTGATTTCTGAGATTAAAATTCTATCTCAAAGATTTGATGGATTATTCTGAATAAAGGTTCCATTTGATCTATTTGCACAAATTTTCATCTGATTGATGAGACTTAATAACATAATTAACACTACGTCAACATCAGAGATTCAGAATTGGATTCAATCAGCTTACTGCCCATGGGAATATAATTCACCCATCATGGCGCATCGACTCGCATCGTCATGGGCCCGCGGCACGCGTCATGACATACCTCATCGTTGCGCGGTCACCGCCGGACGCCGTCACTTATTTTTACTGAACCTCAAATCGGCACTCCTACCATCAACTGACTCAGTGTCCCGGTAGCCATGAAATTCTGAAAAGTAATCTGATTTGTATCCCCATAAAACGACACTTTTAAATCATTATAAAGACTGAATGTACAAATGCTCCAATCGGTCACTTTTCAAATTTCTCTTCTCTTCTTCCCTCTTCAACTACCAAGAGTCATATCTTTGTCATTTGAAGTCCAAATGGAGTGAATAAGGTCTCTTTGGAAAGCCCGAGAAGTCTCCTATTTATCCATATCAATATTGTAGCAATTGGGGACCATCAGGTGTACTGGAAAACATCAAAACACCCGTAGAGATGATGCTGCATGTGTCATTTGGTCACGGCTTTATCTCTTTGTTGGCCTCCATATCGCTCATGGATGACCTAATCACAAAATTGAACATTTAGAGCATTAGATCACGATTCATATAATAAAATACGAAAAACAGGCAAAACATAGGATAAAAATGAGTATAAAGTATACCACGTAAACTGCTCCCAATAACATCCTAATAATTATCCTAACTCCAAACATGAGCAAGACTCATGGATGGATTAGGGTCTTTCTAACCCAAACATCAAATACAACCAGTTTGCTCTACCTTTAATCCCCTTGCACTTGAAGCCTTAAGCCTTTTCCTTCTTCCTTCAAGAAGATCTTGGAGCAAAAGTGAAGAACCACACCCAAAAACCTCCTTCTCCAAGCCCTGTTCTTCTCTCTCAAATACTCCGCTTGCTCAAATGAGACTTTAGATCACTTTTGGTCTTTTAAGCCTCATTTTAAAGCCTTGTTTACCTACACAAATCCCATTTCTCATTTTTGGCATTTTAACTCTCTTCATTTCACATTCATTTCATTTGGCCAATTACTCGCATTTAATCTCATTCTCATTAGACCCTTAGGTCCTCATTTACACATTTCCAATTTGCTCTTTTTCACTTGGGTTTATTTCCGGGTTTAATCAATTTCTCATTTTGGCATATAATATTTAATCATATGCTCACATTTTCACTTCACAATTCACAATTTAACTATTTATCGCTTTTCCCTGAAAGACCCAAGTTTGTTTCCACTATACCTGTAATATATAATAAAAAATTATTATAAAATTCCCAGCAGATATTTTTTGGTCATACACACGGACATTTCAAGTCCTAAGAGACTTAGTTCTCTCTAAGAGGCCCAATTTTATTTTTTTTGATGGAAACCCTAATTGAAGTGGATAAGGTGGAGTTTATCAAGAAATTGATAAGATATGAGGGCTGTCATGTGGTTGATAATGAAGGTCATAGTGGTAGTCTTATTATGTTCTGGAAAACTAAAAGATGGGCGACGGTTATATCTTCCTCGAGAAATCACATTGATTTGGCAATAGAGATCAGAGTTGGAGGTTTGTGACAGCTTACAGGATATTATGGATATCTTGAAAGAAACAGAAGGCGTGAAGTGTGGTGTATGCTGCGTACTATTGCTCAAGCTTCTTCTCTCCCCTGGTGTTGTATAGGGGACTACAACGATTTCATGGGGAAAAAAGAGGAAGATGTAATCATCCAAATTGATTGATAAATGGTTTTCGTGCAGCTACAGAGGTAAGTGGGTTATTGGATTTGGGAATGGTGGGCTACCAATTCACTTGGGAGAAATCCAAAGGAACCCCAAATTGGCTTGAAGAACGTCTTGATAAAGCTATGGCTTCATCGGCTTTCGAAATCTCACATTGCAGCTGTGTATAGCGTGGAGGCTTCGGAGTTCGGCCATCATCCTATATTTTTGGATCCTAGACCCCAACACCAACTTCGGAGGGCTAGGAGATTTCGTTTTGAAAATTATTGGATCCGAGAAGAGGGTTGCGGTGAGGTTATTCAACAAAGTTGGTTAAGTTCAGAGAGCGATTCTGAATAAAATACGAGTATGTGGTCAAGCTTTATCTGGATGGGGATGTTCACTGAATATTGATTTTAGGAGAAATATTGTGGACTCTAAACAACAAATGGCAAGGTACAGAGGTAGGAAGGATGCTACAAGTCAACAGGAATTTCTTATTGCCAAATCAAAGTATGTTGCTTTTGTTGCATCAAAGTGAAATCTTCTGGAACCAACGTTCAAAGGCACTTGGTTACATCGGGTGACATGAATACAAAGTACTTTCATTTTATGGCTTCAACAACTAAACGGGGAAAAATCAAATTCTCAGGATTGAAAGATAATAATGGGGTGGAAATATTTCATGAGAATGGGATATGGGTCATTTTGGAGTATTTTCTTAATCACTTCATATGTTGAGGGATGCACCCAAAGTGTTCCAGTGTTTGAATAATTGGACAGGTGATCACAGTGGTGCAGATAATGAGACTTTGATGGCTCCGTACCTGAATTGGAAATCATAGATGCTCTATTTCCACATCCAAATAAGTCATTGGTCCAGATGGGATGGAGCCGTTTTCTTCCAAAAGTATATTGGCATATTATTAATAAAGGTTAGTTCAGCTTGTTTATCAGTCCATCATAAGATGTTGTGATGGCCTGATGACACTGATATAGTGCTTATATACCAAAGAAGCAACTGTTGAAAGTATAGAGATTTGAGACCTATTTCTGTGCAATGTTATTTACAAAATTGTGGCTAATAGGCTCCAAAGCAAATGTTGACATGTCCACAGGGCATTTATAAAAGATCGACTCAGATAATATCCTTATATCATTTGAAGTATTGCATTATTTAATGGAAGACGGCAAGTACAGTTTGCGGTGTTAAAGGTGGATATAAAAGGCCTAAGTGATATTTGTTTGAATGTGGGGATTTCTAGAGGAAATTATATTTTAGATGTTTCATGAATGTTGGATACAACTGAGAATGGCTCCATTTCTACAGTTAAGTTTACCATTTTACAGGATAGTATGGAGTTAGGGCCTGTGAAACCTCGGAGGGGACTAAGGCAAGGGGATCCTTTATCCCCTTATTTGTTCATTATATGTGCAAAGGCGCTTAGTTCTCTTATTCGGGCTAAGTTCAGGGCACATACATGGGTGTAGAATAGCTCGTGGGGCTTCCATTATATCCCACTTATTTTTAGTTGCTGATGACTGTTTTATTTATTTCCGAGCTAACGAGACTATGTCAGCAATGTTAGGCATACCCTTTTGTAGTATGGAGCAGCAACAAGGCAAAGAGTTAATTTCAACAAATCTTCAATCTCCTTTAGTCATAATGTATGCGCATCGCAACAGGATACAATCTGTGCCATTTTGGAAGTGCGTGGAACATTAGACCAAGGCAAATATTTGGGCATAAGTTCTCTCATTGGACGAAGAACAGCAGGTGTTTAACTATTTAAAAGATTTCGCATTTGGAAGCAGTTAACCAATTGAATTCCAAAAGCTTATTATGGAGCTAAGCAAAGAAACCCTTCTATGACTGTAGCATAGCGATTCTGAACTATGTACGTTTGCATGTAAATGTCAGTATTCTATTCTTAAAGGAGTGTATAGATATTGAGAATATGTTTAACCTATCTCTGTGATGGTAAATCTAATGGAGGGAAAGGTATTTCTTGGGCACGGTGGAATAGATTATGCTCTCCAAAGGCAGCTGGAGGACTTGGATTTCGGAAATTGTATGAATTTAATCTTGCCCTTTTAAGTAAACAAGGTTGGAAATTGATTACGGACCTTCTTCGTTGGTCACTCAAATCTATAAAGCTAGGTATTTTCCTAACTCATCGTTTTTGGAATTTCCAACTTAAAATTTAACACAGATCTCCTTGGAAGCACAGTCGAATGAGAATGGGAGATGGAGCCACTATTGAGTTATGATGGATCCATGGTTACCTGCACAAGATTCTTGATTTATCACTACTCCTCTAGGTCCAGAATAAGAATGTCCGTGAAGGACTCCTAATGCATCCAATTTCCAGTGGGATATGGACTTAATTGCTGATATTTTTCCAACCCAGAGATCAGCAGTTGATTTTCAATATTCCCTTAAGTAGTAGGGTCGTGGATGATCAGTGGTATTGGACCCAAGAAGAAGGAGGTATCTATTCAGTCAAGACAGGATATAGAGTACAGATGGATCCTATCATAAGCCCCTTTTCCCATCTTTGGACTAAAATCTGGCACTAACAGATTCACCTGTATTTGGCACTTATTTGTATGGAAAGCTCTACGAGGGTTCCGTACCACGGTGGATAATTTACGATCTCAATTGGTCCCATCCTCTCCATCCAGTTCCGGTGTGTTCAGCTGAAAGAGAGTCGGTTCAGCACCTATTTCTTCGTTGCCCAAAAGCTATGGAATGCTGAATGCCACCACTCTTCCCCATGGATTTGAAACTATGATGGCCTTTTTGGTTTAACAGGATTTTGTGTTTATGTTCTCAGGACATGGCTTCAGTAGCTGGGATTCTATGTTGGATTTGTGGACGAGCCAGAATAATAGTGTGAGGAACAGTGGCTATAGCGGACAAATACTGGAGTTCTTGCATTCATGCTTGAATTTTGATCTTTAATTCAATCTTATCTTTTCCTCAAAAAAATAAAAGAAAACAAATATTGGTCAATTGATTAATTCTTCTGTTAATTATAGAAAACATTAAAATTTTATACCACACCACTAAAAAAAAACTTATAAAGCTGTTACATAGGACATTAAATAAAAGGATTCTGTCCATTGATTTTTAACTTTTTAACTTTTTTGATCTTTTTTTTACTATTTTGTAATTAGTTATAATACATTAAACACAAAATAATTAATAGAGTTAAAATGTCAATTTAATATTTTTAGGATATAAGACACATAGAAGATTTTTATGAATTGTGAATATTAATTTATTTTAGAAATCCTATTAGAATGTGATTCTTGTCCTATTATTATTCTTTAGTTTATATTTTTTAATATTTGATTTAATATGAAAATTAAAGTGAATGATGACGTTTTTTATTTTTACTCATAGAGAAGTTTCTGTGTAGAAACCCCTAAAATTTAAAATTTTATAAAAGTAGAAAATTAAATAATAAATAAGTAAATGGCTTAGGAAGCTTCAAAAAATTCCCTAACTGGATGACTTAAACGAATCACAATACAGTCTGGTTTCATCAAACGAATAACTTAGAAAGTTTCGCTGAATTCCTGGTGAATTAGGGAATTCTTACAATTTTGTCGCATTCAAGAACTTATGAATCCAGATTTTAAAATCTCGATAGAGTTAGAAACGATTTGAGTTGTTCACACTAAAAACGACTGAATCGGCAAATAAATTGTTTCGGGACAAAAAATGAACCCGGACTGTCATGACATATGCAAAGAAGTGGTCCCATGGCCCAACTTAAGCTAAGAGAGACAAAAAAAAAGGAGAAAACTCATTTTGAGGAAACAGACAAAGAGGCGTGAGCAGAGAGAAAGAGAGAAATTTCTCCTTCTCTCTACGATCACGAGATCAGGTCGGAATCCATCGATCCAAGATTTGAAGTTCATCTACTCGATGAGGCTACGTGGTACCGATAACACGCAGCTTATCAAAGATTTCCGGTTGAGAATAAAATTCCAGCCGAGAAGCTCTACATTCCCAAGATTTACGGCATCGGCCACTGCTCTGGCCGGGCCAAGACTTAATGTCTGAGTACTCGCCGGCGCACGCGCGACACCGAAATCAAGAATTTTCGTCAAGATTCGAGCTGGGTTCTGAAGCGTCGTGGGTCTCGGCCCTGACTCCAAAGTTTCGTTTCTTTCGCTCCCAAGAGGTAGGAACCTTCTCACTTAAGGTTTATATTTCATCTAAATGCTGTTTTGTCTTGGTTGAGCCCTAGGGCTGTTTGGTTGTGTTCCCCACACAAAACCGAAATTTTTATTTGGAGCTATGATGTCCAAACTTTTGGCAGCTTCTAGTTGATTTAAATGAGTTCGAGACGTAGCTTGTGCTATGTTTATGGTTGATTTGGTGGACTCAATTGGGAAC
This sequence comes from Tetrastigma voinierianum, assembly GCA_016808115.1. Taxonomy (NCBI): domain Eukaryota; kingdom Viridiplantae; phylum Streptophyta; class Magnoliopsida; order Vitales; family Vitaceae; genus Tetrastigma; species Tetrastigma voinierianum. Next base: position 8,903 of record JAEQBH010002038.1, on the reverse strand, counting down.
TGGGTTTGTTGCCAAGTGAAAGGGTTGTTTCTGGGATGAGTTTGGATAGGAAAAATAGCATACGGCTTGAAAGGAGCCAGCCACTTATGGGTTTCATGCAGTTTTTCCAAATGACCACAGGCAAGGTTCCAACTTCTACAGCTATAACTTTCTGGCCCGAGTCTGCTTGGGTGTTCTAGACTTATGGAAAGCCTCTTGAGTCTATAATCCATACATATATAGCTTGATAGAATTTGAACTATATTTGGTCCGAAAATGACGAAAATAGTAGGCCCCCGCCGGTTCCTTGCGCTACCACTGCTCATAAGGGGCCTTCAACTCTGACCGCCATAACTTTCGGCCCGAGCCTCGTTCTTTTAGGGTGTCCTTGGACTCTATGGAAAGATGTTGAGTCTAGCATCTGACCATTCTTTCAATGGTAATTGCTCGCATCCTGTTGAAAATTTATTGTTACAACAAGTGAAGTAATTCGTTGGTTGTGTGGATATGAGGAGTTGTATGTCGGGGCAGAGAGTTACTACACGCAGTTGTAGGCTATCTTAGTGCATGATATTCCATGAATTAGCCTAGGAATGAGGTGTGTCATTAATTTCCTAGGTAGTGACTTGATGAAATGTTAACATGTGTTTGTGTGATTGATTGAAATGGCATTTCTTGGTTAAGAGGTGTCATGCTTGGATGCCAATATGTGTGCTCTAACGTATTGGGTTTGTGATGTGTTTTCGTGTGGATGTGGCTATTGCATGGCATGTTGTAGGCTAGCTAGTTGGGCACAGCGCCATGATGTAGCCTAGGATTTGAGTATGAGACATTTGTCGTAAGGGTAGTAGTTCTAATGATGTTGATGCATGCTTGTTTGATGTTGACATGAATGTGATAAATGTTAGTATGACTCCGCATGTATATTAACGTTTAATGAATGTATGGACTTTGTGTGCATTAGATGCTGAGTGTCCATGGCTACCTGTAGTGTTCTAGATAGGGTGTCCATGTAGAGGTTCCTTGTTACATTGGGCATGACTTAGAGTGCAATGGCACAATGTATCGTATCGGGTGCTGGACATCAGACGAAAGCGCGTGAGCGCATACGTTGTCATTCACCACCTTGCGAATGGGTCAGGATCAGACTTTGACGAAGTCCAAATGGAGATCCACTGGCTTGCATGGTGTTGTATGGGTTAAGGAAATGGAAATGGCTCATTGCATTTCATATGCATTAGCACCCTAGAACAAAGAGGGAGGAGTGCATAAGGGGTTTCGAGAGAATTTGCTTCGCAGGTCGACCAACAATATTATTTATCGAAGTATGTCCACTACAATATCGAGGGTCAGTTCCACACAATATCAATCGCCTGAGTATGCCCAATTGATATACATCGGAGGGTTGTCCATAAAATGTCAATCGCTCTGAAAGATGCCCACCGATATACATCGAGTATTGTCCACAAAATGTGTTCATCTGAAAAACCACTGACAGATCGAGGTTATCCACGTAAAACACAAATACCTTTAGCTGAATGGTTTTCATTCATGGAAATGCATGTTTAAGGGAGCCTGAGGACTTGACATGAGGCAGGATGAGTTGCGTCTCATTCTAGACAAGTAGGATTCTCGTGCCAGGGATTGTACGCCCCAGGCTTGGCAAATGCAACATGGCTTCTTATTGCTTGAATCATTCATGTGCATTTAAAGCGGGAATAGCTCTCAGAGGATTCATTTATTCCCATCGGGCGCTAAACATCCCATCGCTGGACCCCTTTCGTGTACAAGTGACATGTGCGCATGGGATGGTGCTCCAGAGGCCGCCAACATCATGAAGCGGGTTTGATTGCGACCTTGATCCATTGCTTTGTATATTATATTAGAACATGTTACTTTTAATATAATGTTTGTATTAAGATCGATGTGATAACTCTTGGTGGCTTCTTGATATAGATTGTATTTATATGTGGATAATAGCCCTACATAGCCATTTTTTACTTGTATGTGGACCCAGAATCAAGTAGTATAATACTGGGACAAAGGCATGAAATTGTACATGTTGTATTTTGCAGAGCTCCTCGTGACAAAGGAGACTCACTGCTTCGTTAAACTCGAAGTCTCGGGAAAAGGAACTCAATGGAGTGGTGTCGGGTTACCCGATATCCACAAGTTTTTCGCTATTGACTAAGCTGTCAACGACCCTTTGGGATTTGGGCGCCACAAATTGATCAAAGTTTCACCTTTATAAACAAAAATCAAATAAAACTAAGTCAATATTAGAAATGTTGAGATATAAACTAAAATAGAGAAAATTAAAAATAGTTTTTACGATAAAATTTTATTTTCGACCATCACCTATCGAAAATATATTTCTAATAAAATCCAAAACATAGAACGATTTTTCTTTTTTTCTTTTTTTGGGCTTTTTTTTTTTTTTTTTGCAATATTTGATTAAAAAAATTATAATTCTCTTAATTTACCCATGAGAAAATTAGTATCCTAATAAAGGTAGTATTTTATTTTTTTGTTTGACCATGAGAAAACTGAGCAACCCAAGGCAATAATAATCGAAGGTGTCTTTAAATCACACAACACCCAAACTAGTCATCATATCAATTAAATAATGCACAATGACAGTAAAGCTCTACCATAACATTCATAGGACTCGAACTATGAAAGATCTCAACCATCTCACTTATATGTTAGATGGTTAATAAGGATAGTATTTATTACAGAATCCTCGGAGATTCACATCTGAACTAAAATAGATAAGCCCATGTTGCCAAGCTCAAGTGGTAGACCATTCACCGTTAAAATGGGCAAAAGATTGAGCGGGATCTCTGAAACTGAGCTACAGTGGAACTGTACTACCTTAAAACTAGAATGTATTAAAAAAAACTAAAACAGAGTAAAAGATATATTTATAATTATTTTCCTTAAAAACACCTAATTTCTTTTAAAAATATATGCTAATTTTATTTTAAAATAAATTTTAAATATATACATATCTAGAGTTTATAAATTAAAGAATAAAAATTTTCAAGATAAAATTCTTATCAAACTAATGGTGGAATTTGTCATCCCTACGTAGTACCAAAGATAACTTTTAGTCGAGTTAAGAAAATAAATAGTTTTAATTTAATCTATTTTTCTATAGTTTTCCACTATTGGTTTTTGATATTGAAATATAAATTTTGATTTAAATTTGAATTTTTTTTAAAGGAAAATTATTTTTATTGATTTAAACTTTACATCCAAGATAGCGAATGGTTAAAACTTTAAATGATGAGCGAATAATAACATAATAAATTACATAAAACTTATAAATTTGATAATATAACAACTAATATCTACACATCCAAATTTCTTCAACATACTAACAACTATAATATAATATCTCGAATCACCTCATACAAATAAAGGCCTCAATACAAGACGACAAAAACACCACACGCGACAAAGCCGATTACCAATCAAACGCCGCAATAAGATCGCACAAATCAAACACTGCAATAAGACGGTGACAAACCAATCGCCATACTAAGACGACGACATCACTAAAAACAAGAAAATATCTAAATATTTATGGAAAATTCACTTTATTAAAAGATAAACTGAAAAAAAAGAAGTTAAAATGGAGCATTCGCCAAAGTACAGCTGAAAATTGCTCTAGATTTAAATTTAATAACTTTGATCAATTTTTTATTGTAAATTTTTTACAATAATGGCTGAAGACGAGTGGCTAGAGAAGAAAGAACAGGAAATGGAGAAAAAAAGATTTAAATTTGAATATTAGAATTTAGAAATGTGAACTTTGACTTTAAAATTTATTTTAATAGTTTAAGTTGTTTTGTGATATTGAAATATATATTTTGGATTTAAAATTTTGAATATCGACTTAGAAATGTGAACTTTGACTTCAAAATTTTATTTATTTTTGAACCTTTTAAATTGATTTAATAGCTTAAGGTTTGTACTAGTAGTATGAAATGTAAAAGTTGGGTAAAATATAAAATATAATTTTCTTTACATATATTACCATATTATGTTTGGTAACAAAAGGTTGGTTGTGTGACGCCCCAAATCCCGGGGGTCCGTTGACTACCCGTCAACTCGCGGAAACACTCGTGAATGTCGGGTGACCCGACATTTCTCACGAAAATCGCGTAGTCTCCTTTGCACAAGGAGCTCAACGATACATAACCCGGTACATAACCCGTCCCAACATCAATCACATGAGTAAAACGGCCTCGGGGCCTAAAAACCAATACTCATCATTAATATTTATATCCAACTATATCCAATAGTTTTCAAGAGTTAATATATGACTCTTATACAACATATATTAAAATTTTAGAATTCTAATACATGTATACATAATGATAACCAAAGCCACAACCCGGCTTCTTCTCTGGGCCCTACTTCGACGAGCCGTCCCTCGTACACCCCGCACCTGAAAAATATGTTCCCCGACGCAGTGAGCTAATGCCTTCCGCAGTGGAACTCACCCTTAAACGGGCCACTCTCTACCTAAGTGCATATGCAATGCTCCACTGAAAACAAACATTCAAGTAAATGTGATCCTACTTGAATGTCTACATGCTCAACTCATATCCCGAGTCTTCAACGACTCCCTCACACTTGCCTAAGCCACGTATGAGAAACATTATTTTTAACAAAGATATTTGTTATTATCAGGACTAATCGGCGTAAGTAGTGGACTCGACTCCGATGTTATATTTAGTGGATTACCCTCCAGATATATCAATCGGGCCGACCGACGATTGATAGATTATGGTGGACTACCCACAGATATCAATTCGGTCGACCCGACGATTGATATTTTATATGGACTACCCTCCGATAATTATTACATAGTCAACCCTCCAACCACTCTCAATAAACCACCTCATGCACTCACTCCTATTGCTCCAGGTGTCTCAAAGGCATATGGAATGCATGATGCCAATTCCAATACAATTATATAACACATGTAAATATATAATCATACATATATTCACATAATTTAAATCACAAACATGTCATGTAATTTCACAATCCATTACATCAAAAATTAGCTCGCGGCTAATTATCAAACACGAGCAATTCGACTTAATTTACCGACCAAACATCGCCACAAAATTTTGATTGCGGTCATCAGCCATATGAACAAGAAAAACCTCTGGTTTACCGCTCGTGATCCATTCATCCAATCATCGGCTCACTTCGGGAACCCAATTTCATGGCCATTTCAAATTTCACACACATCACAATACAATTTAAAGCACACATTTCACCATGACTAATCTGTAAACAGCCCGTGATATCACGGTCGTCCATTCGGGGTTTCTAAAATTTTCACACCCGGTCCCCAAGTTCGGGACCGAACAAGGGTCGCTCAAGGTCCAAACAACTCAAACATCATAAATACACTTTAAACAAAGTGTAAACTCCAAGTAGGGAAGAAACTCTACTCTCACTTCTGAGTTTATTCTAAAACCTTAAAACTCTATGGTCCAAGACAGGCCTCTCGTAGAGCAAAATTTTCCTTCGACTCAAAGACTTCCATGGCTTCCGATCTCCCTAAAATCTAGGAGAGAAGTAGCTACTCTCAAAAACTCCATTTCCCAACTCGTATCTCCCTCCCTCCTCAAGTTTTCTTTCCTTTTAGTTGTGGAGACTATGACTATTTGACTTTTTGTCCTATTATCATTTAAACTTTCCATTAATGACATCTATGTCATTTCTTTTCCCAATTTTGACACTTGGCACTATCTCGGCTGTCCATTTTCATCATTTCTCTAATCATGCCACTTATGGCACACGAGTATGTGTTATACGTGACTTTTCTCACATCGTATTCGCTTACTAAGACCAAACGCATGCCTCAAAAAACGTACACAACCTCACTATCCTAAGTCGACGAAATTGATGTGCTAGCTAGATTTAGCGAGACGATCCAACAGGAAACCGCTTTCCATCCGAGATCTAGAGAATAAGTTTTGGATTTTTAATCGAAATTACAATTTCTTAACCGAAATTACAATTTCGTAACCGAAATTATGATTTTGCCCTTTTTCTAGAAATTGGAATTTCTCGGGTCTTACATTCTCCTCCTCTAAAGGAATTTCATTCCAAATTCGACAATCATTATATACAACACATGCATATGCAACGTGCACTCCCCACTGCGCATGTAAACTAGTCATCTCAATATTTAAACGACTAAACCACGTACCTTCATCCCTAAACAAGAAGGGATAGGTGGCCCACATCGTGTCCTCGCGTTCCCACGTTGACTCCTCCACTCCATAGTGCCGCCATAGCACTCTACTAAATTTCACGGCCTTACGTCGCAAACCCGATCACGCTATCGTAGAACAACCGTCCCTCCTCAAAGGTCCCATCAGTGTCAACTTCAATCTGTCCCCAATCCACCACATGAGTTGGATTTGGAGTATACTTCCTGAGCATGGAGACGGAAATACTTCGTGGACACCGACACGTCGGGCTGCACGCTAACCCAGACGCAATGCTGCCTCTATCATCCTCTCCTCGAGCATCTCAAAGGTCCGATGAAACTCCTGGATATTCCTCACGCCTCGTCGAACTCGACCACTCTCCTTAGGCATCACCTTCAAGAAGACGTGATCCCCAACCTCGAACCTAAGGGTCGACGCCGCATCAAGATAAATTTTTCACGGGCCCCGCCACGCTAGGAAGACGCCGTCGGGGACAAACTCACCTCTGGGAGGTGTCTCTAATTAGATCGGGACCGTTGATGGAGCTCTCTCCCACCTCCGTCAAACTCTAACTATGATCTACGGGCCTCCCATACAACGCTCATATGGTGCCATCCAGATACCCGCCCCGATAAATGTCAAGCAGGTGTGAATTCCACTAAGGGTGCTCTTCCCACTACCCCATGATCCAGACACATGCTCAGAAAGTACGTCCCTCTAACACCGTATAGTCCTCCCGGGATCGACCATCCTGTCTGCAGGAAAGTCAGGCCCATGGTCACTACGTGCCCACAAATTCTGGGAAACTCTTCCAAAAGTGTGCCGTAAACCTGGGGTCTCTATCCAACATTATGGATACTGGTACTCCATGTAGCTTCTGACCATCTCGAACGCGACAACCCGCAGTAATCTCTAATGCAAGGTCATCCGCACGAAAAATGTGCCGACTCGTGAGCCCGCTCACTATCACCCATACCTCGCCATGCCTGCGGGTGTCCGTGGTAAGCGGTCACAAAATCCATCGCGGACGCGCTCCCACTTCCCACCACCCACCCAATGGCCGGGCAGTCCGCCGGCTTCTCCGTGCTTAGCCTTAACCTCGACACGCGAGACATCGCTCATCGCTGTCCTCCTATCACGGTCTTTTTTCATCCAAGCCCCAAGATATCGACGACGAAGATCCTCGTACATCTTCGTGCCACCGGATGCACGGAAAATCGAGACAAAGGAAACTCCCCGAATCTCCTCTCAAATCGATTCAATGGAACCACTACCCGTCCTCTAAACCGAAGACTACCATCTGTGTGGACGGTCCAGCCCTCGTCACCTGTACTTGACTATACCCGGTCCCTGATAGACACTATCTCTGCGTCCCGCCACTGGGACTCAATCACCCTGCTCAACAGAGACGGTGTAGCTACTAAACTCCCCAACGTGACCGAGACTGCCACGTGACTGTGAATCCAAACTGGCCCCGCCTCAATCATCCGCTACCCCTGGAAGCCATACTAGCCAATGCTCCCGTGTGACTTCCGACCGGAAAGTACATCGCCCACTCACATCAAGCCTTACTGTGCAGGTAATGCAAAGTGGAAGTCATAATCCCTCTAGGAACTCCATCCATCCTTTGCCTCATATCGAGGTCCCCACTGCGTGAAAATATACTTCACTTTATGGTCCGAGTATACCCCGAACTCCTCGCCATAAGTAGTGGCCAAATTCTCTCTTGGCATGGGCGACCACGGCCGCTAACTCCAAGTCGTGCGGGGGTAATTTTGCTCATGATTCTTCAACTGACGGAACCATAAGTTACTACCCTCCCGATCGCATCAAACACATCCCGGGGCCCGGCACTCGAGGCATCACAAAACACCGCGGTACCCCCCGCCCTTTGTCCGAGACTATCAAGATAGGAGTCACAAGTCTCCCTCTTCTAACCCGGAATGCCTCCTCACATTGGTCATCCCAATCAAACTGACTCTCCTTCCCGGTCACCACATAAAAATGCTTATCCCGGAGAAATCCTCGATGAATTCCGTGAATACCCACCAATCCTAAGAAACTATGTGTATCTCGAAGATCCACTGGCCTCCCAACCCATCACTACCTCGACCTTCTCCTCAGTCCACCGACACGCCCGATGCCGACACCACGCGGTCCTAAAAAATCTCACCTCAATAAGCCAAAACTCACACTTACCAACTTAGCTGCATGTACCGATGGTCTCTCAACAATCAGATACAATCCTCAAATATACTATGCTCCCAATTTAACTGGAGTAGATCAAAATGTCATCCACGAAGACTACTTAAAAATCGATCTTAGATAGTATTGGAAACCCTATGCATGAGATCCATGAATGCCATTGGGTGCATTCACAATCCAAAGGGCATCACCAGAACTCAAAGTGCCCATAACGCCAAATTTAAACACCGCTCTTGTGTGGATATCCGCCTCCCAATCCTCAACCGATGGTAACCACATAAGGCCCATCTGGAGTAAACTCGCTCCTCCTAACCGATCAAACAAATCATCAATCTCAGAATGGGTACCGATTCTTGATCGTAACCCGCCTAATTGTATGTAATCAATGCAATAAGGGTCTTATCTTTCTTCTTCGCAAACAGAACCGGAGCGCCCCATGGTGAAGTGTCACTAATGAACCCCTTGTCTAGTAGC